>OX411310.1:45188278-45698278 GCA_948150685.1 Rhaphigaster nebulosa
CAGAAATTAAATTACTATTTGTACTAATGGACTAGAACTTAGGCAAGGCATAAGACCAGGAGCTCTTTTTAATGGCCTACAATACAATATCCTGGAATGAATTGGATTACTTTAAGGTTGACTGGAATAAACTACATGACTCGTCAGTCAGCAAAAATTAATGAACGAGATAGCACAGATATTTTATGTTAATATTAAAATTATTGTTACAATAATTAAAATTACTAAATAACTGGTAATTTTTTTACCATCCCTTACTCTTTCCCTCCGCTCAGTCACCTCTCAATTTAGTTCCATAAGTGCCATCGCCCAGCAGTCAGATTACTATCTGAGACTGGTCCTCCAAGTGTGTAGGAAAGTAACGCTAATACACGTACTGTATTCTCCAACATGAACTCTCCTCATTCACAGGTAAAGGTTATTCCCCCATGTGTCACATTCCCTGAGGAGCCTAGGGATAGCATTTCCAACAGACTAAGTGGTAGGCCGATAACGTTATCCTCTTAAGCTTTATATAAACTACAACCAAAAAAAGTTTTAAAGTATGGATCAGCAACCTGAGCGTTCAAGAAATCAAGCGAGAATACACTTTTCGTTGCTGACAGAAGTATTATTAAAATGTTAAATAAAGTTAGAAAGGAAAACGTCAAGAGAAGGATATTCTCTCAACTACTGGCTACAATTGGCCCACTTCTGCGGTGAAGTCCGCATTGGTGTCATTTTTTATTGGTAATCTTAATTTTAACAACTTTTATTTGTAATTTGATAAAAAGTATATTTCTAGAATTAAGAAAGCCCGCATATAGCAGATGTTTTCTTAAAATGCCGAAAATGTCACAGGTTTGACGCTCCGTAGGTCCGTTATCGTTAGTTTTAGCTTAAAATGTAACTGGACCTTTTTCGTAGGTAATTCCAAGGGAAACAACATTTGTTTGAAATTTTTTCCGATAAAATGCATAATTCCTGAAAAATTAAATAATAAATAAAGAAAATGCCCTTTTTAAAGTTTATTTTGCCTAAAGTCATAATAAAGCTATCGATTTCGATTTCCGGATTATGACATTAGTAATCAATGCAAAAAAAAAAAAACGAAAAAATTGACACAAATACGGAAATTACCGCAGAAGTGAGCCAATTCAGTTAAAAATCAGAGACTAGCTTATGGATTAGGAAGAACATTGAACTGGCAAGGCTCTACGACCCATAGTGGGACGAATGACCGATCTAGGAAGAAAAAATGTCCAAGTTTTAAATACTTTATTACAGCAACACATCGTCCAACATCGTCACCTTAATAAATATCGAACGTAACTTAATTAGAGGAATTGATTGGTCTAATGTTATCTATTAAATTGAGAAAATCTTAGCTTGTTAAGGTTGTTTTATTTTATAATCATACAAAACCTAAGCCCCCTGATAAGATTTTCAACAGGCCCGCGCTGGCTTAATCCACTTCTGATTATAGTTAACATAGAACCTATACTTGAGGCGTGGAAATACGAAAGGAAATAAATCTATTTTTTGTCATTTATGATATTTTTAATTTTTTCCAATCTGTTAACTGTCCTCTTTAAGGTTATGCATCGTTAACCCCCCAAAACGTACAAAATCCAATCTAACTTCACTTTCAAAGTTCGTGTTGAGTTTTATAAGGGGATAAATCCTTGTTTCTCAAAACAGCCGCTTGGAACCCCAGAATTAAGAAAGTAACAATGGACTGTAGTAAAAGTTAAAGTTATGTTATTGTGTTAAATCTGTTTTGTTTAATTATAAATACGACAGCATCGAGAGAAAAAAAATCAGAATGAAACGAATTAGAAACGGAAGTTGTTAAAACATCAGAGAATTGTAAAATCTCCCATTAACCATTTTTTTAACGTTATCACATTTACCAATTCCAATCTAATTAATAAATTTGAACTTATTAGATATACCGTTCCTGGAATTTGTGCCAGGATGCTGGAATGCAAACACCTCAAACAAAAACAGTTAAAATGTTTCTACATAGACCATTGTATTTTTTTTTTTTTTTTTTTTTTATACATTTTACGCTACTGCTGATGTGGTTTGAACTGTTATTTTCCTTCAATGAATTTCAGGGATTGATAAATTATCAATAGTCACTTCTATGATTTAGTTTTTATTGAAAACTAGTTTCGAATGTTACGACATTCATCTTCAGTTCTAAAAATATCCAAAAATTCAAAAATAAGCAATTCAAAATACAGTTTGGTATTATTAAATATATTAAATTAAGTGCAATATAAACTAAATTATAGAAGTGGCAAATAATTTATCAATCCCTAATTAGATTGACCCTTCTATACCATCACGCGGACGTCAACTGATCAATGAATTTTAATTTATTTTATTTTATAGCTCATGCAAGATGCTTCTATTATAAACTATTTTTACCGAATTCACAACAGTTGACGTACTTTTTGGCACTTGTTATAAAAAAAAAAAAAAAAAAAAAAAAAAAAAAGAAGTATTATCTTGAGAAAATATAATTTATTTTCACATTATTTTTTTAATGTCAATGTTAAATTATTAAAACAATAAAATCGTTTAAAAATCACGATTTTTTTTTTCGTTTTTTGTTTTAATTTTCCCTTAAAGAATGGGATAAATCCGATTATTTTAATTTTTTTGCAATATTTGTTATTTAGAAAAATCAAATAATATTTTAAAAATCTATTTATGATTTAGTTCAGAAAATTCTGATGCAATAATAATTGTTACAAAAGAACAATAACACGAGTTAGGCAGATTTTTGAGTTTCCTCAAAAATTTTCAACTTGGAATTTATCCTCTTTTGCATCTCCACTCCTCACTTCACTAATTGCTAATCTTCATCTACCCTTATGAGTGGACTATATATGAATTCGGTTTACGGATATTTAATATGCGTACGTTACAATCATAGCTTCCATCTTTTGTAGATAGGGGCATAAATGTCCTTATCTTCTCAGGCTATCTGAGGTCCTAGAGAGGGCACCCACACCTTCCAGCAATGGAGAATAATTCTCAGAAGCATTTAATGTATTTTGTCAAGTTGTTTTTTTTTAACTGAAACTTTCTATCGATATTTGCTTTAGCTTTCTTAATAGTGCCTTCTAAATTGTTTCTTTAAAGTTTCCGTGTGCAACACTCCCATTATTGTCGAAACCTTGTATGCCAGAAATGCCAGACGAAAGGGGGGGGGGGAAGTCTGGGCAGAAGGAAGATATAGGTAGCATTCGCTAACTACTGCTACCACTATATGGCTATTCCGGCCCTGACTGCAATGCTATAAATACAAGAGGAATTCCTTCTTTGTTCGTGCTCTTATAATTACCAGTCCTTGAAGCTTCAATGGGCAAGAGTGGCCAATTTAAATTTCAATCAATCGTCCACTAGAAGAAGACAGTTAAAAGCCGCTCGTTGTGAAAAAATATTCAATGTGTTATGAAACATAATTTTCCTCATCCCTTTAACAGTTCCGCAAACTAAGTGTTTATTAAGAGTGCTTATTAAGATGAGGAATGTTTGGTCCTTCTACGATTTGCGGTTCCTCTTTTTAAGTCTCAATTATTTTTCCATATTCATTCACAACTCATTCATAAACGAAATGTTTTTTGAAGTTTTATAGTTTAATGTAAAATCAGGTTCAATCCTTATTAATTAATGGGTATTTTTTACCATAACATTTTCTGAAAAAAAAAAAAAAAATATATATATATATATATATATATATATATTTATATATTTATAATATATATATACGTTGGGATTGTAAGTGAGCTGAAAGAAATATGAAAGCCATGAAGTGATATATGAGTGGTCCATAGCTGGCCTTTATCGCGATAAATAAATAATATATGGCTAAGAGCTTCGGAAATTCATACACGTTCGGTTCATATTTCTTGTCTATTCCCGACAAACCATATAAAGATGGGCAAAAAGTACTCTGAGTAACGAGTATCGAGTATTTTACTCATGAAACCTTTTGCCCATCTCTAATACCATATACCGTTCATAATATTTGTATACTTTCGACACATTGCACGGAGCCTTTCCACAGATCATTCCTAATGCCGATCTTCTCTATGGAATCATTGCTTCTATCCGTCATTCAAATGACATTCCTGCTTGCAAATCTCAGTTCTTCACTCATCAAACCATCCAGTTCTTATACGGTTGGAATACTCCTCCCCCCTCCCACGTCATTCAAATAACATTCCTACTTTCAAATCTCAGTTCTTCAATCATCAAACTATTCAGTTCTAATACGTTTGGAACAGCCCCAATCATCGAGTCATGACTTGTAAATATCCATAAAAATACTGTTATAATTAATTTTTCATATTTAAAGATGATTTTTGTTTTCTCTTTAACTTTTTTAAATGCGTATGTTTCTTTTTCTTAACTAGTATTTTATTATTATTTCATCAGAAAACATGTAGCTCTAGATTGTCCTTACTATGCTAATTTTTATATATGATTGTATATGTCTAAATAGCCATATATTTTCATGTAAAATATATGAATTCAGAGAATTAAAATATATGAAGATTATGAGGAGAATTAAAGTATTAACCAATAAAGAATATTATTATTAATAATTTCGAATAATAAATCGTTAGAGTTAAAACGTCTTAAATAGTAAAGGCTATCTTTTGCAAATTTCGAGTTAAAGTGATATTACATGTATTAGAGATAAAAACAATTAAAAATTCAGTGCTAAAAACTTAACGTTTATTGACACAGTAGTTACATATCTATGTCATGGAAGAGAACTATAGTAGTTCAGAAGCTACCCATAATAAGCACTCTAATGATTGTTCAAGGCAAACTTCTTTTCCGACATCAAAGATAATTATTGGGAATAGATTAGGCAACAAGTTAAGGAACTATTTAGAGCCATTATGCTATATGGAGATTATATTGACGGAAAATGTTATCTATTTCAGGCAAGTTTCGCAAGGAAGGGATAGAAGGTTTTCATGGATTTTACTTATTTATTTTTTTGCATAAGAAGTTGAGGAGTTTTCCGAAGGATTTTAGTGAAACAAATAAGTTCTATCAAAATTGTTCAGCTAATATGGGAGTAAAAACGCTGCGAATTATTGCACAATAATTTATTATTTCCAAATAATTAAATATCAAAAAGATCTAGTTAGTACGTACTCTCATAAGACTTTCCATAGAGCTCTTGTATAAAGTCCAAAACAAAAATTGTTTAAAATATTTTCCTTAATGCTTATTAGTAATCGATGAATTAATCAATCAATAACCCTTCAATTACGCAAAATTAATTGGATATCAATGATAATGAAGTTATGAATATTCAGAAGATTATACGCATCTTCAAACTTAAAATCTAAAATTTTGAGGAGACGGTTAATTTTTTTTCCGAATAGATTATAAAGGCTTGCCATTGAAAAAAATATAAACCGAAAACATAATAAAACAGGCATGAATGCCACAAATCACACCCAGATTAAAAAAAAATAACAATGTTTTTTAATTCAATTTTTTTTTTAATTTTATGTCTTTAGTAATATGAAACACATCAATGAGGAATATCTTATTTACTACGATCATATTATTAGCCAGCCTTTGAAAAATGAGGCTAACAAAGTTGTGATATAAAACCAATTAATTTACCTTGTTTTTCCTTATCAGGACAAAGTAGTCTTCTTTTATCTGAAAAAAAAAACTAGTAAAAAAAACTATGAAGTTATTACATATGAATATTATTATCGTACAGAGTAGTTTTAAAACCTTCTGAACAGAATATATAAATAAATTATTTTAAATACGCACATCAAGTTAAAATAGCTACAGAAAATATCTGATGTGGACACCCCATGGCTTCCTGGTACGCCTATTAAACTATAAATCGGTGGCTCAAAAAGTGGTCCTGAATTTGGTTACTAGTTTCCAAAGATAGCAGTTTCCCCAAAACGGCACTCGGCTTCGCGACGTCCATCGACACACACACACACACACACACACACACACACACACGAACGACGCACACACACACACGCACGACGCACACACACGCAAACGCACACACACACACACGCGCACGCACATACAAACAAACACAAGCACGCATACACACACAAACACACAAGCTCTTGTTTCTGGAGGTCTCATTCCGTCAGTATATGTCGTTTTCTTTCAGTAGGTAACAAGTTCCCAAAGGATTTCGTGTGCCGTGACAACATTAGAACTGTCTATGTCATTAGATGAAGCATTGGAAATCGACGGTTTCAACATTTTAAGTGGAGGAATCCACTTATCTTATATCTTATTCTCCCACTGATGACTTCTTCAGCTCAAAAATGAGGAAGAAAACAAGTATTTTACACTCAATTTTAACACTTAAAACAAGCAATAATTTTTTTTAATTAGAGTGGAAAATAAAATCGCTTTTGTAATCTTTATCACCGAGCCATATAATCCAATTTCAACCAAAATCTATTATATTGTTTAAATTGATATAAAAGTCTTATTTACCAAATTTGAGATGTTTTACTTTAAATTTTAACATAATTTTTTATGAAAGTTTATCATGACCTTCAAGTAAAGTGCCGCTTCCGGTTTGCCAATTAGACCAAAATCTATTATGTTATTTAAATAAATATGTAAATCATAAATACCAAATTTGAAAAGTTTTGTATTATATTTTAGTATGATTGTTTATGAAAATCTATTTTGACCTACAAGTAAAGTACCACTTCCGGTGATCATATAGTGACTAAAAAGGGAGGTTCACAACTAGATGTTACAACAATCCTAAATAAAAAATTTTAACTTTCTACGGCTAACCTTTTTTTAATTATGCGAGTTACGAACGAACTTACGTACAGACGTCACGACGAAACTAGTCAAAATGGATTCAAAGATGGTCAAAATGGATATATCAGTTTAAATCTGAAAACCGAAAATTTTCGCGTACAAGGAAGTAAAAATGACTGCAACTTTCCTTATTTACGTTTTTAACCTAGTATTTCACAGGAGACGTGGTATTAAAGCAGATTTTCACGCTACGATCTATCGTACACTCAAATAAACCGCCAAAAGGTATGTGCATGTGCACATATCAAAATTTTTCATAAATTTAATAATAGTACAGAGTATTGAAAGCGATAACAATAAAAAAGATAAATTAAAAAATGATTGGCATGATATATACATCAGTAGTATGCGAGACAAGAGTAGGAATAGCAAACAGACATCGATGTTTTGGAAACATGGATGTTTTCGTTATAACTAGAGACCGTATTCTCATGTTATTCGCTTTTATGTACAGTGGCGGATCCAGGAATTTTCTGCAGGGGGCGCACCTAAGGCCAGGTCCACTTCTCCAATCCTCCTCCCCCTCTCTTTAGAAACTTTAAAAGATTAAATACTTTATTCACGTTTTGTAATCTACATTTATTAATCAAAATTAAATTATTATATAAATAAAAACCGCTGTTGCATATGTAATAGAAAACAGTTTTCAAGAAAAAATTGTTTTTACCTTCCAGGAGGATGGGGAGGGAGAGGGGCGAGGAGGGCTCACGCCTTCCCTCCTGGGTCCGCTAGTGTGTGTGTGTGTGTGTGTGTGTGTGTGTGTGTGTGTGTGTGTGTGTGTGTCTGTGTGTGTGTGTGTGTGTGTAACACTTTTAAAACTAATCGTCTATTCGGTTCACGATCAATATGAGCCGCTCCTTCCAAGAAGGGTGAGAATACATGTCATAAATTTTTTTTTTTTTGAATGACCATATAATTTACAATATATATATATATATATATATATATATATATATATATATATATATATATATATATATATATATATATATATATATATATACCTATTATACCAGCCTTTAAATCAAAAAAGAAATAATGGTGACATGGCGGATTTGTCCTACTTCCACAGACCGCCCCGTATATATCAAAATTTCATTTTGCACAAAATTGCATATATAACTAAGTGGAAGAACATATGCTAAAAATATTTCAATCTCAGAAAAAATAATTAACTTTTTTTTTTAGTTCCTATTTTAGAATGGATCACTCAATTTTCAACTTTTGAAAACTACCACAATTTAAGGTTTAGAATAATTAAACAAGGCGCTACGTAGAAATGAGTAATTAAAATATTTTATACAGGTAAGTATTTAAATATTTATTCATTTTAATTTTATTGTATTATTTATATTCTTATTAAATTTATCGGTCAAGTGTAATTTATTGTGTAAGGATTTTTTTTTTTCACGTTACTACACGATACACGTAATTTTAATTCAGAGGCTGTAACCCTAACACAATGTTAGGTAAGGTTTAAATTAATTAAGGTTTGATAAGCCATGTATTAATAATATAAATTAAACAAAAAAGATAATTTTTGTATGTTTAAAGCGTTACATTTTGGGTTCTAATAGCACGAATTTGCACATTTTCAGTTTTTTACTACATGAAAATCCCTTCTCTAATAATAATTTGATTACAAGCTAATTAAATTGCAAGTACAATAACGGAAAAAGCTATAGTAATCATACTCTGATGATGATGACGAATTACAGAAACTTATTTCTTTATCAATTAAATGGAAAACTTCAAAAAAAAAAGGAAATAAAACACAAGAGAGAATAATAAGTAGAAAACGATGGTTTAAATAATTTATTAGGAATGGCTGAGTATTAAGGACAAGGCTGAAGAGCACGTTCAATCGATGAGAACACAAATGTCTGCCTCCCTCCGCGAACCAAATTCCAGATCCGCCTTCCAAATAATATTTCCTATTGGATAACAAACAATTGCAACCCTATTATATGGTACAATGTATTCCTTCAATGTTTCATTACTTCGAATTGAAATAATTATAATCGAAATAATAAATACGATTCAGGAAAATTTGAGGCCTTCATTCAAAATATTATTACCTAATAAGAAAATTAGAATCAATTTAATTCATGTACTCCTCATTATGGAAATTTTATTATTTGACTGTTAAAATTGAAAATATAATTTTTACATGCATAATATACGATTGTATAGAAAAGCATGATCATAAATGAATTAATATTAAATTTGAAGATTTCAACGTCAAAGATAATTGTATAATAAAATAATGAATAAATAAGGAACTTTATTTCTCATTTTAATTATAAATTTAAAATTAATAAAAACTACTTGAATACAATGTATTCCTTCAATGGTTTCTCATATCGAATCCAAATATTCTGAATAATCAAATATCCTGAAGACGAGGAAAAAACGCCTCGAAACGTCAACGATAATTGTATAATAAAATGATGAATAAATAAGGAACGTTTGGTTCTCATGCTAGTTTTAAATTTAAAATTAAAACTACTTGAATACAATGTATTCCTTCAATGGTTTCTCACATTGATCTCAAATAATACTAAAGGAAGATAAAAAAAACAAAAATATATTAAAAATGGTCCAGGGAAATTCGAGACCTGCCATCGAAATAATACTTCCTGTAAAATAACCAATTCAGAAAGTCCTCATTACGGAAATTGAAAATTGAAAATCAATATGAGATATATGAATGTGTAGAAGACTATGAGGGTAAATAAATTAATAATAAATATTGATTTAATAATGTACTAAAAATGAGGAAAACCTCTTAGATAGTTTTATCACAAAATAATGAACAAATGAGGAAGACTAAGTTCACATATTAACCACGCACACGCCATTTTATGTGATAACTAGGTAAAATATAATTCTTGAATGGTCCCTAGATGACAGCTTGTCGGTATAACTGGCTCTTCAAGGTTCCGAAATTTCAATGACAGAAGTTAAGGTCGTTTAAAACTGTACCTTATAAATTGAAGAGAGTGGATTTTTTTTTTGTTTTTGTTTTTGAGCGGGAAATATTACATTCAACGAACAACACCGAATTCCTAAGATCGGGTTTCTTATCTACTATCTGGCAGAAAACATAGCTTGTTAAATTTGCTGGGCTCAATAAAAAACAAGTAATCCATTTAATTTTCATTTAAACCAGATTGATTATGTAATTAATTAAAAAAACGAGATGATTATAAACAACAGCCAAAGAATGAAAGCAGAATTAACTGACATTAGTATAAAAGGAATGCCATATTGACATTTATCAGTGTATACAGAATAAAAGATAATTAATTTATAATCAGTCTCTAAAAGAAATTCTTTAATCTATGTAAATTATAAAACCACTTTTTTCTTAAATTATTGGTAAATTGCAAGTGTCAGTTTCTCAATTTCATGAATTAATGCTAAGAATAATAATCCGAATTCATGCAAATGCATTTTTTGTACTATTTTTTATTGTTTCGATATCTCTTTTATTCGAGATATTCGAATAATTTCTATTTAATTGTTTTATATTATTTATGTTGTGATATATTGTTACTTTAAGCACAATTTTAAAACATTCTCTGTGACTGGGCATGATTAATTTTAAATGTTTTTTTGGTAATTACCCAAATTACAAAATAAGAAGCTGTTGAACTATTTTAAAAATATAACTAGTATAATAAAACATAACAGGACCGCAACTAGAACTTTTGCCAGAGGGGCAAGCTTAATTTTGCCGTCCATTCTTTCAGCTCCTCCCCTTCAATAAAAGTCAACTATTTTAAAACAGTATTATGTTATATTTCCTGGTAAAAATCATCTGATAACAATAACTCATTTTACTGACTATATTAAGGACAAAAAATTAAAAAGCTGGAACGAATTTTTTTTTTTTAATAATTAAAAATATAATTTCGACAGTGCCGTTATCTAAATTCTGACGCCGGAGCAAGCGCACCATTTGTCCCACCCCAAATAGCAATAAAACAATGGTTAATCTAAAGACACTATCCCTTTTGATTAAATACTTTTTGCCTGATGTTTTTCAGGCCCTCCCCCCCCCCCCCCTTTAACTGCCAATCTATTTCTGATGGCTTTGTGCAAAATGTTGTTTAAATTTGGTGTTCTTTGTTTAGGTAGTCGTGGTGGCCGTTAAATATTGGACAGAGATTTAAAGTTCAAGCCATGGTATTTGTAGACTGAGAATCCTACTACATACTGAGAATGATACATGGTGAGAATACCACTGCTTTTTAAGATTTGTCTTCGGTACCTCGAAGCGGTCCCACGTTTCCCGTCTTTATGGCGAGTTAAAGTGGCTCCTCCCTATATTTCCGCGGATCTTTCCTATAACAAACCATCAACTCCCAGCATCCTCCCTACATCTACAGACTCCTACAATTCAAATCCTCAGTCCACTCACTGGCAACAGCCTCTGTATCCTCTCCTACGGAACCAAAACATCAATCCTTTCTTGTCCGCTCCACTATCCTCTGGAATTCTCTCCCTTCTAGTATCCGTCAGATACCGTCATGCTTCTTCTTTATTCTCATTCAAATTCCACTTTTTCCAACATCTCCTCACTTCCCAAAAAGATGCTGTATAAGCAAAAAAAAATTTAATTTAAGGTAAACAATGTGATCAAAAGTTTATGATATCTAAAATGGAAATTTATTTATGTTCATTCTTCTCTCCTTTTTACTTTTTTTTTTCTTCTTAATTTTTGTTTTCAATACATGTACATTTTACTTAAGTGAAGAATTAATTTTTTGTTTATTTATTTTTATTACTATTGATGAAAAAAAGGAAATTTTGCACTTTTATTAGTGCAGTTTTTTGGCCGGATGAGGTATACTGTATATTTGTTCATTCTGAAGGGTTCTAGTCCCAGAATTCAGGTGCATACTGATGCCTCATTATTTATATTTGCCTCATTTCTACCTAACAATGTAATGGCACTAATTGTATCTGAGAGAAACTATGAAATAGCCATTTATAGCGCCCAATGCTAGTTTCCATGAAACTGTTTTTTTTTTTTTACGAAATACCCCACTACACAAACTTTATAAGTTATGTTAATGATTATGTAATAATGTTACTCATTTTGGGGGTGAAAAAAGAATTTATTTACATCACTTATAAGGTTAGGGAGCGGGGTAGCTCAGTGGGTAAGGCACTGCGCTACTAATCTCAAGGTCGCGGGTTCGAGACCGGCTGAGGTAGATAATTATTTATTCTGTATTCAGCCGTGGATCGACCCTATGGGATCGGGAGACCCTCCTGGGGCTCACCCAGCCTCTATAAAGTGGGTACCCTTAATTGGGGGAAAACCTGGCGGTAGCTTGGCCAAATCACCTCCTTGCACAACCGTTGGCCTAAAAACAGTACGGTCCTTACCACAAGTACTGAACCCAAGATTGTGAGGTTGTAGTGGTACACAGGTATTTATTTTATTTTTATTTTTTACTCATAAGGTTATATTGTATTTTAAGGAGCCAATAAACTTTAAAATTGAATGTATCGTCATTGTACATGATTATGTTCGTGCAGCTATTATTTTCTCCCATCTATTCTCCTTTTATTTTTATTTATTTTTTTAATGAAACGAAGTGGGATAAATAAATAAATATTGTATTTTTTCAAACTAATTAAAGCCACGGGCCTCCCTAATTCGTATGTCATAAACCAGTTATATGGTAGCAGACCATAACATAAGAATAAGACCCAAGAAGAATAACAAACGCTTCATGACAGCTTGGGGGGCGCTGAATAAAACTCGATCGATTACATATTTTTTTAAATTTAATTTACCATGATTTATAGGCATGTTTATGAAGAAACTGGATGCTTTCAGGTTGAGCAAATGAAATGTACTTCTCTGATTTTTTCTTTTTTTTTTTTTTTTTAATAAATGTTCATAAGAAATATTACTATGATAAATAAAACTACAAAATATACAGAAAGAGTTACGTAAAGATAAAAACTGGATTATATAATCACAAGCATATATAAGAAATCCAAGCATGAAAAAAAAAATTGTAGTAATGCTAATATATGCCCGCCCCCCTCTCCAAAGAAAAAAAAGGTTTATTTTTAATACTGATTTATTAATGTGGGAAAGATAGAATTTAATATCAATTAATAACATAATATCAATGTTACAGTAAATAACATTTTAATAATAATTAATTAATAATTTAATATAATAGGCTATATACATGATTTTTTTTTTAAATATCTTAAATAAATCATTTTCGTCTCAAAAGTTACTTAACACATTAAATCATTCATAAAAACAGTCTTTTTAAATTAAATATTTCCGTTGGGTATAAATAACAGGCCAACGATGAAAAAACTTTTGCACTGAAAATGCCTTATTCCTATAGTTTTTAGGGTGCTGAATCCAAATATGATATTGAAAAAGCTGTATCACCCACAATTGGTGATCGGTGATTGGTGAGGATAAATCTTAGGCCCCGCATAAGAGGAATCCCAGGTCAAAAAAGGAGAAAAAAACTTTTAAATTTGCTGTTCCTATGATATGGAGGGAGCCAAGAAATCATTCCGATGATTGCTACTTTAGCAGTATCGATATTACTGGTCATAACTCAAAAAACAAGAAGGTAATAAGCTACCCTAACCTCCCGTCCGCCATCCGACCAATAGAGCACGCTGTAGATTTATCGGTCCCTGAACCACCAGATGATTTAAATTCTATTCCAACGGAAGTATTTTCTGATGTACAATCGGAGTTAGATGTAGAAGATGATGAAGAATTCCAATGTTTTACAGAAAATGTAGAGCTTAACAAAAATCGAGCTTAACGACTTGGTGAGGGATTTTGGCTCAACGAAAGAAAACGCTGAATTGCTTGGCTCTAGACTAAAAGAAAAGAACTGAAAAGAAAAGAAAAAGGCGGTTGGAACCAGTATTTATGTGTACAGGAAGAGAGAGCAACAATTTTCCAAGTTTTTTGAACAGGAAGGTGATTTAGTGTACTGCTTAGACATTCCCAGTGTGATGAATGAGCTTGGTATTGAATACAAAAAGGAAGACTGGAGGTTATTTATTGATTCATCGAAAACTAGTTTAAAGCGTGTTTTACTACACAATGGTAACATGAACGCATCTATTGCTGTTGGTCATTCTGTACATATGAAAGAAAACTATGAAAACCTAGAAACAGTGTTAAATCGAAAGGCTATTCTGCTCATGGTTGGATGATATGTGGTGATTTAAAAATAACATGCATGCTCCTTGGTCAGCAAGGTTGTTTTACCAAATTTCCATGCGAAGTTCAAAAAGCGACTTGTCGTAGAAAAAGCTACACAAGAAACTTCAAAGAAAAAAGAGAAAGAAAGTATAGGACCAATTCCAGTTGACAAGTGAAACCTGTATTAGCACATTATATCACTGTTTTAAGTAGCCACTGTAAATACAAACCATGCTGATGATGTAACCTAGTGTTTCATTAATTCTCCCGTATACCGTATAGGGGTTTAAATACAGGTTTATACTATATAATACAAAGCATATTGCTGGAAAACAATGGGTGATACAAAAAAAACTAAGGCCAGATTTAGATCCAGCACATAAAAATCTATAAAGATCAACTATTAAAGTTCAAAAAGTTTTCAAAAAATTTTTTTTTGTGGCCTGTGTAATTGGGCTATTCAAACATGCCATTTTTCGCAGGGTTTATGTGACGTCACAATAAATGTCATAAATGCTATTTTAATGACTTTTTATTGTTTCTGGTGAAATTTAATAGAGTTGATCTTATTCTGTGATTGCCTACGTATAAGTATTGTATTTTACCTATGCGCAATAATAAACGAAAAGTGAATCAAGATTAAGTCTTTTTTCTCACTCCAAAAGATTCAACCATACGAGTATGAAGCCATGATAAGAAATAAAGTATCTCCAATAACTATTTATTTATTGAGAAATATTACATTCTGCCTCAGCAGGAACAATGGTAATAGGGATAAAATAAATCATTCATACAATATTTACAAAAAATGAAACATAAACGTAAACAATATTTACGGGGGGGTAAGTTTTTATAGGAGATATTTGATCTCAAAGGGATTAACAGCTTTAGGAGGTAAGGAGAGTGGGATTGGTGAAATACTTCTTCAACTGATGTGGTGTGGGTGAGATGAGGGACTGGATGAGGAGTGAATGTATTGGAAAGGTGTTTGGCGAATATTCCTCGGCTTTATCTTCATAAGACGCTGCCCAGGAGCCATCACTTCGCTGGAGGTGATGGGAAATATGGTGGGATTTAAGAATTCTTTTGGTGACATTCCAGAGGGAATTGTCACGAGCAGAGAGGGAAGATAGGTAGGAATTAAAGGATTGAGAACGAAAGGTTGCCAGCTCCCGCTTTAATTATTTAGAATAATAGTTATAGGAGCGCCAATCGTTTGGATGTCTGGTACGTTGCCATAATGATCTGGCGTGGCGTTTGATATGGACTAGGTCTATGAGGTGTTGCCGTAAATGGTTTTTGTTAGGAATTAATGGGGAGTGACTGGGGAAAGAGGCAATCCAGACAGCTTGTTGTGGTGGTAAAGGAATACATGGCATCATCAAGGTCGTTTGGAATTTTCAGGTTTACTCTGGTAAATTTCATTGTTCAGGATTTGGTGAAATAGATTCCAGTTAACTGGGCCTCTCATGAAAGATTGTGGGGAGGACTTCGGAATGAGAGCTATTGATACTTTTAGGATTATGGTCAGAGCAAAGTTCACAAAGGTGAGTAATGGAGCATTTGAGAGGGTCTAATCCGCTGTGGATGAAGAAATAAAGGATATCAGGATTACGGTTAGAATCAGTAGTTTTGTAATTTAGTGTAGTAATTGAATTTCAATTTCTTCAATCGAGAAGAATATAAGATAACCGAAAAACAACCCGACTGGAACTGCTGATAAAAATGCTAAATTAAAATATCTTTCCTTCTTTTGCCTCCAGGCGAGAAACATGTATTTCTTAAAATGTAACAGATAAGATAAAAATTAATAGGACCATTCTTGTAGGAAATTTAATGTTCTTCAATTGTTTATATGCAATATGTTGAGCTAGGACCAGCCATTTTCGAGATATAAACGAAAAACCAAAAAACATGACCTTCACCTCTCTTTGCCTCTGCTCCTAGATCTGGGGATTTTTAGCATGTTTACCTCCTAACTAGTCCAAACAAAGCCCTGAAGTCAATTTAGGTCGTTCCGTCATTCCCGTCAACAACCCCTCATCGACTAGCCAATAGTTAAATATTGCCTTTTTGGAAAGGCTTCATTTTTTGTTTAATCTTTATACGTAATATTTTATTTATTATATAGTTAAACTTTTGTTTTTTAAAGTGAATATAAGATCAGTAAACTTAATCTCTCAAATTAGAGGTCTTCCACCGAAACCTTAACGAAATTTAGCCAATAAACCAAAGGATTTCTACAATTGTGTTACCATATTTCGAGGCATACCTCTACTGCCATGCGCCTACAAGATTTTCTCAAACATACTCTAACAACGATTACTACCGCATGTTGAGAGAGTTCTGGGGAAATATCAGTGCGGCTTTCGTAAATGTAAATCTAAAACAGACCAGACTTTCGCCCTACGAGCCATCCTTGAGCGCGGAAGGGAATACCAGTTACAGACGCACCATCTATTCGTTGATTTTAGATCTGCTTATGACAGCATTCAACGTGAGGCCCTGTATCAGGCAATGAAGGACCTCAATGTGCCTGTTAAGCTCACCCGTCTTGTAAAACTTACAACGATTAATACCGAATGTATGGTGCAGATTCAGAGAGAGATCTGTCTGAGGGATTCACATCTTATAATGGCATTCGACCGGGAGATTCACTGGCCTGTCTACTCTTCAATATTGGTCTGGAAAAAGCTATGAGAGAATCAAAGGTTCAGATCAGTCGAACCATCTTTAACCATATGGTACAGATCCTGGGATATGCTGACGATATCGACATTATTGGGAGATCAAAAGCTGTTGTGGAAGAAGCCTTTCTTGCCCTTGATGATGCTCCTAGGAAGCTAGGACTTATTGTCAATACTAACAAAACCAAATATATGACTGCTGGTAAACAAACAGATATTAATGAAAGTTTTGTCCAAATTGGCAATTACTCTTTCGAACAAGTTGATGAGTTTGTATACCTCGGATCGCAGGTCAATTCCATCAATAACGTCTCGGCAGAAATAAAGAGGCGAATAACACCGGCCAATAGATGTTATTTTGGACTGTGTCGGCACTTAGGAAGTAGCTCGTTATCAAGATCTACAAAAACAAGATTATATAAGACGCTAATTCGACCAGTGCTAACCTACGCCTCAGAAACTTGGACACTTACGAAGTCTGATGAAAGGGATCTCCAAACATTTTAGAGAAAGATACTCAGACGCATCTACGGCGTATCCTCTTGTAAAGAATGGTTTAGCTTGGAGAAGACGCACAAACAGGGAAGTATACTCATTGATTGGTGAGCCTTGGGAAAATTGTGAGGATTGGTAGGCTACATTGGGCAGATCATGTAGCAAGGATGGCGACTGATGAGATCCCAAATAAACTGCTTAATGAGCGCAACGCGGAACACGGCCGAGAGGCCGCCCTAAGCAGCGATGGTTGGATGGCGTTGAAGAAGATGCAAGGACCCTGATCGGAGTACGGAATTGGAGAGCAGCTGCACTTGACCGGTTGAACTGGCGGAAGCTGCTTGAGGAGGCCAGGACCCAGTAATGGGTTGTTGCGCCGATTGAAGAAGAAGAAGAATAAGTTACCATATTTCACAAATAATATTCAAGATTGATTAAATTAAGTAATAATGCCTTATCTTATGTAATGTTAACAATAATTATATAATATAAACATTAACGGCAACTACTACTACAATAGTTGTCGTTAATGTTTATATTAACTACTATCGCGATCATTAACATTGAACATGCAAAACGATTTTAACTCACAAAAACATGAGAGAAATAACATATTCATAAAAAATAATGTATATCCTGAAGGTATTAGTCGATACTTCGAAACTTTAATAAAAAAAGAGCTTATTCAGCCTATCGAGTGGCGTAAATGGATATTGAAAATGTAATCGAGCATTAAGGTAAAAACATCATAAATGCAGGTAATCATGGAAAAAAAAAATCATATTTTTTGTACAGAATATTTATGATTTAAAAACTTCTCTTAGATTAAGATGGACTAAAAAATCTTAATTGAATTAAGATTTGTAGTCATGAAAAAAAATATATATATTATAAATTTAATGAATAATACAACATGACAACAATTGAACTTATAATAACTAAATACTACTGTGAATATTCCATTATTGAAGTGAATAGCGATGACGCAAAGACACCAATACTACCCGCATATGCCCCCATCATATCTCGATAATGACCACCGACCTCCACGACTCAATTCAGGCAACCATCATCAATCAGGCTTTGAAGCTATTAGTGATGATTCCACTTTATTGTGATCACAACAACACTAAATAGTGATAAGTTGTAGTTCCAATAGTTGCATAGTGTCCACTTCAGCCTCAACCAGCCTATTCTACAAGTGGGATCTATCAAGAGAAAATAGTTTATAAATAAAGTATGATTTGTGGTGTATTTGTTTATTCTCTCTTTACACCAACTTTTAATACTCCAACGTTTTCTTTCCTGCTACTGTGCCCAGATTATAATTTAAAGTTTGTACGTCCCTAGGCCAGAGAGGTTTTGCCGCCCCGTATTCATACAAATCATCGGAGAGCGAAGGGGGGAGGAGAGACAGTCGGTCCGGCAATTTCCATCAATAAAAATATATATGGAGACGATTTTAATTCGATCACAAAATAACATCACTTATGAAAATTAAGACTTTTCTAAACTCATCATGAACATTTTCTTTGTTATTTAAACAAATATATTTCTTTAGCGTGCGCCCCCTGACATTGAGCGATCCTAAGCCTGGGCCTAGTGTTGTATCCGGCCCTAACTGTGCCATTGATGGAACTACACAATAGCCCTGATGATCTCTTATGGCAAACCGTAAAAGATCTACGAGTGGACGCCGTGATCTTGAGTGAGCAGTATAAAAACTTGAACGGCAACTGTTGGGTATCCGACGTCACAGGAAGAGCAGCAATATGGGCATGTGAACAAAACTGCATAGAGGAAACGCCGCAGGTCCCTACAACTGGTTTTGTATGGGGTAAGATACAGCATCTGCACCTGTACAGATGCTATGCTCCGCCGAGCACCACAATCCAAGAATTCGAAGATCAATTAGATAGCATAGTAAGAGACGCCAGAGGGCGTAGGCCAATAGTAATTGCCGGAGACTTTAATGCCTAGGCGACAGAGTGAGACAGCAGGTCGACGAACCGACGCGGAAAAGTCCTATTAGAAGCCGACGACGACTTGTAACAAGTAGACGACTTGGTGCTGGTAAATACAGGGACGAAACCAACATTTGTGAAGGGGGGCAGGTCTTCCATCATTGACTTGACATTTGTCAGTGACAGCCTACGTCCTACTACTGATTGGCAGGTCTGCGACCTATACATCCACAGCGATCACCTGGCTATACTGATCACCTTAGGAAACCGAAAATCAATATCAGCATGGCAAGAAAGGAGTACAGTTCGCTGGAAAGCTAGAACTTTTGACAGGGAGTCATTCAAAATTATGATAGAGGCATCTTGTGAGCTTTCAGGCTCCGCAGAGGATAAGGCACACCAGGTAATGGATCTGGTCACCACAGCGTGTGACGCAGCTATGGTGCGCAACGCAGGCATGGGCCGAGACCCAGTCTACTGGTGGAACGACCAGATCGCTACTGTCGTAGACGGTGTCATGCGTCGAGAAGAAGGTATCAGCGAGCAAAAGGCAGCCCTCAGTTCCAAATACTCCAGGACGAGTTCAAAGCTACGAGGCGTGAACTACGGCGAGCAATCAAGATGAGCAAGAGGCGGTGCTGGAAGGAGCGAAGAAGTGGACGAGGATCCAAGGGGACGGCCTTACCGGACCGTCATGAAAAAGTTAAAGAGCAACTCTTCGAGATTACCCACGTGCCCGGTTGTTGTAGAGAAGATAGTGGCAACCCTTTTCCCAGAACAAGATATAAATTAATGCATTCAGGGTTGAGGCAGCCATTTGACGTACCATCCATGACAGCTGAAGAACTCAAGGATGTCTACACTAGCCTTCAGATAGGAAAAGCACCAGGTTTGGATGGCATCGCAAATGTGGCATTAAAGGTGGCAATGGAGACAAGGCCAAATCTTTTTCAAGAAGTCTTCAGTTCTTGTTTAAGTGAAGGATCCTTTCCGCGGCCAAGGAAAAGACAGCGCCTTGTGCTGATCCCGAAAGGCAAGGGATACCCATCGGACCCTTCAGCCTATCGACCGATATGTCTCTTGGACACAGCTGGCAAGGCTTTGGAGAAAATTATAGCTAGCAGGATACAAGAGACCACAGATGGTGTAAGGGGCCTAGCACGGACTCAGATTGGCTTCCGGAAAGCAAGATCAACTCTGGATGCGATCACCATGGTGATAGAAACGGCTCGGAAGGCTATTGCGGGGAAGAGGTGGAGGAGAGGTGCTAAATGCTATTGCGCAGTTATCACGCTTGATGTTAAAAACGCCTTTAACTCGGCGAGATGGAGCTGTATTCTGAATGCCCTGCAGGAAATGGGTGTCCCCACTTACCTGGCGAGCATTATTCGAGAATATTTCAGGAGCAGAACCCTGATTTATTCAACAGAAGAAGGGGCAAAAGAAGGGCTCAGTTCTTGGGCCACCACTGTGGAATGTCATGTACGATAGGATCCTCATACTGGCCTACAGGAGACCAATGGTATCTGTCTACTGCCGGAGTGTTCTCAGAGTGATCAGCGCGTTCCGCACAGTTTCCTACGAAGCTGCATGTATGGTGGCCAGGATGCTGGTCACAGAAGAGAGGCAACGCTCATATAAGAGAGCTGACCGCATCCCCAAGACCGAGACAAGGAAGCAGACGGCCGAGAGATGGCAACGTAGCGTGGATACGACATTCAAAGGGAGGTGGACCCATAGGCTGTGTATTCTTTAGCTGTCCCGGCTTTTAAGAAAAGAGGGAAGAATTTCTAGGAATCTGTGGCTCAGGAGCCACAGTAGACAGCATCGTCGGCCTGATGCTGATTTCACAGGAGTGTTGGATGGCAGGCCAGCGTCTAGCAGCAGAGGTCATCAAGAAGGTGAGGAAGAAGGAGGAGAAGCGCGCCTAAATAGTGGCAGCCTAAAACAATGAGGCGGCACACAGCCAATCACCCTCCATGAAGTAATGCCTAACGGTGGTCCCGTGGAGGGTGGTGGTTTTAGTGGGTAGAAATCCCATACGCGGATAGGTACGGGCCTATCCGTGTCTTTTTAAGATTTCCACCCACACTCGCAAAAAAAAAAAAAAAAAAAAAAAAAAAAAAAAAAAAAAAAAAAGTAGCCCTGATGGTCATCTTTCGAAAGGCATGAATGGCTATCACAAAATAATTTCTAATATCTATTTTTTTACGTGAATACGTCTAATACGTCTAGCTACCTTAGTGCAGGTAATCCGAAAATCCGATGATAACAAAATTTTCTTTTCCTTCTATATTTCCGTTTTATTTTATTGATTAGGAACAAATTGAATTTAATAAATTTCATTCTCAAAACACTTCCCTAATTCCACGCAACACTTTTTGATAAATCAGGAGCCAATTCCTGACCAATCCCAAAAGAAACCTCGACTTATTTATAAGAAAATTAAAGTTTGATAAAGGTAAAAGATTTTCCAAAAGCGCGGTATCTACAGCCTAGCAAGAGGCTGATAAAAGCATTTACAAGTAAAGTGTGATATTAAAAATAAGATAAAATTTTCGCTAAGGGTCCACCTGAAAGCCAGCTTACAATGGATTTAGTTAAGCAAAACTAGTTTTCCTTATAAGTAATTTGATCATCTTTACGATCGTAAAATTGTACCTTAATTATCTTGAATAGTTTTTGATCACTTCCAATTGAACAAAAACCATGACTTGCTTTAAAAAAACAAAAGATAAAACTTAAATTTCCTGATTTTCCGTACGGAATTAGACCATGGTCTATATGAACTTTTTTGTTGCTCTTGTGACCTACTATCATTTCTGTAATTATTTACCGCGACTTACTGGATAACCTATAGTATTACTTTGGCACAGTAAAGCTACGACGCTCGTTAGAGTTTTGATCCACAGCACTCCTAAAGATCTCCCCACGGCGAGTAAAAAAAAAAATCATAAAATAACAATCTCGTTACGTTAATTATTATGGAGGCTTGTTACAAGTGTAAGTATTTATTAACATATTAATAACTATTCTATTTATGAATAGAACAGAATGATTTTTCCGAAGCCTTGAAAAAATAGTTTTTTTTTTCCTGACGGAACCACTGTGTGCCTTAGTCGAGTAATAAATTGTATATTACATTTTAAATAGTTTTTTCTTATGTCTAGCAGTTTCCTATCGAACCCCTGTCATACTTTTTATGCCGATTATAAAACGATAATAACCAAGAGTTGCTTATAATTATTGGCGTTATTCCATGAAAGCAATCTAGAAATTAATACTCGTGTATACAAAAAAGTGTATGGTTCGTTGAAACTAAAAAAACTAGAATAATAAATAATATTTATCGATTAAGACAAGCGTAAATATGAGCACGTGTAATAGTTGTGTAGTTTTTGTAAGCCGTCACCGCTTCATCATGTTTACGGCCAGCCTTATTCAGCGGAGCAACACCCTTGTTCACGGCTAGAAAGACTAGCTATTCACTTTTCAATTTAGAACTGTGGCCAATTTTAATGATCGGCAACTAGCAAAAACGTGATCCTATTTATCCGCAACGGATAAAGAGCAGTGTCCTTGCTTGGGTCTATTCTTCATTTTGCTTCACGTCCCATCTTGGCCGAAGACCGAATCTCCCAATCCCATCAGCCAATCAGGAGGATCTGATTTTTTTTTAAGAGCGATTTAAAGAGGTCATCTTGGGTATTTCAAATATACAAAATACGTGTATTTAAAAAAAAATAAGAAGGATTATAAACACAAGTAAATATGCAGTTATTTAATATGAAATGACCGCGAATTGGGGATAAAAACAACCCTTTGTCAGGGAATAAATGATTTTTTTTATGAGATTAAGTAATCTTCTTTCCTTAAGATGATTCAGCGGATTATAATGAATGGATAAGGGTCTCCTCATTCGCTACTGCTCATGTTAAAAAAAAAAACTAAGAGGAGAAATAAATATTAAAAACATGGTGAAAAGTTTATGAATCAGTATTGAGACCATGGTGGCCGAGAGAATTAAGGCGTCACCTAAGCAATCTCGAGTCTGCTGCGGCGCAGTGGGGCGAGTCATACGGAAGACTATTATATTATATTCTATAATATAATATTTTCTCAAATTTATTATTATTTATGTATATAATGTATAAATATGGAATATTAGCGGATTTGTGGTATTACCCTGATAAACCCTGTTAAATGAAACTATAAAACATACCAAATAGAGAATAAGATAATATTATTGTGGACATCATTTATTTTGGTTGTTATGATTTGACAATTATGGTGTAAGCAAATAAAAAATTATGTTTAATGTAAGTTTTGATCGAAACAGTAAGTAGAAGAAAAAAAAATGAAACTAAACAACATTTCCAATAAATAAAAAAAAGTTTTATCAGCAATTATTCAAAAAGGGACAGAACTGATAAGGAAGTTAAATCCCAAATAAGTGAACAAATAAAAAAAGTATTTATGCTAAGAAGATGAGACTGCGAAGTCACACACCATCCTCTTTAAGGGTAAGACAGATAAGGCATGTCCTATCACCATGGACATGGAAGCTCGGACGTCCAAGTGAGGTGGTAACCTACGTAGGTGTCTGATTAAATATAGCTCTGAACTTTACGCCTCACTTGGGATACCTGGCAGGTAGGGTGGCCCAAGTACCGAATGGTCTAATTCGTGTGGAGGGCACTGAGTATAGAATTAGAAAATTATAAGAATTCAGAGCATACAGGTCAACTTCGCATGAAGCAGAGCAGGTCCTACCAGGACAAGTTCCTCTTGACCTTTTTCTGCGAGAAAAAATGACCAAACATGTTTACTGGAAGAAATGCTCAACAAGACTTTCGGAATATCTACGGATAAGGATTGTAGAAAACACCAATAAATAGAAGATGATAACTCAGAAGGATACGAAGGAGAAATGGAGCCAACGGTGGGTGACGATCCATGAGAAAATACTTCGCCGTCCAATTAAACACGCGAAATTGGCCCTCTAGGACTATTGGGTTCCACAATTCCACGCATAAAAAGAGGTTTTGGAGCCAAGCTAGTAAGATAGCGTTGGCCAAGATATCGATCCATAACGTCACACTTGTGGTGTTCCAGAAACTGTTGAGCATGTGGTCACAACATGCACTTCATTCGAGGAGTTAAGGCCCACGGTGATGAGAACCCCGGGAATTTATGTCCACACTGATGAGGAGTTTCCTTGGTTGGTGAGTGAGGAGAAGGAGAAGTTAGAAGTAAAATTTGAAAAATAAATGATGTTCGAGAAGCATTAAAAAGTCTGGAACGATAATAACTTTTCTGTCATAAAGTTAACTGCCAAGAAACCTGGTAGAAAGATTCCACAAGGCTATTAGAATGCTAACTCTGTTTTATGACCGCTCACACTAAAGCCTGAACAACGACAAGACATAAGTGCGAGAAATATTCAAAACGAAGAGAAGTGTATTGGGGTAAGTTTGGTTGATATAATTAAGGAAGAAATTGGTCGGGAAGTGCGGTCAAAGGCTAACACACTAATAAGTATGACTTATTTATTTTGTGCCAAAGTTTCGGCCTAAGTTGTAGGCCACCATCATGGCTAAAAGAAAATAACATTGAAAACGACAGAGGCAGTACCAGTAACAGTAAAAAATGATTTCTTTTAGCCCTGATGATGGTCTGAAACTTAGGCCGAAACGTTGGCAATAAATAAATATGTCATACTTATTAGTGCGTTAGTCTTTGAAGAGAAGTGTATATGGGACAAGAGAAGGAAACGGGCAAAAAGAGATAACGTGAGAAGTTGGTAATGCTTGTGAAACAATAAGGTACGAAAAGTGTTAGACATGCCGGAGGCAAGGAATTCTACGAGATAGCACGAAGTAGTTTTACAGACGAAAGAAAATAGAAGAAACTATAAAGCCATGGGGCCTTCGATCTTATTAAAAAGAAAGCGATTATTATGTAACACATAACAATCGCATAATAATGAAAGACTCAAGCTGTTAAGTTGATAATGTCATTTTTACTTAAAATAATAAAATTCATCGTTGATTACCTACTCTCAACTTCATTGTTATATTCTCTATCACACAAAATCATAAAAGAAAAAACATATGAAAGTAGCTATTGAAGAAAGCATGAACTCTGTTAGGCTACTAGAAGTCGGATGGCAAAATAGCCAGCGATACAGACATAATAAAAAAATTAATTTCTACGTTAATTAAGGGAAGGGAAGGTTTTAATATGATTCTGTTTTTGATAAAGTGTAATTTTTAAAAATTCAATGTTTTTTTTATTAACCCATTAATTAATCTATGTTTAATTGATTTATTTCCTTTTAAAAAGAAAAAAATTCTGTAAAATTAAAATCCATAAAGGGCCTAGAGTTATAAAAGATGGTATTCTGGCCACGGTCACGCTCAACCGTAGTGGTCTCCCGATCTCACAATCGAAGTAAATTTTCTGCTATAGCAGCGATTGAAAATGAGCGATTTCATAACCCGTGAAAAACAAATGATATTTCTTTAAGCAGCTTTTTTCGGCATTGGATAATTCTATTTAAAAGACTAGATTGCGATAGCAAGCATGTGGGGTATTTCAAACTTCTGGGCCCTGTTGAAGGTGGACAAGAGGATAAGGTTTAAGAAAAAAAAAATGTACTTGGATCAAATGCAATAGAAAAAAAGAAACTAATTTCACAAACCCGTTATTATGAAAATCCTCGTTATAAGATTCATTAATAATAATAAAAAAAAGTGTTATTTATTCATGATTGATGACCATTTCCAGTTTGTATTTAGGAATGCCTCTTTAACTTTTTTATTTTGGGCAAAATACTTAATTGTAATTTGATTTACTGTAGGCGGGAAAATGCCAAGGGCAGTCAGTCTCTTCAACAAGTAAATACTAAGTTATGTATATTTTTTTCTTACATAAAATGATTAAAAACAATTTTTCATCTTCCGGAATGTTATTTAGAATAAAAATATTCGGGAGCTATAAATAGAATTATGGAAATAATACAATAAGAAAAAATAAATATTCAAACATTTATATTGGCAATTTTAAACAGCATCAATAAAAATTAGCAACAACAACTGAGTCCAGAGCCCGATTCCATAACGAAGTACAAAAG
Organism: Rhaphigaster nebulosa; assembly: GCA_948150685.1. Taxonomy (NCBI): domain Eukaryota; kingdom Metazoa; phylum Arthropoda; class Insecta; order Hemiptera; family Pentatomidae; genus Rhaphigaster; species Rhaphigaster nebulosa. Next base: position 45,214,628 of record OX411310.1, read on the forward strand.
TACTAGTATAAGTGGTAAAATACTAGTGGAAAGATTTGTTTTTAGAGGTTACAGGTTACTTATCGTCTTTAGATAATAATAATTTTGTTCAATGTTTTTTTTTTTTTTAATTTGTAGTAAATTCTAAAGGCTAACTTGTACTTGTAAGTACAACGAACGTTCGTACTTTATTATGAAACAGATGGTGCCTAAAAAGTAAAGTACACGATGTTATATAGTGGTTATATATTGTTTAAACATTGTTATAATGTTGAAACACGATAATATTTTAAATAGTTATAATACAAAAACAGTAAATTAAAAAAAAAATTATTATTATCTAATGACGATAAGTAACTTGAAACCTCTCAATACGAACCTTTCTGCAAGTCCTTTCTCACTTATACTTGTAGTTTATTATGAAATAGGGCCCAGTCTGTATGAAAACAACCAATTTTCTAACTAGTTAATTAACATAAAAACACAAATTAGTCAGTTACTATCGTTAGTAATAGTATTAGTACAAATGTTATTACTAGTATGATATAAGGGTAGCGAACCCGTAGGTTTAATACCGACATTGGCAAATCCACTGAACACCACAAAATCCACAATCGTAGCCTATGACTTCCCTCCACCGAACGCCACCACATCCACAATCGAATCCAACCAACCAGCTCAAAATCAGACCTAACAATCCACAAGAAAAGCAGTTTTCTAATTTCTTACTATTAGATTACTAGGTACAAAAAGCGAACTAAGTAACTTGCCGAAAGAGAAAGAACGAATCTTTCCCGCCAATATCAGAATGGAAAAACTAAAAAAAAACCAAAGTCCGCAAAGTAGGTCATCATAGCTTCCTCACCATTTTTATCGGGCACAACAAATGGAAATAATAAATATACAAAAACAAACAAAAAAACAAAAGTGTAAAGAAAAACAAATTTACATTTATTTCGGCATGTTTTGGAAAATTACGCGAACAAAACAATAGTACAAAAAGAACATGCCAGATCAAAAATCCGATTTAAAAATCGGAATCAGAACCAGTGGCCGAACCAGGGGGAGAAGGGTGAGGGGGCGACCCTCCTGAACCCTGCGATATTGAGGATTTCTTGCTGTTAAACAAATAATTAAATTACTAGTATATTACAGACTAATTTATAGTTTTTATAGAGCCCTCCGGGGATATTCCATACCTACCGAACCACCCGCCAGCCCTCCGCCCAAACCAAGGCAAGCTAGCAATATTGCCAAGGCACCACAAGATTTAGATCCGTTACTCATCGGAGCCCTTGATTGTGTGATAAACGATTCCTATTTCGAAGAAAACTTCAACAATAACAGTTATCGGAATGCGCATGCGCGATGGAAATTCCAATTCAAAAAACGAAATTAGAAACCTCGATTACCCAATAAATGATTCTTATATTGAAGAAAAGCAAAAATAACAGTATGTTGAAATGCGCATGCGCAATGTAAAATCCGATATTAAATTCGGAATTATCGTCCTTAAAAACTTAATAAAAAATCTGTGCCAAAGAATTCAGCTAGAACATTCAAGAACATGTTTGCATATGCGAATGTAGTGTGTGGAATTTACTAAACCATTTTTTCACCAGTCTCCAACTATCCTCCAACTTTGGGTCAAATCGGCCGATAAAAGAAGATAGTAGGAATTTTAAGGGAGCATTTCTTGAAAATATATGATTATTATATACAGCCAAATTGGACGAGCCGTTTAATAAATATGGTACAGGTGTCAAGTAAAATAAGTTTGAGCATACTTGAGCGAAAGTAGTCCATGGAATTCGATACGATTTATACTAAACTACTTTTAAACCAGTCCTCAACAATCCACCAACTTAGGTCCCACTAGAACGAGCCGGTTTCGAAATATAGATTTTACAAGAAAATACGTTTGTGCATGTGGATGCGAAAGAAGTTCAAGGATTTTAATGAAATTGGTATGGAGCCATCCAGGTAACAACCCGCACAATCCCTGGCAATTTCATCAACATCGGATTAAAGGTAGATATCGGATCGATTAGATGCAGACACGAGATGTCTAAAAAATAAAACTCGACAGGAAATTTTCCATGATAAGGACAAATTTATTTCACTTTCTGCATGAATACAAAGCGTCCGTACCTCCGGTAATGAGGAAACAAAAATATAGTAGCAAAAGTTAAATAATTTAAGGCATCGTGACGTCTTAAATTGAAAAACTTCAAATATAATATTATTAAACACTTAAAGACATTTCATTAATAATTTGAGGAAATCCACATAGTTTTCTAGAGTTTCTAATTTTGACGCATGTATAGACTTGATCGTTTTTCTCGCTAATAAATAGAAATATTAAAATTATAAAGGAAAATGTTTTAATTAAATGAAGTTTATTACATAAGTTTCAGAATGTAGGATGGCTGGAAAAAGCCGCGGCGGGCTTTGATGTTGCTGTCAAGTTGCCCCGACAGAGTGTAATGCCCTTAATGTTATTGCATCATTACTATCTCCTAGCATGACTTATCCATTTGCATTAATTTACATTGTAATGCAACGTCATGGCCACGCGAGATTTTGCCAGGGTCTTATGTTGTCACATATTAATTTGATTTAAACACATTACGATCAATCTCGAAAAAAATAGATCTATAATAATAATCCATATATAATAAATAATTAATATTTATCTCACATGATTATTTTAAGTTTGTTTATTAGAATAGAAACGATTATAAAATTAGCACTGGGATAGCAGTCAAGGAGATAGTAATATTATGGTAAATCCTAATACTTCATAAAAATAAATTCTACATGAATAAAATGTAGCTGAAATATCTACCGCAATACTTAGCTGTAATATGATATGACGCCATCTTCAGAGCGTTTATCGGAATTTTCTAAAACGTTGTTTAGAAAATAGAGAACACAGCATGATGGGAAAGGCCCATGAGTTAGGTCTTCTGAGAAGGAAGACTTCTGAGAAAATAACGAAGGAACGTTAACTGAAACAGTAAATCTGCTAATATGTTCAGGCAATTAACAGAAAAACTTAATTTTCTATTTAATTTTTTTTTTTAGTTATTCTATATTTATGCGGGCAATTTTTTCAAATCTGTCAATTCTGAAAAAAATTCAGTAGTAAGATATAACCTTTTACTTTCCCTTATCTATATACGAAGCATATAGTACTGGTGCTGGTATTGGTGGGGGAAACTAGGGTACAACTACAGAGGAGCGGCGCACTATCTGAAGAGTCTAGAGACTGAATCGAGTGTCGTCTCACTAGCGATCTCTGGGTCCATTCTTATTAACTACGTGCCTCCTTTTTCTTATAAATTTGGTTTTATGCTCACCGCTTAAAACTCTTTTTTTACAAGCAATTTTTCGATTGCTATGAAAATTCGTATTTAGTAGTTTTGGGGGGTGCAAAAAACGAATATCAACTTTGTCTCTCCCTAAAAAACAATATTTTACCCCGCTTTGTTACGTCGCACAAATTTTATTCGGAGTTGCTACACCCATTGTGATTTAATTTTGTTAGATTCTAGTTTGCACCTATTTATGATAGTTACTGGGTAATTTCATGTTTTTTAATTATGAATTTAATCATTTATAATCATAATGGATAATATTAACAGTATTTATTTTTGTAGAAAATTAAATTAATTATTTAAAAAATTCAATTGCGATAGTAAAGTGGTAATTTTATGGTTTTTAATTATGAACATATTCATTTACCTTATTTTTAGATAATTAATCTATAATTAGATAATTAAATTAATGAAATTAATTATTACAAATGTTTATTAATCATGGCCTTGAATTATGAAGATCATTTTAAAAAAAACATTACTTGATTAATTATTATTTAATTGTATAAAAATAAGTGAAATACTTATATTCTTATGTGAAAAAGGGGAAGATGTTAAGTACATTAAAATAAAAAGTAACTTTTTTCTTTAAAAAAAAAACAAACAGTTATATCCAAATAAGAATCAATTTGCAAACTGTGAAACAGCTTTAAGCAATGAGCATAAAACCAATTTATAAGAAAGTGCTGAAAAAGGAGGCACGTTGTTAACAACAATGGACCCAGAGATCGCTAGTGAGACGACACTCGATTCAGTCTCTAGACTCTTCTGATAGTGCGCCGCTCCTCTGTAGTTGTACCGAAACTAGTCCTTATGGTCCTTTTTGCCAACCCCTGACGGCTACTTGTACGTCACCGCCGCGTACTAACCACAGAGTAGGAGTGTCAAGATTCATTTCGCGGGATTGCCACGAAATAAATATTAACCGATCCGGGTGGGAATCGAACTTACAACGTTCCGAACCGGGCACTCTGGAACCCTCGCCCCAACGTACTCGGCCGCCACGTCCTCCAAGATAGTGAGCGGAAGTATTGTGCTAGTGAACATTTTAGAATTCAAGTTTTCAACGGAAATATTCGTTTTAGGGTCCCTTTAGTCCAAATAACCAAGCCTCGCAAAATAGTCAGCGAGTCTGTGATCAGCCTAGCTCAAAAAACGAAAAGTTGCACGATACTGAAATTACGCATTTAAGGTAGACACGTGCATGTGATGTCACAGCAACTTTTTCGTCAAAATCGACTAATCGGAAGCGCCACTTTACGAGTGGCGTCTCTATCTCGTATATAATAGATTTTATACTTTTTTACAATTTTCTCGAAAACAGCTCTAACGATTTTGATGAAAATTGCATAAATTATTCTTCATAAAGGCTTTTAAATTTTCATTTATGTAGTACATCACCGAGGAAATGCAGGGAAAAATGTTATGAAGAAAAGAATATTTTATTTTCGCATAATTTAAAAAGTATGCATTTTATGGTAAATTATATACAGCATTGGATGAAAGGAAATTAAACTATTTAAAAGAAGAAAAAAAAACGTCTCATTCAGACCAGTATTAGCAAAGATACATACATATCGAACTAACCGAAAGTAGCTATATCATGGATTTTACAATTTTCTCGTATACGGCTCTAACGATTTTGATGAAACATGCCTAATTTCTTCTCCTTAAAGGCTTTTAACTTTTCATGCATGTAGTATATCAACGAAAAAATGCAGAGAAAAAAGTTATGATGAAAAGAATATTTTATTTGCTTAACTTAAAAAGGATGAAATTTATAGTAAATTGTGTATAGAATTATATGGAAAAGGTTATTAAATTATCTAAAAAACGAAAAAAGAATGATTAAAATCGGACCAGTAATAGCAAAGATACAGCGAATCTTAGGAGGAATATGCGATTCTAGATGAATAATCGAGCGACCGAACCTCCTCCCACCTATCCGCAAATCTGTTGTCAACAATACGCTCTGTAATAATGTAATTTATGAATAAAAAAGCAGAAATTAACTTAATAATTTAAATATTATTTAATGGAAACGAAATGTTTCCATAGAAACTAAACTGTGTTTATTTCAAGTATTGTTATGTAAACTTTCTAAAATTATATTAAACAGATAATTATTATAGTACGGTAAGAGAAAGTTGTGTGGCGTGTGGTGTGCGTACCGCACCAGATAATTTACTCTCTTTCCATTTGGTTTTGAAACTTCTAGTTATATTATTTAATCGACAAAAATGTCTAAAGCCTCAAAAGGTAATTCCCTCGCCGTGACTGAAGCCGACTTTGACAACTTTAATAGCTTGTCCCACAAATAGTATCTTGATTAGGCTAAGTGCCCTCTTACATTTTAAATTATCATACTTTTTAGTATTAAAAACTATTCTCAGAAGTTTTTTAACTATTAGTCTTATTAAGTAAAAATTACTAAATAGGAGTGCCCAGAGGTTTTATGCAATTCCCTCAGATTCTTAAATTCTAGAGTTTTTTCGATATCATAGGTGGCGTGGAAAAGAAAAAAAAAACTGTCATCATTTCTGCTCTTTTAAACAATTGTAATCTTTTGTCGCGGAGAATTCAGTTGCTATAGGGCCATCCATCACTGTATAAATGAAGGACTGATTGGCAGCCCGTATTTTTATTAGATGTTATCATTTTTTTTTTAATTTATAGTATAAGTGTTCTGTTGATTCATTCAAGCTATACTTTTGTAATTGTAAAATAGCCATAACAGTTGGAAAAACGTTCGGATAAATATAAATTTGTAATTCTCTCATTTCTAAGATAGTGAACGCAAACCAATCGGACTTTCTAATTCTGAGAAATGTAGCAAATCATGGAATGAGAATAAGTTAATATGTATGACTTTAGAGAAATTATGTATTATTATAGTTCTGGACCGAATAAATGCTTTATTACATTCGTAATTCCCTCATCTATAACTAAATTAATGAAATAATTCTCTTAAAGTCATGATGTCATTCCCTTGAAGGCATTGTAATTCTTCCGCCGTGTCAACTATTTCTTTACTTATTTTTAATTAAATAAATAATGAACCTGATGAAGTGCTGGTTTGTTTTGATTGGTTGTATTTCATTAAAGATTACCTAGAGATTATCGTAGATTTTTTAGAAATCGTTATTTGAACATTGAAAAAAATCATGTCTCTGATTTGAACTTTTTTGTTGTATATAATATATAATGGCTCATAATTACAAAATAAATAATCAAAATCCTTACATAAGTGAACCTTAGTGAATTCCATCAAAACACAAATCCTCAAGGACGGACCCGTGTACCCTACGATTAGTACTGATCATTTTATCAGTCGTTCGTTCTCTATCTCTGCGACTTTAAAAGCCCATTTCATTCGTCGGAATGCAATAAACTCAATTATGTTACCGGGTGCAGTCAACCCAATTCAGCCTCCAATTCAGCTGTCTAAATTTTACGGTTGACTCTTCCTTCTTCGGTCCAAATATTCTAATACTTTATTTTCATCTTTTCTTCTTCAGTTGTTCTTTCAGTTCATCTTCTCTTAATATAAGAGAAACATTTCGCATCCGTAAAGAGCAGTAAGAAATATAGTAGTTTTATAAATTCTAACTTTTAAGTACTTCCCTGCAAGAAAGAGCACTACGCGGTTTTGCAACTGTAAAATATTATTAGTAAAAACTGTAAACAAGCATTATACGCCTTTATTTCCTCTTGGATTTTGTTTTTATCTAGTTATTGTAGACACCAGATATTTCAATTTTTCTACTTATTGAAAAGTATTCCCTCTCAAAAATTTCATAATAAACAAAAATAAATAATGCTCTAGGTTAGGTTACAGGTCAATTAATCGTATTAACGTGTTAAACATAATACTTTTTAAATATTTTCTGGAAGAAAAGAACAACACAGCTCGAAACTATACTCGTATTAACATTCATCGTCACTTTGAACAATGAAACCTTATATAAGAATATCAAGAGAAACTTAATAAACTAACTTGTTGAAGAAATAACTCACGTCAAATCTGTCCACTTCTCGACGCCCTCAAATTCAGCTCCTTCAGCGACGATATGAGTGAGAGTCCCATTGAAACACAAATAGCATTGACATACACTAAAAAAAATATATTTAAATATCGATAAGCGAACGAGTCAACACTGCGAACGGCTAACCTCATACCTCTTTGGCATAGAGTTCATACGCTTAGCCACAAAACAGTCGTGATTTAATAATTGAATTGTTGGCAGGAGGAACGTTGGATCTGAATCTATTCAGAATTACTTTTTTTCGGTGGAATAACGTTTGGTGTGACTCACTGTAAGATAAAGTTAACTCAAACTAATCGATTTACAGCATTTAGCAGTAAGTTTGAGAACTTAACCATTAGCTTTACCATACACTGAGTCATAAGTTATACCACTAACAAATGTAATTGTAAAATAGTCACATCCAACTCTTCAGACATCAATTCAATTAATGAATAAAGCAAGAGAAGATAATCCGAAGAAAACGTAAAAAAAACATCAGTGAAAAAAAAAAAACGCAAAATTGGTATTTTATGTTTCATAATATTTCAGTGCTCAGTGGCAAACACCAATTTACTAATACACAATACTTCAGATGTAGGTCAGATGTTTTAGAAATATACTATTATCTTACTATCGATTTATAGAAATGCTGATGCCATAATTGAATTGTTGATGTTAGTTGATCGACTGCGATGCTTATCTTGGAATAAATAAATAGATGAAGTCGACATGATATGTTCTATTGTAAAAGCCGAAGTTGCAAACATGTGAGCCGTCATTAGGGCTAGTTGATTCTAAGAGAAAAACTTAAGAACTGAGAATGAGTTATTGTGCTTATCTCTTGGAACCAACTAGTCCTAATACCGGCTCCACACCAGTGGCAAATCGTTTGGTAAATCGTTGGCCACTGCTGCGGACCGGAGTATTTGTGAATGTTGGAGCATTGGTGAAAGTACAGGCCGATGTTTGCGTTGGCCGTTCCCCAGGCGGTTCTGTTTCACACATCAAAGGGATTGACCATTGACATTGTGTTCCACCCTCATCAATGACGAACTATATCCCAACGGTTTCCTCAATTACGGGTCCCTCAGTTGTTACTTTAAAGTTAATATTAAAATAATCAGCAAGTCATAACTTGATAACTTTTGAGAAGTTATTGTTTTGATTCGTATTTTTTCTGCGTTATTAGTCCAATGTTTGTAAACCAATTTCTAAAAATCAGCTAATTTTCGTAATTGGAAGCTCACAAAATATTGATGTTAATAAAAAATAAAAAAGCAACTCCTATTAGCGATAGGAAAGTAAATATATATATATATATATATATAGGGACAATCAATTTCTTTTATTCAATACAATGGAGAGCAAGTTCTTTTCTCTTAAAAAGCAAATAGTTACGAAATTAGAAAAAATAAAAGTATTAATCCTCATTCCCTAATAAAATAATAATTCAGCGAGAATATTTATAATAACTAATTCTAGGAAGATTTTAGGAAATTTTAACAATCCCTTCCACTCTTACGCAACAGTTTTGCATGAGCTTTCTTTTCGGTACCTTCATAACCATTCCTTCATAAGCATATTATCACAAACATTTGGCAAACAATTGGCCAAATGTTTTGCCATGTTTGCGGTTGCCCCATTTGTACATTTGTATTTACACATTTCAAACTTCACAAATATTGGACAAGTTATTTGATAAACGATTGGCCATTAGTGTGGAGCCAGCATTAGTCAAACAACTTGTCCAATGTTTAAAATGTGAAAGTACAAATATACAAATGGACCAACCACACAAATGGCAAACCATTTGGCCAATTGTTTGCCAAATGTTTGTGATAATATGCTTATGAAGGAATGGTTACAACCAAAATTTATCAAGTTATGAATCAATGATTATTTCAATATCAACTTTAAAGTAACAACAATTATAAAATCCAATAATTAGGTAAAAATGAGGAATCCGTTGGGAAAACAGTTCGTCACCAAAAACCGCACAGGAACGGTCAACGCAAACATCGGCCAGTACTTTCAGCAATGCTCCAACATTCGCAAATACTCCGATCCACACCAATAGCAAACGAATGGTCAAACGATTTGGCAACTGTGCGGAGCCGGAGTAACGATGGCTCAAATATTTGGGTCGAAACGTCAGCTTCTACAATGAAAAACACCATTTTGTCTTCATCCTGACTGTTTATGCCATCATTATTGAATTTTTGTCAGGAGCAACGCAAGAAGTTATTTGTTTTTACTATTAATTTGTTTCGTGGAATAACGCTTATTCCTAAAATTAATGTTTAGTCCCCCCTAGCAGGAGCTGAGGATTGTTACAAGGGGGCAAGCATAATTTTGCCGATCCTTTTTTCAATCTCTCCCTCTAAATAAAAGTCAACAAAAGTATTTTAGATAAAATATTTCTGCATAAACATCATCACCTCATAACATTCTCATTTTATTGACTGAATTATGGACAAAACAACCAATAAGTAGAAGTAAATAATTTTTGTGTTGTAAACCTAAAAATAAAATTTTGTTCAAAATATGCCGCCCTCTAAATTCTACCGCCCGGGGCCTCTCTAGATTCCCAGGTCCAACAGTTTTGCCACTCCCTCTTCATACCATCGGCTGGACTGGATCTTTATGATGATAATTTTAATTTGATAGCATAATAACATCAAGCATGACTTTATAAGATTTTTTTTTTATTCACCAAAATTTTCTTTATTAATTAAACAAATATTTCTTAGCGTGCGCCACAATAGAGAGCCTAGTGCTAAATCCGACCGATGGGAGAGATAAGGATCAAGTTCACAAACTAACTCCCTGATAATGTCAGGCGGTTGAAATGTTAAGCCTTAACTTTTCCATTCAGTGAGTCACAGCAAACGTTATTCAACCAAAAAAAAGTAATTGCGAAAATAGTCACCGATTGTTACGATAAGAATATAGTTTCTGTTTTGTTTTTTTCAGAATTCCAAAAAACAATAAAATATCAGAAAAGCTTATGAGGATCGTTAAAACGAAGTAATAAAAACTTGTGGAGAGCCCAAAGAGATTATTGCAACTCACTCGTTTCCATCCCCTACTTCTTATGTATCCTCACTTCAAGTCTTAAGTTACTCCGAACAAACATCATTACAGTTTTCCGGTCTAATATATAGAAAAAAAAATCTTTACTTCACCCGGTTCAGTAAACTCAGAGGTAGTTAAGTCTAATCATAGATGGTTACTGCGTTCATTGATTTATTAATAAGTTTATAAAACCATTCCAATATTGTTTTTGGATTTAGGAAACCACTTTTAGAAGAGGTTTCAATAAGCGTTTAATCACACACATATATATATATATATATATATATATATATATATATATATATATATATATATATATATATATATATATATATATATATATATATATATAATATATATACACGTTTAAATCATCCTCATTGTAATATCTATTGAGCCACGAGTGTTTAAAAGATTCTAAGAAAATGTAGGTAAAATAAGATAATGAGAAAAGCATTACATAATAAGACAGAGTATCGGTTCCATCATGTAATGAGCAATTACGAAAGCTGACACAAGGTTTAAAGATTTGAGTAGTAAACAACAATAATGATCTGTCAAACATATAACATATGTATATAACATATAACTGGACCAGGCCTTGGGATCAGCATCAATTGCAAATCCTGCAGGAAAGATTAAAAAAATTACGCTAAACTATAAATTAAAATGGTAATGTATAGCTAATTCATAATTCATTTTACAATATTTTTGAATTAATCCTTTTATCTTTAATCAACGCTCATTAATATTACCAATTCATCTGGTTGTGGGGCGTGAATTTGATCGTTAAGTTGGTCGTATTTGTTTAAGTTGTTTTCGATTCATTATGTAGGTAAAAATATTTTTAATTCAATTCTCTGCGTCCTGAGAGTAGACTACTTTTTAATAAAAACTTCTCTGAAAAGAAATGTGATTTGTGGTTTTGAAACCTTCGTTTATTCATTTTCTGAAAGAACGATCAGTTTAAGTACTTCGTGTAACGTTGAAGGCCGATTCTGACACCCTCAGCTTGGAAGTTGTGATAAGAGAGTTTAAAGAAACATTGTTTTGAAAGATTGCTTACCCTTGATCAACGGGCCCATCTATATTGCCGCCTAAGTAGCGAGATAACCTATATTTAAATAAGTGCCGATGGTATTGAGCAGGTACTCCGCCCTACAAAGATAACAATTGTTACCTTTAAGAAGTCTGCATTGGCTAATCTGTGTCTTTGCTCTAGCAACTAGCAAATAATACTTGCCCTCATGATAGGCATCTATGCGCTTTGAAATAGAAATATTTTGGGGCAATTTATTATTATAATGGGCGATTTTAATAAAAATCAATAATTACTTTTATAGATCGCTAATTCGTGAGCTTCTCAAGCTGAAGAGAGTATGTTTATGAGTTCGCAATTTTTATTTCAAGATATTATTTCTCCCTCTAACTCCAGTATCAGGAACTTGGGTACAGCTTTACGATGCAGCCGCCTTATCAGTAGCGGTCGCAGCACTAACGCTCTCTAGCGCCAATTATGCTAACTGTTTGGCATTAAATTGTAAAATTCGTAATCAATGGAATTATTTAAAGTATTACTCCTTTAATTAGATGTTATTTAAAATCATTAGTGCTGTCGATTTATGGTGGTCTGGAGAAACTCTACTTAAAGCAGTAATAATTTAAATTTAATGGTAAGGGCCTAACCTCAACTGAAAAGGATCCATTTGGGTTTTGTTTATCCTTGCGTAGCTAACGGAAATCGGCAGTACTAATAATTTTAAATAATATCTAATTAAAGCTGTAATAATTTTAATAATTCCAATGAATGTATTTTAGAATGGAATACAAAGCAGTTAGTTCAAATGGCGCAAGAGACCGCTGGTGCGGCGAACACTACTGATGAGGCGGCTAAGTCGTAAAGTTGTACCGGAACTTACCCTGACTTAAAAACTCCATAGGGACAAAAAAATATTAGATTATTCAACAAATGTCCCGTAAAATGTCTAAAAAACTGTATGAACAATTGACTACACCATAATTCAAAATCTATTTATTGATATTTACAATATTAATAAAAACACAAGTAAATAAGCCGTCTGATCAATTTACCATGACTGTGAATAATGAAGAAGGTACCCCTTCTTTCCACTCAGATGGCAGGTATGCTAGAGATTCCTGAAGCCACCTTCTTTTCAGAAGCCTTGGGAATTGATAAGGATACAACTAGATATCTACATTCAAATTTAATTTACACAATATATATATATATATATATATATATATATATATATATATATATATATATATATATATATATATATATAAAGTAAAGTATCTATATTTCTGGACATATGGATGTAAACTTATTGTCATTTACCTATTCATTTTTGGTATATTAGTCAGAAGCCTCTGTTGTAAGATGGTTATTATGTTATATTTTTATTTCCTAGTAAATTATATATTTTTAAATATAAATAGAAAATTTACCTATTCAGTAATCAGATATCTAAAACTGTCCTGATGTTCATAGAATAACCAATATTCCTGTATTCACTATTTTCAATTGGTTGAGTATAAATAAAATAAAAATGAATCCAGATTTTACTGAGGTAAAATTGCATGGCGTGGCTGTGGATTACATAAACCAATTTTCCACATGGGGGACCAATTTAGACAGCTGTCACCATTCCTTGCATACTAATTTCAGTTGTTTGTCATCTATTTTACACAACATTTTAAACCCTGAAGACCTTCAAAATGTTTATTTTGTTCTTTATCCAATCCTTCCTTACAAACCAAAATCATTCGTAAAATCCTAAATGCCCCTTATTTTGTCACATATTAACTAAACTATCCATAATGACCTAAATATCACATTTTTTGTAAAATATAATCTAATGAATGAATGAATGAAAAAATGATTATATTCTGGGATCTAGTCCACAAAGAATAATTACAATGTATAGCATTGATTGTTATGTCATTGAAAGCATTAAGCCAGATAAACTGAATGCTTACAATGTTAGTGCTTTTGTTTCATTTTATAGCTACAATTGTTATTTTAGAAATCAACATTTTATATCAAAGCGGCGGTTTCATTACGGAGTAGATAAAGAAATTTTTTTATAAAGAGTTTTTTAAAGGAAAGGGAGGTGGATTTCTATTTTTATTTTAGTGACTCTGCTGTTTTTATTCCAATGCCATAATCTTGGTCATCCTCTCATTAATTTGTAGGCCGGTCTTCTTCGCCTCAACATCTAGCGCTTCAAAGGCCATCCTTATACTCTGAAGGAATCTCGCGTTGATGACTAAATCATCTGCATAGGCTAGAACTTGTGTTAGAGGCAGTGTCACTATGGGATAGTCTCTTAGTTTCCAAATAGTCAGAAGTTTTCAGTAGCTTGGAACTATTATTAACGATAACCGGGATGAAGAAGAAGAGGTGAGAAAGAGTCGAGGTTGGAAGGAGAATTGCAGCAGGAAATAGAGCATATTTTTTTATAAAGAGTTTTTTAAAGGAAAGGGAGGTGGATTTCTATTTTTATTTTAGTGACTCTTTAGTGACTTCTTTATTTTAGTGACTTCATCTCAAGACTAATTAAAACCAAACATATAAGTCCTATCACCAAGTTATGCTGTGCAAGACCCTTATGAGGCCATTAGTCACATAGGGTGGAGAAACGTGAGCGACGAAAGAGTGGCCAGTACTATACATGAATGTCACAGACGATTTACGCCCACGTGGTAGGCTGGAGGTACGCCCAAGGAGCCGATGGAGGAATGGGGTAGGGTAGGATCTTCGGCAATTGAGGATCTCTGTTACCCATGCAAGAGACAGAGAGAAATGGTTTCCAGCTGCTGAGCAAGCCAAGAGTATTTTCATGGTCCTGTTGTGCCGATAAAAGAAGTAGAGGAGAAGGATTCACGAATAGAGACGGGTAAAGAGTTCCAGAAGGAGGTAGCTCGCAGGACGAAGCATTTGCTAAAGGAAGCATTTTTATTGGAGGGAATATATAAATCAATGGATCAAGATCTTGTTTTTAGAGAGTGAATAGAGGAACGTAGGATGAGGAGATCAAGAGCGTAGGGAGACTTTTCAGATTTCAGAAAAGCTTCAACTGGGTATACCAACAATGTCTCTGCATGAGAGCGCCTGGGAAGTCCGAAAATATAGCTCATGAAACAATTCATAAGTCTCTTCAATCTCATTTATAGCCTTAGAGATATCTACAGATAGCCTTCCGAATAACAAGCTACCATAGTCGATGTGGGAGAAATATAATCTAATATCAAATAGCATTGTGTAATATAATAACTATCTTACAACAGAAGTGGTGGCTGTTAAAAATATATACGGAAATTAATAAGTAAATGGCAATAAGTGAGTACTGTAATTTGGATTAAAAAAAGTTCAATCAAATTGTAATTTTCACAATCAACAAAAGTCAACATCAGGAGAAAGCGAGTGAATTATTGATCTACTAGTCGTTGAGATAGCACAATCTAATCAGACAAAGCAAAATCCGATTTTTATTATCATGCAGCAGTTCTTTAATTTAATGAAAAGATCGATGCTTTATTGCATGATGTTTTTTAATGTTAGCTCAATTTTTATTAAATATGTTTTTTAATTTATTTCTAAGTTGTATGTACCTTTACAATAATTTGTATTAATTTTAAATTACTAGTTTTTGGCATTGATTTTATTTATTTTTTTAAAATATTTTATTTAAAATTTTATATATACATATGTAATTTTTTTATTGTAACTAGGGATTGATAAATTATTTGCCACTTCTATAATTTAGTTTTTATTGAAAACTATTTGGAATGTTATACATTCATCTTCAGTTCAAGGTTTAAATGGGTTATATCAAAAAGAAAAGTTTGTACTACCTTGAACTGAAGATTAATGCATAACATTCGAAACCAGTTTTCAGTTTAAACTAAATTACAATTTATCAATGTGGCAAACAATTTATCAATCCTTAATTAGATTGAGCCTCCTATTACATCATACAGATGTCAAAACTTGTAACAGCAGATAAAATCAAAGGCACGTTTCGAAATGTAGAAATTGGAATGAGAATATTTTTATGCATGATGGAAAAAAAATTACTTTGCTTCCCAAAATTAAAAATCAAGAATGAACTGAGAAATACGATGCTTCAAGATAGATCGAGCAGTTTATCACTGATGTCGATAGAAAGTGATGAAAGAAATGGACAGTGAAGAAGTAATTCATGAGTTAGCCAACCAAAATCCAGAAAAGTATCTCTTATAAATTTTTTAATTTTTTTTTGCTTTTCAAATATTAAATAAAATAATGATTTTAATTAGTATGTTGCTAATTTACGATTCAAATTTGTTTAGAAAATAAATTTTCTGATCTGGAGAGTCTCCATATACCAAAGTACTATCGACCTCCACTTGGTTAAAGAGGGCCCATACTATATTACTGGAATGTCAATAGTTACTAAGTAGAACATATTAATACCGAGCCATACATGTATCAGCTCTTTATCGTATCTATATGATACTCACTAATTCTTGTGCTGGTAACTGGTAAAGTTTCGAAGATAACCTCTAGGTACCCCAAATAATTCTAATAAAATTCAATAGTATAGAAGAGCAGAGGATCTTAAAAAGAGGCAACGGCATTTTAAACAGATCACGTTTTTGGACAAAGGTAAAAATTGAAAGGGATCTCGAGAAGAAAAAAAAAGTCCACTAATTACCATAATTCATAATTAAAAATCCCTACCACTTTACCGCTAATTAAGTACATTTTATAAGGAACCATTTCGAATATTTTAAAAAGTGACTATTGGTTTTTAAAGAAGAATAGGTGCTCCACATGTTTTATTTGAAGACTTTTTATTTATTGTTGGCCGTTTAATGGCAACTGTTCTTGAAATTTCAACTTTCGTGTGAAGGACTTGAAAAAATTGACTTTACTGGTGCTTTTTGATGTCCAAGCCAATCATTATTTTTTTAAATTATTCTATGACTATTCAGCTTTGAAACAAAGTCAATTATGGCGAAAATAATCCAAATGCAGAATGACAGTAACCAAAATAATAAATCAAGTCAAAGTTGGTAGTCCGCCATCTTTGGACGCCTTTTGGCAAGGTGCGGCCAATTTTTTTTTCTGGGAACATTTTTTTTATTTTTATTATCATTATACACAAGGAACACAACGATGTGCAATTTATGGGGATGTGGGAGGGGATGAAGAATAGGAGGGTCTGGTCCACAGACCATTAATAGAGTGAAGAATTGAGCGGAACACATGCCTAGTGATTGCTTTATTCATAAATTCGAATTATAATAATTTTAATAATTTCTGAATTTAGTAATTTTTTTTTAATAATTCATTTGTAAACTATCTGTAGTTAATGCAAATTTAGTATATTATTATTTTTTTTTATTTATAAATGTTTTAATTCATTTCATTTTTATAGTTTCTTCGTAACAGTACTTAATATTTTGTAATATTTGATATTTATTCTCTCTAGCAAATTTAGTACAGGACGAAAATAACACCCGCAGTTGTTAAGCCCTGAATCATTGTATACAAACAAGTAATGGTATGTATAACATCATAAAGACAGTTGCTGAACTTATAATTAATGCAGCCTTGGATTATAGAATTAACTCGCTATAGTTTCTGATAATCCTCATCGATAAAGTTGTAAACTCGAAAAAAATTAAAAATTTAGTAGCACGTGTAGAAGATATTGCGCAAGTTGCCATTGAGTACTCTCAACTCGACGCTTGAGTCATGGAATGTAGATGTAGGATGACAAAGATGTGTTATGAATATCAAAGCGAGCCATTACCATCGGCAACCCAACAACTACGTAAGTTCAATCAGCTGACATCCGCATGATGGTATAAAAGGATCAATCTAATTAGGGATTGATAAATTATTTGCCACTTCTATAATTTTGTTTTTATTGAAAACTAGTTTCGAATGTTATACATTCATCTTCAGTTCTAAAAACACACAAAAATTAAAAAAAAAGCAATTCAAAATACAGTTTAGTATTATTAAAATATTAAATTAAATGTAATATAAATTAGTATTATAAAACATTTATGAATTATGAATTTAACTAAGACAAGAAATCAAATACATGTTGGTATTCACCAAGGTTTAAGTAGATTATATCAAACAGAAAAGTTTGTACTGGCTTGTTCTCGCACTGAACTAGCAATGAAAGAAAGGTGGGATGTTTATAGGTAAACGGTTTAAGGGTCGGGGTTTTTCCAGAGATTCCGGTGAGTAATTGTTTTATCTGTTATAGATGGGAATAAATTTAACACTGGACTATTAGAGGTATTTATTTGGTCATTTAAGAAAAAGTAAAACTATATAAAAATAAATGGAAAGAAATTTATTAAATCAAATAAAAGACAAAAATAAAAGGTTGCTATGTCGTTGTCGTAATTTCAAATTCCATTAAATTTAAATGGTTTAAATTTGAGTGGGTTTTTCTTCTTTTTTTACCAATGTCCGGAGCAATACTTTGGTTCGATCCACTGAGAAACGGCCCAAAGTTTTTGTAGGCCACTATTTATTTATTATTTTATCAAATTATCTTACGATTCAATCAAAAGCAAAGGGCTGTTCATGGCTTTTTGGTGCATCATTAAATTTAAGTGTTTTCCGATTTACAGATTAGAAACGATCCATTTCCGAGAATTTTCGTAGATAAAAATTTTAGGTTATGAAGCAACTGGAAATGAAAGGAAATGAAGCAACTCACGAAGTTTCAGACGAGGTTTAAAAATTTAAAAAAAAAGAAAAAAAAAAGAGCCTTGTACCCTGGTCTAGCAGAGATGGGCTACAAATCAGCAATATATAATTCTTTAAGAGGTATTTTCTTCAAGCAGCTGTTAACTGTCATTAATGTTGAAAAATTACAGCTATAATGGAATAGGTTCTCTTCAATTCAGGTTCGAATTCAATAAAAAAAGAGACGACACAAGATTTAACGTCTTGATAGTAACTGTCAACCTTGAGCGCTAACTGAGCATATGGAGGTCGCGGTGGTACTATGTCACTTTTCAACTCCCATTAACAAATTGGAACAGTAACAAATGTATCCCATTAACAAATGTAATAGTATCAAAGCTGCGTCTGCGTTTATGTGTAATTTTAAGATCAAATTTTCTTCAAGGATATGCTGCCAGAAACAAGAACGGCTAAGGTAACTATGTAAAATAACAGCATCATATCAACATTGCGGACTTAATAGTTTTGTATACGTCTGGCTGATATTTATCAATATAATATTTCGGTTTATTATTTTCAATAATAAATCTTTTATAATTGGCCAAGAAAAAAAAATATATTAATACCTCTTCCCCCAAAAGTTGAGGTTTTATATTTCAAGATACGCAGAATCCAAAAATCGAATAAAAAAAAAAAACTCCCTCCACCGCCTGCGGATTTTCGAGACTACTGGGCCGATCTTTTTTAGAATTGGCACCGAAGTGAAGCTGTTACCCAGACACAACCATATCTCATGCTATTACACCGACTTAAATTGGATTTATCTCTCTCTACGACGGCAATACTTCCTTGGTTCTTATCTACTTCCAATCCCTAAGAAGCAATAAACCTTCCTATATCACCGAGCTTCTTACTCTGCCTCCATCAATTCCTTGAACAAGAGAACCCAATCAACCAATAATTATACTCCAGAACTGCTTCCTTTGGCAAATCCTTTCTTGTTCGTTCTTCCTCCTTTTGGAATTCCTTACCTATTTCTATCCGTAAAGCCTATTCCTTGCCTTCCTTCAAACATCAATGATAATTAATATAATAATTATTTCTTCACCTCTTTAAATCTCAATTCTACGATCAAATGTAAAATCTATGCATGAACTATTTCATTGTTTAGTCGAAAGTTAACTGCCAGCTATAGCATAAGCACGTATACATTTTCATTGTGTTTGCAGTGAGAGGACTTAATTAGCCCTACAATAAAGATCATTTTTCATTTTATTTCAAGTCACAGATCACCCAGTACGATCCTCGAAACTCCACATAACCATTCGCCATTTCGTTTCAAAATACATCCGTATCTCAGTGTATTTATGAAGATAGAAGAAAAATATAAAGTATTTTTGAATCATTCTAAAGCCTATCATCATGCCAAAGCCATTGAAAAAAATCCAAACATGATGTTTATCAAAATGATGTTTTTTAACTGTTAAGGTTTAAAAATCATTTTATTATAATTTTATTTATTAATTTTTTAACTGTATGAATTATATGAAATTATAATGTTTCTATAATCTTTCAACGAGGTTTTCAAAAACCAATTTCCATTAGGTTTTCGTTCACGGTCCATTTTTAATATAATAAATCATTATGGAAAAGCCATAACTTCATCAAATTATTAACATAAATCTATAATGTGAAAAATAATAAATTATTATCAAATATTAGCAATTGTACTCAATAATAGCGATAGCAGTTTTAACTTTTAATCGATATAAGCAGCTTTGAAATTAGAGGATTCAGAATATAAAGTAACTATAAGAAGATTTTAAAATAAAATCCTTTAGTCTCTCAAATAACAGTGAAATAAGTAAACTAACTGACCAATCAAGGTTACGCCAAATGAGGCCTCATGAGGACTGAAAAACATAAGATGAAATAAATGCAGACCAGAGATACCACATATCTCTTCAACATTTTAAAAATAAAGGACAGTATTGTACATCAATAAAAAAAATCGGAGAGAGGCTGTGACTAGCACACACATCCGCGGGGTTTTAAAAGCGTGGAAAGACAAATTCAAGTTATCGGCTCTAACAAAGCGAAATATATTTATTTCGACACGTAGCGGATGAGCGATCTCTGTTATCGTTGCTCGATAACAGAAATCCAAAAATCCTTTTTGCAACCTCCAATAGTACATTTTTTCTGTTAAATGATGATAAAGGTATTAGGTTAAATGATAAAGGACCGTTTATGGAGCTATGGGTAGCCAGCCACTGCACCATGGAAACCAGGAATGTCTTGTAAGTGTCTATAAGAACACATCGCGTCGTCAAAGATCTTTTGTTTATACTATCTCTCTCTCTCTCTCTCTCTCTCTCTCTCTCTCTCTCTATATATATATATATATATATATATATATATATATATATATATATATATATATGTTTATATTTTATACATACTCGAAGTAAGAGACAGATGACAGAAAATATCACAAGAAATAATAATTCTGGACTAAATCTTTATTTAACTGCTCTTTAGTTAGTCAGCTTATTTTAAATAACTAATCAAGTTATTTAAAAAAATAATATAAAGGTTTACTCACGAGTTAGCAGTTATGTTAATAATAGTTCTTGCTGAAGAAGACCATGAAACACTTACCTGTAAAAATAACGAACAATTACAACTTGTCATAAATATTGCATAGCATAACCCTAGAAAAATCTATAAACTAATCTAAATGTTAAGCAATCTACAGATTGAAAAATCTCTGCAATTTAATTTGACATAATTTCTGCTGCACAATGCAAACAAATAACCGATGTCAAAATTTCTCACCTCGGTAAGGGGTGATTTAAAGCCAATTATTACAAAAATAATAATGGTTTCGCGAATAGGGCTATCAAAAAATTCTATTGCACTGATTTTTATTTCAACTAATTTCACAACCGATTAAAAAATTGACACTGGTTTTTCTTTCATTAATCCAGATATTTATGAAATACAATACGCGTGAAATCGTAGAGAAGTATATCATGTTTGCAGAGCCTTAGATACAGTGGCCCTCCGAATCCTCTGAGTTCATCACTGCCAACGGAGCTGGCCTTCACGTTCAACTTCACGTGAAGTAAAACTTTGATTAACCGTCACCGCCGGGAACAAGGTTGTGACGGTTAAGCGAAGAGACGGGTAACCGAAATACCATTAGAAAACTACCTTAACCTATAGATAGCATTTACTTGACTTTAATTTTAGTACAAACATTGATTAAAACACGTTTGCTATATAGAAACATTTTTTACTAAATAACTACAAAAGTTCTGATATTTTCCTCTAACCTACACGAATGCACTGAATAAAATAAAGTTCAGTAATATGCAAGATTAGTTAATACGTATTCAAATGTCACAATACTACGTTTCACTACAAAAATATCGCACTCTTCAAACTTGTAAATTAAATGCGATATTTACAACGCCACAAGTCACAAATGAGACCTGAGATAGTGAGATGGTAGAGAGAAGGGATGGCAGCGTGTGTTTGCATTTCCTTAAAATTTATTAGTTTATAACTTTCTGTAAATAGCACGGATTCCAAAGCAAATCAATCGAACGAATAGTTACGATTCCCATCTCAGTGTACACAAAGATTAGACGAAAAGACATGGATGCATAATCTGCTGACATAAAATAAATAAATTAAGCCACGGAAGATGAACTGGGATCTGTTCATTTTAGCAAAATTATAATGATAGGCAATTAGCTGTTTGCCCGTTGTGAAGTTGATAAGTGCGGATGTAGAATTTTAGAAGAAAAAATAAAAAGTTTCTTTGCGGTCGACTTAGACACAGTCGCAGAGTTCAAGGGCTCGTTCAAGGCCAACTTCTTTCTCCACGCGATGCTCCAGCAACGTTGAAAACTTTCACACCTGGCCAATGTGTTCTCTTGACTTTAAATTATTTTTATAATTTATTAATTATTGATAAATTCAATTCGCATAAAAACTTTGCTTCCCATGTTTTAAAAACTTTTGGGTAGTTCGGAATACAGAATATTCCCTTCAAGAAAATCTAGTTGTGAACTATGGTACAGTGATAAAGGTTACAAACGCGATTTTTTCCACTATAATTAAACATTTTTAATACTTGTTTTAAGTGCTAAAATTGAGTGTAAAATACTTGTTTTCCTCCCCATTTGTGAGCTGAACAAGTCTGCCGCAGGAGAACGAGATATAAATTAAGTGAGTTCTTCCGCTTAAAATGTCGAAACCGTTGCTTTCCAATGCTTTATCTAGTGACATTGACAGTTCTAATGTTACAGAACACGAAGAAATCTCTTGGGAACTTGTTATCTACTGAAAGAAAACGACAGATAATAACGGAATTAGAGCTCCAGAAATAAGAACTTGTGTGTGTGTGTGTCAATAAACGGATGTCGCGACGCCGAGTGTCGTTTTTGAGATACTGCAATCTTCAGAAACTAGTAATCAAATTCAGTATCACTTTTTGAGCCACCAATTTATAGTTTAATAGGCGTACAAGGAAGTCATGTGTTGTCCATATCAAAATATACATTCACTTATCTCTATATGAGGAAAGAATGAAGATGGAAAAGAGGATAAATCCAAGCTAGTAAATTTTTCAGGAAACTATAAACTATGCAGGTATTTACCCAAACTTCATTCATAAAATTAAATTGGATTTATTTCGCTTTGAGGGTTTAAGCACTAAGCCCTAAGCACAATGCTGTATAAATGGCTACCTTAAAGAGGATGTTAAACAGTGTGGAAAATATTAGTAATATAAAAAATGACAAGATGTGGATTCATCTTCTTTTGTATAGATATATAGTAAAAGAAAATTTTGTAATCTGAGTGTATTCACTGTGTCCACACTCAACAATGGTTCATGTCCTCTGATGTATTTTAGCAATGTGCCTATTCCTATATTTGAGGGAGTGCGATATTTGGTACATCGCTTGGGCAAGAGAATGATATGGAAGACCGAATCAGACTGAAAAGAAAACAACTGAACAAACAATATGTACTATTATCCAGGTTACTTGGCACACGCTCCAAATTATCCTTAACTAACAGACTTACAATCTACGAAGTACTAATAAAACCTACGGGGCAGAACTATGGGGCTCTACGAATACATCAAACATCCAAAGAATTATGTCGTTCCAGTCAAAGAATCGAGAAAAATAGTGGAGGCAAATGACCGGTTTTTTCCGTTTCGAGTATCACAGTTACTAACCGGTGATTTATGTGATCACTAATTTAACATATTATGCTAAAGTTTAGGGTATTAATAATGCAGCGACCAACAAAAATAAACATTTATTTACATTGTTAAGCCATAAAATAAATATGCAATATAAAAAGATTTATAGATTCAAATCTTCAGGTTTCATTTGTAACTCCTTTTCGTACCACTTAATTATAGAATACTTGTTTGCCCAAGAGTATAAAATATAGACCATAGTGACCTCTTAAATGGTAACTTATAGCCTTGAAACCAGGTTCCAGTTTATAGAGGTATAGCAGTAGTATAATATGTTCTTCTTCTATACCTCCAAATTACTGACGAAACTCCCTTGATGGAGAAGCTCCATATCGTGAACATTTGGACACAATTTTCTAAGAGGTTATGATCCATATCATAACGAACACAGCTATCCTCGGTATTAAAATAAGTAACAAGTGTAGAGAAATTTATTTTATCCGAATTTAGAAGTGCAAGCAAAGCAGGTAACGAGGTTAGTTGATAATAACAACAGATGTTTAAAATTAAGAATGCAAAATAATAGACATCACACAAAATCACCGGTTAGTAACTGCGGTACTCGAAACGGAAAAGACCCCAAATGACTTGCTACAGAAGGACTTGGACACCTTAACAATTTCAGATACTTCCACAGAATACTACAAAGTTTCCACAACAGACTGACTTAAACCCCTTAACACAAACACTTACATTCACAGCCGACAGATTTTCGAGGCAGTGGCCAAAAGACTTGTTAAGTTGACCGTGAAAAAAGACGTTCTGCTTTTGCATTCACTATCTGAAAATAACCGAATGAAATACTAAGATTTCGTTGTTTATGCAATATCTTGGGGGCGTCCTGGCTCCGGGACATTGTTCCGTTTGCCTCATGTGGTACGGACACCTCACGCGAAAGAAAAAAATTCGTTGGTCCCTTCGAATGCTTAAGTGCTGCGCTGAGAAGAGACAAATACATGGATGGTGGACACCAGGGAAGATATGGCGTCTAGAAGTCAGACAGACAATGACTGCGCATTTTAAGAAATACACGAAAATAAAAATGAAAATGGCTGAATAATCTATTGAAATACAAGATTAATTAAAGATTTGAAACGTAAACTTTTATATTTCTACCAGTGAAAACGATTCAAATAATATATATACCATATGCATATCACCTGGTTTTATGTCTCCGCCATGTGGTTGCTACCCGACTACAATGACACAGTTGTACAGAGACGCCATGACGAATAGCCTTGAGCTACTTACAATTACCATCTTAACCTCCTTCTCGTCACATCGTGAGAAACAAAGAAATTACGAAAGAGAGACTTTTATTCTCACTATTTTTTTTTAATTATTTTTTTTACATAATTTATTTACTAAATTAGCGTTTCTCGAACTATCTTATACTATTATTATTATACTCCATCGTCAAATTTTCCATTGAACAAAATCATACAATTGAAAAGGAAATGGCTATAAGCACCGATGTGAAATGCTAACACTTAGGTCGCAACATCGGTGTATCGAGAAGGGGGCGGGCGTCCCTTCTCAAGAAACAGAAAATTTTAATTTTTGGAATAATTTTATATATATCTTCTGTATTTTTATCCTAAGCAAAACAAAGTTTGTTTCATAATGAAACAAAATGAAATAAATAGTTATTTTATATTTTGAAACTCATTCCCGCTAAATGGAAACAGGAAAGAATCCCGCATGACCCTGGACAATTTTCTTAGCATTTTTTCTTGACAAACACTGTTGACCGTGATTTGGATTCCACGTAAAACAGCTGTGTTATTTTCTTCATTGGCTTTAGCTGCACAACATTAGGAAACTAAATTCGAATAGAACCTTATAACGTTTTTTTTTTTTTTTTTTTTTATAATATATAACCATAAGATACTAAAGCCTTAACAAAATATCCTTACACAAGATACAGTTAATATCCACTAAACTTGAAAGAAACCGTCATTTAACAATAGACATCTCTTTTAACAGAACATACTAATATACGACTTACGAAACCTATTATTTTCTTAACACCTAGATATTAATATAATAAATTTAAATTAGTTCGGTTTAACTCTTGAAAAAATGGAGAAAGTAGAGACTATTTGCATATCCCTTCGCAGAGTTGAGATATCGCCCCTACAAGGTCCAACTATCGAACTTGAAAAATTTAGTTTTAGTCCAGGCAGAATAGTTTATTTTTTTAAATAAATTTCAACGGTACTTTCTCAATGTAATAATTAGGAGAAAAATAGTAGGCTTTTAACTATAGCAGGAACTTGTTTTGGGGCTTAGATCGTGGCTTTTATTAGTATATATCTATAATAAAAATTTTATTCAAAAATAGTAATAACTTTTGAGAAATTGAGAGGATGTAAAAACAGGCGATCTCCAAAAAAGATTTGAACAAAATGGTCGTACAGCCATTTTTCAAAGCGCTATTTGTTCTCGAGGAGTTTCACTACAGCCCTATTTTCATGAAATATATATATTTATTATATTATTATATATTTATTATTTTATTATAATATATTTTCGATTAAATATTTAAAAAAATTCTTTGAACATAGATAGAACTGTTTATCGGAATGGCCCAGTAAAGAGAGGTAGCTGAGGGGAAGTGATGAGGGAGGGGGAACGCTCTCTGACAGCCGGGCATCAAGCACTGCAAAGTGATAGAAAGAGCCTTCCCCTCCCTCTTCACTTCCCTCTGGTGCCTCAGCTTTACAGGACTGTTGCGATAAACAGTCCTGTGTTCAAAGACGTTTTTTAGGCATTTAATCGAACCTATTTAAAATAAAATAATAAATATATAATAATATAATAAATATATAAAATATATATATTTCATGAAAATATGGTTGTAGAGAAACTCCACGGGAACAAATAGCGCTTTGAAAAATGACTATAGGACCATGGATTTGAGGGGCCCTTGTTCAAATCTTTCTTCGAGATCACCTGATTTTACATTCTCTCAATTTCTGGAAAAAGTAATAACTACTTTTGCATAAAATTTATATGAAAGATATACCCTAATAAAAGCCACAATTTAAGCCCCAAAACAAATTCCTGTTGTAGTTAAAAGCTCTGCATTGACATGACCAAAAATGGCCATATTCCGCGGGTTTAATTTTTTTTTTTTTTTTTTTTGTGATAATTTGTACCGACTTCAATTGTTTAAAACTCATTTTTCCCTATTTTTAAACGCTTTGAAGTACTATCTTTTATTTTTCTTTAAAAAAAAAATTTACCTCTTAAACGTGAAAAAACTATTTCTCGGCGCCTTTATGAATTTGTTTCACCATCTTGCTACTTACCGATTTTATTTAAAACATATAAAATTTGTTTCAACTATTTTTTTCCTAATTATAACGTTTAGAAAGTACTGTTGCAATTTATTTCAACGATCATTATCAAATCATTCAATCATCAAAGAACTTTGATGATTGAATGATTACCCAAATTTAAAAATGATTAATCACGTGCATTTTGAGCCAGGTCACACACACATGGAATGCGACTCCTACACCCTTGAGGGTTGGCCCCAAATTTTGAGAAAGTCACGCACCAAGCCCATACCCTTTCAAGTGAAGCAGCTACTTCATGACGGCTTATTAAATTTTTACCAAAGAAGCGCGACATATGGGATGGAAAATGAAATAAAACAAAGGAAAAAGCAAAGAAAAAATGAGAAAGAAAATGAAGTACACGAAGGGCAAGAAAGTTTTGGTGATACTAATTTTAAATATAGTAATGGTGTATGATACCACCACCAGAAATAAGAAAATAAAAATTTGTTTTTGTTTATGAAGACAAGCATTGACGGAAGCTTTATTAAACCAAGTAAAGAAAGAGTAAACCATAAGCAAACCCGTTCATGCATACAAAGAGATACTCCCAATAACGGATGTAAATAAAAAAAACTCTTATCATTATGTACAAATTTAATGCCAATCCCTACTAGCATCTAGTGATGTCAGAGATTGCCTTCCAGAACCTGAAGCCGGAGAAGACGAGACAAGCATGTTTGAAAAAAAAAAAAAATCAAAAATTTTACTTTTCCATTATTATAAAACTATCTAGATCAATAAGTAGTATTATGCATTTACAATTTAAGTATCGTAATATTACTATTTTTAACTTATGATTTTTTTACTATTCCAGTTACCTTTAAAATGTTTTAATATACTTTTTTTTTATAATGTTTTTTACTCTAATACCTTTAATATTTTAAACTTCTTTTTCTTTTTTTTATAATAACATGTATTAATGAACTTTGCTTTTATTATTTTATTTCCATTGATAAGAATCATAATGATCCTTTTTATGAATTAATAATCGTTTAAATATTTCCTGATATATATACTCGTATTAATTTCTGGAAATTACCAACCTTCTAACCTCAAAATATCTTTATTACATAGCCATTATTCGGGCCATCAGCCCATCCTCACGAAATTTTACAAAACAATTGTATAATATTATCCACTATCAAATATGGATAATTGAAAGTTTTCATTTTTTTTTTTTTTTTTTACAGCACAGTTTGCTAATTTTCAAAAATAAATATCACAGATAATTAATTATACATGAATGAATAATGTATAGCAAAAGTTTGATAGTGAATAAAATTATACAATTGTTTTGTAGTATTTCCTGTGACAAATATGATAACAACAATAACAAAAAGTAAATAGTTAAATCTTAATATCATCTTAACAAGAATTAAAAAATACATAGGAAAATATTAAAACCTGCCTTTTTGCCAAGGCGCTGATTTTGGATTCGCTATTAAAAGTTTTTTTTTAACTCTCCTGAAAAGTATCGATTTTCACATGTGATATTTGGACATAGTAGGAAAGATGATAACCTAAATTTAAATCGAAGAGAAAGGTCAATTTTATACATCTATAAAACGTTATCTCCTATTATATACGCGATACGTCAGCACCAATTAAAATAGTTTTTTTTCTACAAAACTTTAATTAAATGTTTAAATAAATACCAACAACTGTTTAAAAATTCAATAATTATCAATACAATTTTTTTTTTAAACAAGCAAATTTTGAAATGTAAAATTTTTATTTAACTTCTTTTCTTTATGCATTTCATCCATTCCTCCCCTTTTTTAATCATCCGAGAATTTTACAAATTAAATTCAGTTCCCCAGTAGATTTTGAGACAATTTTTTTGGCCGAATCTACAATAAAAAAAAATTGTAGACTAAAAATAAAAATATTTGTGATGTAAAAATTAAATACTCGTAATTTAAATTCAGAAAGAAAAATTAAATTTCGATACTTTAAAATAATAAATTGACTTTCGGCTTACTCATTTATTTATCTTTTTGTCATTATATTAGTCAGATTATTTTTAATTATTTTTATAATCATTGTTAACTCAAATTGTTTTTATAGCTATTATTTTCTCTGGACGATATCACCAACAATTTATGAGCATCTGAGATTATGTAGAAGACGGCGATTTTCAAACACTTGACATTAATTAATTGCTATTAAATGCTTCGCTAATTAACTATAAAAAAAAACTAGGCAACGACAAATATGGAAACAAAAATAATACAGTTTTTCATGATTAAAGATTCTTATTTGGTGTATGTTTTAAACACGTGGTCGTCATTATATAAGCATTAAAAAAACACAATATTAATTTTAATGTAGTTCCTGAATGTCCCTTGTGAATATTAAATCAAAGTTTTTTAGCTGTTTTTTTAAATCAACGATTCAGTTAGTAGCTAATTATTAACTAATGAACCGAATAAATGAAAATCATAGGAAAAATATGAAAATATTATTGTAAAATAAAATACTGAATAAAAGTGACAGTCAAGGTGAGACTAAACTGCACAAAGGTCTGTGAATAATCATACTATTCATTTCAAAGTACTTATAAATTATTTATAAAAACAATATAAAATACTAAATAGGTATAAAATAATAAATAAGTATATTCCAGTAGAATATTTTCTGCAACTTTTTATAGCTTTTCAGCCTCTATAAGAATTTTGAGATGATACCACTCCAGCAAATAGTAGAAAAAAAAAGAAATAATTATAGGTCGCTTTTGCTGCAAATTAAAGGTTCAACCAGACATCGAATGCAAGTTAATGAATAATATGAAATGTCAACACTGCTTAAAAATATTAACTTTTAAGCGAAAATGGTGGAAATACGTGCGTGACTAAATGAAAGAGTAAACAATGATATATAAAATAAGGATTCAATCAATAATATTTTCAAACCGATTTAGCGTTTTTTTTTTATGTTTTCATAATCCATTTCTCGATAAAACAATAAAAAGAAATAAAAATATATAGATAGATAGATAAAAGAACTTTATTCTGGGACTAGGTCCCTTAAGAATAACATGAAGAAACCAATAAAACAGTAACATTATCTGGCCATAAGACTATAGAATACAGACCAATTAATTTTTACAATATCTTCTGTAAAATAAATAAGCAAATAAATAAGTTTTTTTTTTTATCGAAAAATATAATTAATTTGAACAAAACAAAAAAAAGAGAAAAAAAAAACAAGAAAAAAGTAAAAAAAAAAACAGAGAAAATGAAAAATACAAAAATAATGAATGGATTAGCAAAGTTTGTACATTAAAAAACTATTATTCACTTCTGATCCAGATGTTAATCCTAAACTGAAATTTCGCAATTAGAGAGCATCATTTTGGAGAGAAAGAATGTGTTGGAAAAGGAGGGATTTGAATGAGGATAGAGAAGAAGCATAAGAGAAGAAGCGGATATTAGAAGGAAAGGAATTCCAAAGGGTGGAGGAGCGGGCGAGGAAGGAGCGTTCGAATGTTTTGGTTCTGTGGGAGGGAGTATGGAGGTCAGAAAGGCGAGATCTTGTTTCCAGTGCGTGGACCGAGGATTTGAATTGTAGGAGGCTGTAGATGTAGGAAGGATGGTGGGTGGTGATGGTTTGGTATAGAAAAGATCCGAGGAAATATTGTCTACGGTTGCAGGGGAAGAGCCACTCTAACTCGCCGTAAAGGTGGGGCACATGGGCGCGTCTCGAGGTGCCGAAGACAAATCTTAAAAGGCAGTTCATGATCCGCTTCAATCTGACCTCGAGCATATATATATTTAAAAGGAATTTGTGATAATAAGCAATTACAACATTTCATATCGCTTAAAATAAATTTAAGGAGACGTAGAAAGAAAAACAGCCTGTGCCATAAAAATAATCATAAAATCCGGCAACAGGAGATTGCTTCCACATATAACTCATAATGAGGGAACTACTATCATACGACTTTATATACACTTGTTTATTGGGTTATAATAATATACTACTGATTAAAATTAATTAATGGTCCACGATGTGGCTCGAAAGGAATAAGGTGGACCGAATCGATAATACCTCCTAATCCTGATAAAACCTGTTCAATGCCAAATCCAGAAAAAAAATTGGGTGGAACTGGGAATCGAACCGTATATGTATCGCTAGCTTGGAACAAGACCTGTATAACTCCAAAGCTTATACTTTTGAGAAAAATGCGCTAGAAGTTTTCATCATCATATTTCAACGGATTATTACAGGTTTTCTTAAAATTGTATAAATAGTTTCATGGGCCTATTTGCAAGGTTGCAAGTTGTTTTGACGTAGCTTGTGTAAGGTTTTTTTTTTTGTTTCAAACATATTTTAAGGCCTAAATTTTTTGACTTGTGACAGTTTTATTTAAAAAACAACTGCTCTCCAGCGGTCACACGATGAATATTTTTTGTGGCTTCCTTCATCATAAAAAATAATCATTTCGTTCATTATGATAACACAAAAATTGAAAAAAAAATTTCCGGTTGTGACGGTCTTCTTTCAAGGTTATAATACAGTGATATATATAATATATGATATATATAATATAATATAATGATATATATATATATATATATATATATATATATATAACAGTGTTTAATATATTCCAAGAGATATATGGTGTGAAAGGTAAAAATAGAAAAGAGAGTGACGTTAAGGTTCGGATATCGATTGGCCAGTCTCGATTCCATGACAACTCGAATGCAGAAAGCTCAGGATTCATCCTTGCAGGAACCAAGTTGCTCAGAAAAAGAGACAATGTGTGGCCCATCAATACGAGACCAAAACCCTAAAGACCCAAGTAATCAGCTTGCATTCCGGACTTAGCTGATCCCAATCCTTACCACGTCCTTCGAGGAGTGAAGGTGATTATTTCAATGTGGTGAATGGGCAGTCGTTTTAGTTTTGATCCCTAATTACATTTCCTAATTACCGCGTTGTGAAAACCACCCCCACCCCTTAGGAAACGAAATTAAAAAATAAATAAAAAGTGGCAAACAGTAAAAAACATTCGAAACGAAAAGCACTGTGTTCGCCGTAGTAAATCAACCACTTTAGAAAATGTTTTGCGAAGTAAAGAAAAAAGGTACGGGACACCAAAACCAGGACAAAAAAAAATACTAGGAACTCGTACTGTCAAGATCTCTTAGAAATTTGACTAGCTTCGCAATGTTGGGTATACCGTCGGAAAGCTGACGAAATGAATTAACTTTTTTGAATTCCGTTAAAAAAAATTCGATTAAATATAAAAATAAATTCCGTAGCTAGAAAATTCATTTCGGAAGATTCAACTGAGAGTTTCTGAAAATTATTCGTTTTTACTTTTTTAATTTTATTTGGCTGTTATGATCGCCTGACAAAGGAATATTTTTCTAGTAGATTCTGAAAATGGTGTCAAAAGTTGAGAAATATTCACTTACAACAGAGAAATTCGAAACTTTATTTGATATAACGTGGTTATCTTGGAAAACCATTTGAAAAATCATATATCGATAACGGATTGGCATAAGGTGTGGTTAGCGGCACTGTACTGCATTTTTGGTGTAAACTATCCCTCCTTCAATAACTGGCACTTCCTGCTGGGACACCTTGTATGCTACTAAGATAGCCACATACATAATTCCGGGATTATTTTGGTTAAAAAGCTTGTAGTTGGTTCTGCGTCCTTTATCATGGACATTTGGGGGAAAAGGGGGTCGTCCTTTATCAAGGATCTATTGGGGGGTCGTCCTTTCTCAAGAACATATTGCAAGGTAAGTTCCAGCAGCCGTGGTAATTTCAGCTCCAATAACGAATACCTATCGGTGTCAACTTCACAGATGCTGTAAGTACAATTCGGTGATTCCAGCACTAAGAGTTGGAAACTGTTGGATAATGACTTGCATTACTTATCTGTTAGCAACTAGTATAATAATAACATCAAAGTATCCTAATATATTAAAAAAAACAAAGAGAATTAATAAATAAAGGTAAAAAGACGGTAAGAAAATTTTTTTTTCTCGCTTAACTATAAAATTCCCACTTACAGCATTTGTGAAGTTGACCACAAATATATTAGTTGGATGATGGCCAATTTTTTTTTTATGCTTTTCTAATTATTCAAGAAAAATAATTACAGGAAATATTTTGATCATAAAAAATATCAAACAGCTAATGCAATATCTTTGATAGGTAATATTGAACAAATTATTTGAGATGATAAAAATATACCCACTTCATTAATTCCTAAAGATCATTTGAGAATTAATTAATATTTTTCAAGAAGAAAATAACCAAAAATGCATCAATATATAAAAATAAAGTGTTTATAGCTTGATTAGATCTGAAAAAAGATATCCGTTTAACAAAAAAAAAAGTTTGACAATATTCAGTTTTGGAAACGTGTTGTTTTAATTTTTTTTTATATATATATATATCCATAACTTCTTTGTAGATTGAGGATAGAAAAAATAATGAAATGTTGATGTAATTTATATCCATATACCAAGTTTAAATTATTTTTTCTAAGTATGATCATGGGTTTTCAATTTCAAGATTATGAAGTTGCACTAAAGTCTAGCGGACCAAACAAACGTATCTATTTTTAAATAAATAAAGTGGTTAATAACCACGTAAATAATAAAAACAACAACAAATAAAGTTCTATAATCTATTTATACGCCGAAGAATAAACGTAAGGGAGGACATGGCATCGCGTGCGGAATAAGCAGAGGTTTAAAAGGGAATCCCTTCGTGCCAAGCTGCATCAAAGCCTTTTAGATATCTAGAAATATCCTAAAAATAACATCTGTAATAGGCCGGTCAGGAACCACCTTCTCAGCGGTGGGTCTGGCTTCGAGTATTAAAATCGCAAACGTTTAAGACGAACGTTGGAATCTGACACATGGATATAATCATAACCAATATACATAATAATTCTTATCATATCCAATATATATATGATACGGTAACCAATATATATGATAAATGACTATATAACTAGATAATATATGATATTAACTCCAATATATGATAACCTCCAGGTTGGTCTACCTGTGTACTATGGAATACTGCACCAATTGATCACAAAACAGATTCCCAATAATGTGTGCATCATGCCCGACAAGTGTTAATCATTAAATGATTATCGTAAAATTGACATGTTTAGGGCGTAAGTCTGAAAAAACAGTTCATGAAAATTGTAGGCCAGTATGACCATTTGATGATACTGGTATTTATTGAACAATTGAGTGAAAATCAGCACGTTGTTGATAAATTTTCATACCCTCGTTATTTTGGCAAGCTGGGGGCGAAGGTCACGGCCCAATCTTTTTGTAGCCGTTTTTTCCTCCCGATTTTTTTATTAACTTATGTATGGATTCAAGTCGAAAGCAAAGGATTGTTCATACCATTTAATTACATCATTAAATTGGCGTGTTTTCCTATTTCCAGGTTGGAAACGGTCCATTTCCAAGAATTTTAATTTCGTATACGAGTCTCAATAAATCGAAAAAAGGACTCTGTACCCTGAACTATTGGAAATGGAGATTTAGTTCGTATGATAAAACACCTAAAAATCCGATTCAATGTCATTGTGTTTCTGCAAATGTCATTGTACATTACTACAATTTAAACTGGATAAGTAAAAATAATGATATAGAACAATTCTATTCACACCTTGGTAATTTCAAATTACACAACGATCTACACATAGCATTCGTTCAACAGTACATAAACATTATATACAGCAAGACTTCTCCATCCAAGATTTTATCTTCACCAGATCGCGGGCTGGTGACTTAATTTCAAATTAAAATTTGCTCATTTTGTCATTATTGTTGATATTATAATGTGCGTTTGTGCAGAAAAGCATCTGTAGTTGGAAGGTATTTTTACTTCTATTGTGATAGTGACCCTAAAACTCAAAGTAAAGCTGTCCCTTCGTATTATGATGGTAAGGTTAGGCTATTCTGTAGGCATTGTTATACTGGTGCAGTAAGAACCTCAGCAAGACCCTTTTACCTGACTACCCAAGCAGGGTAGCCAATCAGCTACTGGATACAGGATAACTAAATCATATCTAGTCGAGTATCGTGTCTTTTTTTTTGTCATTTGTTTGAGTAGATTACAAATAATCTGGAAATCGAAATCGGTAGCTTTATTATGGTTTAAGTCAAACTAAACTAAAAAAAATTGTTAAGTTGGAATTAACGATAACACCCCTACGGATTGTCAAACCTGAGAAAATTTCGGTATTTCAAGAAAAAACTTACAGTAAATAGGTTTTCTTTATCAAAAAAATTTTGAAACAAAAGTTTTCATCTTTTCTGATCACCTATAAAAAAGAAGCAGCCACATTTTAAGTTGGAACTAACGATAACAGCACTAAGGATCGTCAAACCTGTGAAATTTTCGGTATTTCAAGAAACACATGCTTATCGAGTATTTTACACTCTACTAATTTAACAAATATGTTAAAATGCTAGAACTGGAATCATTTTAATCGACTTTACCACTGAAGTGAACCAATTCACTTAAAAATCAGGTCCTAGCTAATAGACTATTGTTCAAGTAATTCCGCGAAGAGAGGTTTTTCAGATTATTCTTACAACACGCTATTTTTGACTTTAAAACCAACTATTTTTAAACAACAGTTCTGCAACTCGATGTGAAGCATGTTTTCAAGAATATATACTCACATTATATCAGCGTGCTTAATTTGCCACTCATTCCTTTAGTAAAGAGCATCTAAGCAGATATACTAATTGCCAGAACCTAGAATTTTAATAAGGTAAATCTCAGAGAAATAAAAAATAACAAAAAAGTGCCTATCTTTTGTTTGGTATGTTTATACTTTTGTTTATTTTCAATAACGAACCTTATTAGTCGACCAAGAAAAACAAAATTAACCTACCCTTAAAATTTCAGGTTTTACGTTTCAGATACGAAGAATCCAAAAATCGAATAAAAAAATGCGTCAGCGGCTTTTCTCATTGGAAGTATAGGGCCAATTTTTGGAGATTTGACATCTAGATAACAGGTCCCCTCAGAATGATCCTCAGAATTCGACATTGCCATCGGGCACATCATTTCAACATGGCTGCCGATTAAAGGTTTCTACTCCCATTTATACTATAATTTATTCCATATCATTTATAAAAGTAAAAGAAAAAATATAAAATGTTGCGAAACATTATTTCAAAGGTTAAAATACAAAAAAATTTCTTTCACTTGTTATAATGAATTTGAAACACATTTAATAACATTATTGATAATTAAAAATAAATTCAACTAATAAATAATAATAGCATTATACAAAAAATAACTAAATTGCGTAGTTTTACTCTTACCTACCCTATATAATAAAAAATCTATAAAAACTCAAAATAAATCTAATAATATAGTTAATTTGAAATAAATGCAATTATTACTTTATTGATCAATATAATGAACGCTAGTAATAATAGTTTCTATGATTATTCATAGCTAAAACCATTAAACTTACATAACTAACAATGTAAATGTTAATTTAATGTAACTTGACTA
Organism: Rhaphigaster nebulosa; assembly: GCA_948150685.1. Classification (NCBI taxonomy): domain Eukaryota; kingdom Metazoa; phylum Arthropoda; class Insecta; order Hemiptera; family Pentatomidae; genus Rhaphigaster; species Rhaphigaster nebulosa. Next base: position 45,250,975 of record OX411310.1, read on the forward strand.
ACATAACAATATCTTAATTATTTAATTATTTTTAATAAATATCTAGACAAATTTTCAATATTACCATTTATAATAATTAATGGCTAATCAGTTATTAGATCTAGCACTAACAGGGATCAGTAAATGGTTAACTAAAACTTTAACACGCTTACAACATTTACTTCTTATAACAATCCTAAAAAAGTAATAAAACTGCAAATACCCGTTGCAACCAGCAAATTAGGTAATCATTTTTATTGTTGGAAACATAATGATAAAAAATATATTAAAAAGGAAATATGAAATAAAACTGAATGCAGTTCTGTTTCAACATAGAACTGAAAAACATTAATTTTTAATAGTTCAAGTTCAACCGTTGAAATTATTCGGCTAAGTTATTTAAATTACACAAGTCTTCAAAATTTGGATTGTGACAATGTTTTTAACTTTTGATAATTTCTATGCATTTTTTAGAGCGGAATCCGCAAATGGCCTTAATTTGTTCCCATTACGTCAAGAATTTTCGCAATCTTGAAATAAATATATCGCAAACATGGAAGAAAATCCTTTTCTCTATACCTAAACCAAGAGTATGAAGTATCAGCTGCTAGCAGGTACTTCTCTCTAAGCCTCCAACGAAGCAATTCTGAATTTTCTTTGGTCAAATGTAAGTTTCAAACCAAATCCTTTAGCTCAGGCTGTGAAAAACTAGATTACATAGAATGAGCAAAAAAAAAAGAATAAATCATAAGATAAAAACGTTTTGAGTCTATTTTGAAGTCTCACATTTTCACAATTTTTTTACTTTTTACACATTTTGAAATTTGCGTTTGCGAAACATTCTGACGTGATGGAAGAAAATAAAGGCCATTTTCGGATTCAGTGGTAAAAAATACATAAGAACCAGTTATCAAAAACTAGAAAACACAACCATAGCATACTAGTGTTATTAGCATTAATAGCGAATACAATATCTAAACAAAAGATCAAGGTTACCAGTTTTTATGTTGTTATTTTTATAAGTGTTAAAATTTAATGTAAAATACTGGTTTTCCTCCCTATTTTTTATTGTTGCGAACACGGAGAAATATCTTGGAAGCTAGTTACCTACTAAAGGAAAACGACATATAATAACGGAATGAGACATCCAGTAACAAGAGTGTGTGTGCAATAGATGGATGTCGGGACACCGAGTGTCAATTTTCGGACACTAATAACCAAATTCAGTATCACTTGTTGAGCCACGGATTTATAATTTAATAGGCGTACAAGGAAGTCATGTGTTGCCCACACCAGATATTTTATTTATACTTTAATCGCATCAGCTACAATTTGAATAGGCAATGGGCGAAATGATCTTAACGAACACGAGGGTAATCATGGCGTCAAATAGATTTACATTACATAGATATGTCTCTTCCGTGGCGTTACTATAGTCTGATATATTAAAGGTGCAGATCCCCCATCCACATTCTTTTCAGCCAATTTGTTCACAATGCATCCATTCCTTACATTTTCGTAAAATAGTTTCTATTGAGTCTGTGTTTACGAACTGTTGGCATAAAAAGTTCGTTTAAAAAAAGAAGCAGTGTTACTTGGGTGAAAAAATAATATTAATGAAACATAATAAAAATTAAAAATGAAGTAAGAATAATTAACAAGGTACAAAATTATAAGTTATTATTGTTATATTGAGTTATTATTATTGAAGTATTTTATAAAATTAGAAGTTATAATTGAAGTGAAATAAACTCTATTTACAATTTTTTTGGTACTGGATGAACAAGAAGTGATTGAATAAGCGGGATTTGAAGGTGGGGAGAGTACTGGAGTAACGGACGGAAGGAGTGGAATTCCAGAAGGATGAGGATCGGACAAGAAAAGATCTACCGAAAGTTGCGGATCGGTGGGCCGTATATAAAACGGGCGTATAGGCCGAGAACGGGTTTGGCGGGAGTGGACAGAGGAATTGAAGCAGGTCGAAGATGTACGCCACCATGATAGTCGGCGTGTTTGGATACCTTGGTAGAGAAAGGATGCCATGATATACTTAGGACGGTAGGAAGGGTAAAGCCACTTCAACTCTTCTTAATATCGGGGGACAGAGGAGTCCCTCGGAACATTAAAAGAGTTTTTTTTATAAAAGTACTTTGTAATCAAAAACAATTTTATTTCTAATAAATTTTTCTCATTTTCTATGGATTAGGTATCTATTTCAAATTCAGTTTATGCTTAAATTAGATCAAAGAAAAGTTTAAACATTTTTTTTAAATCTTATGATATGGTGCAGTTTAATCTACAATTTTTTATAACTAAGTTTCTACAATTTTATACTATTATTATTTTAAAAATCCCTATGATGCCACATACACATAAACCGTTCAGAAAATAATTTAAATGGAAAAGAAAGAATCAGTTTCTAAACGGGCAAGAATGGTTAGGTTTAAACAAATTAAACATAAGCTCAATTATTTCATATTTTATGAAACAGCTTATGTTTTCAATTTTTTATTTTCGGATAAATATAATTGGCTTCCCAACCAATGAAGTTATAATTCGGAGAAGACTTTTGTGCTTTTGTTCAATTACGATTTTTTTTTTTTTAAATTCATTCTTAACGTTAGTCAATAATAAAAATGATTTTATCTCCAAATAAGGCTAAATTATTTCAATTGGATACTACGCTTCATACACAAGTCAAAATCTGTAATGGAGTATAGAAACGGTTTGTAATGAAATAATACTAAATTTCTGATAGGATAGAACATGTTTCTGAGAATGGAGTCGTGCAAAGCTGTACCGCAAGGATTTATTATAGTTCCGTTATTTCTAATTCACATCATTCAACTATATTCCGGTGAAGCAGTTCAATTCATCATGCACGAAACGGAATAATTTATTTGAATAAAATATTATTAGATCGTAAATAAATTCTTTAAGGATCTTGTTCTGGAAGTAGCCACTTACCCAGTAGACTCCAGGAAGTTCTACTTCAGGTTCTTCTATGCCGAAGTAAAAAAAAACTCTTTCAGCATTCCTCAAGGGTTAATGAATGTTTAAATATTTCTTGTTATTATATAATCACCTTCCATGTTCAAGCCTGGTACAAAATAATGACCTTGACATTTGAATTAAATAATCGTATTTTGTTTGTATCCAAGGATGATTTCTCCCGACGACCAGTTATTATCCAATTTGGCAAATGATCCTCTGACAGTCATTCTGGGAATTTTTTTTTTAGCAAACGTAAATTCTGCCATAGTGCACTTTGAAGCCGTAGAAATAATTGTGATTAATCAAGTAATTTGAGTCTTCAATACTTGGAACAAGACTGCATCTTTAGCGATAAAACTTACTATTCGTGGATGAAATCATTAAACAACAGAGATTTCTAATGCAGACTAAAAACTAAGGTAAAACTCAACTATTGGGGTAATGCAAAATAGCGGATGTTTAAACTTTTTAAGACCTAACTGTACACCGGACTCCGCATGCCCACACCAAATACTCAAACCCCCAACGGATCCTTATCAGTTGAGGTCAGGGCCTTAATTTAATTTAAATTATTACTGCTTTAATTAAATTCCAGTTGTCGACTTCCTCTCTCTCCAGTGATAAACCAACCTCCAGCGAATCCTTTTTAGTTGAGGTCGCGGCCTTACCGTAATTTAAATTTAGTTATTTATGTAATTAAAACAAACATTTTTCAAAATCTTAGCAAATTTATTGGTCGAAGGGCTAATTTCCACTCTCATCGTCGGTTGATTCGTGTTGCTATAGAATTTGTTTTCTATAATACACCATGGTTATAAATTTATAGTGGGTTTTATAGTTGTTTTTTTTTCTTTTAATTTGTGAATATACTTTAATTATCTTTCATTTAACTCCACTAATTTTTTTTTAGTGTTAAAGTTAGATATTTTATTAATTCAGGTAAAGAACCTAAAATTATAAATACCCTTCAAAATGGAATTCATAAATGAAGATCTCATTTTGGAATAAATAAATACTTTATCATAAATTATATGACTTCTAAAACTAGGTATAAATCATATAAAACCTATAACTCCAGTAAAATTACTATAAGAAACACCAGAAATATTATCATAAATTCTTTGTATTGATAAACTATAACCCTGTCAAGCTCATAATTTATAATACAAGTAGAGTATTTTTTTTTTTAAAATATTTATTAAATATAGAGCATAATTTTTTTTTGTTGAGTAATTCTATTCTTGATTTCGATATCAAACACTATAACCTTACTTCGGACAAACTCGGGTGCGTTCGGCACATTCGATGTCAGGCCTTAAAACAATAGACCTTCGTCATTTTGGGGTCAGGATACTGGAGTAATTCCGATACTATATCTCATTTCATAGCAAAACTAATAAAACTAATAAATACTAAAAACTATTCTAGTATTATGAAGCACTCTATAAGGTTTTAGCTTAACATGAAAGAATCAACTTCATGAATGAAGCTTCAGTCGGACTGAATTTATAATTTACATATTTATATTTAAAGGTTAGATATTTTTCAATACTTGTTAAGCAGTAAATAAATAATAAAATTAATCGACCTTTTTATTTCACGAATGAAAAAGAAAAAAAAAAATCAGGCAATTGACTACCATGGAAAAAAATAATAATAATTGTCCATGAAACACCAAGATATTTTTTTCATAAAAGCTAATTTCTATAAAATATTGTTTTCAACAATTATCTTCTAATAAAATTAAAGATAATGGAGGAGGCAACATTAAAACAAAAGGAGATAGTCTAGTCCTTCAGATGCACGTGCATTGGATTCCAGCATCTGCAGAACGAAACATATAATTACGTGGCGACATGGAAGATATTCCAGTGATTATATTCTGAATTGCACAAGAGTTTTGATCACGCACAAATGTCCCCCATTAAATTGTTTAAATAAATAGGAAACGGGATTTCAACAAGTAAACACCTTATTTTTCGGTAAATAACAGCCGAAGTAATATTAGTAAGTAAATTTTCAATTTAAAAAATATTCGACACATTCTTATCTAGACTTGCAGCTGCTCTACAGACATGTGAAGGTCTCGTGTCAAACTCGAAGCGCGGGTTTCATCAAATTTACAATTTTTTTTTTAAATGATATTTTAAAGAGAGGATTGAAGAATATAAATGTTATTAAAACATATTAAGCAATTGAATGAATTTAGGGTAATAATAATTTAACATTTCTTTACAATTGTCTTTTTTTCACTTTATATCAAAACATTGCAGGCCACAAAAATCACCTCCCGCCAGTTTGAAACCTCCGGTCTAATTCGTTGAAGTTTTCTGTGATGCTAAATAATATTTATCATTTACATGACTGTAAATAGGCGATTTGCCTGAAATATCCTTCTGTAAGTTATATAGCTTTGTATTACTTTTGTCATATTACTTCATCAATATTTAGCTTGAAATATTTATCTGTTAGATCAGTCCCGAGCCCAACTTGATCCCATTTAGCCCATATTTCCTTAAGTATATGTTTCTTTCTTTTTTGCTTTCTATACATATCGTTATTATAATCATTTATTGACCACGAGTTTTGTAAATATTAAGGCTTTCTTCATAATTAAACATTACATAGTACCAATTTATTTCTGTAATAATTGTTATTAAGAAGAAGGTTTTCTAAAATATTTTCATTTTATTTATTTTTATTCTTACAGCAAGTAACATTTTTTAACTTCAATGATGACGTGGCAATAAGACGTTCATTTAGAAATAAAATATTTGATTCAATTCAGCACATTACTCACATCTTCATCTTGAATAATGATAGCTGTTTTAATATTCATTTAAAGTATCAAAACAATTTTGAAATACAATTCTAAATTCAAGCACCATAATGCTTTTGCTTTGACATAATTCTAAAAAGATATTTTAATTTCAAATTAATAAAGAAATTAGTGTATTACTATTTCAATTTCTAACTCAAGGTAGTTATTGAAAATAATTCTTGGACTTGTTCAATGGCTTCGGAATTTCATTGTTTTATTGTTAGCAGTTACACTGTTGTTTAATAATAACAGTTAACCTTAGAAAAGAATATCTGGCATCCAGTTCATATCAAAAAACAACCAAATTCCTCAGACGGACAAAGTGCACTATCTTGTACTTATCTTTGACAGAAGGCAGAAGGATGAAATGGGTTCCGCATGTTAAAATTAAACGGGAGAGTCTTAGCAAACTAATTTTTTTCCAAATTTTCAAAACAAAAAACTGAGACAGAAACTAAATAAACACACACACTTGCTCAAACCCACATGGGCATACTCACTCCTCATGCGCCATAGCCAAAAAGACTCGCTTACAAAAACTTAAAACTTTCTAAGTAAAAGTATTAGTATTATGGTACGACTCATCAAAAGCACCTTGGTGCATTACTAATAAAACCCTTCACTTACAGCCGACATGCCTGTGAATGGGAGACTGAAAAGAGGCTGGATGAGAGATCTTCCTTAACCAAACCAAGGTAACTGAATCAAGCCACGGTAGAGTTGCAGCTGGGTACTAACCTTCCCTATGCCCTACATATCATCATCTTCAGACCATTTGCTGATTATTAACAAAGTGTTGGCAGGTGCAAAATCATAATTGAAGAAAAAAAAAGTAATACTGTATTTTACAACGTCTCCTACAAAGTTGTAAGATAGAGATGGGCAAAAAGTACTCTGAGTAATGAGTACCGAGTATTTTAATCAAATACTCTCATCGATCGGGATTAAATTCTAGAGATAGAAGGGGTAGCGAAGATTGACCAATCATATCCATGCCCAGTCGTATCTAATCCCGCCTAGTGAGAGTATTGAAGTCAAATAATCGGTATTCGTTACTCAAGAGTACTTTTTGGTCATCTTCTGCAGGATAGACCTATGTATTTCATTCGATATTATGATGATTTTTCTTAAGAAAATAAATTAATTTTGAATTGATTCTTCATCATTAAGATTTAAATACTATATTCAAAATGTAATTGAGGTATCTCATATGAAAATTATATTATTTCTCAGTCCAATGAATGATTTAAATTACTTTAAAATCGTAAAATATAACCTGTAATTACCGATAAAGCTAGCCGAAGACCTTTGAAGGGGAAGAGACCGGGACAAGGAACAACAAAGCACTTCTTGTAATGAAGGGGCAAACCTCCTCTAGGCACGGCACACCTGCCATTATCTCTCATGGGATAATGTTTCATGAAGGTTGGTACTTGAGTATGTGTCTGTCTAAACTTCAATACCCTTGCATTGTGTGGACCCCTTGGCGTCAACAAGTTTTGTAAAAATAAAATAAAAAACGTCATACATTTTTGACGGTATCCAATCAATATCTATTTTTATTATAGGGTAGAGAAACGAAATACGATGCTCCTGCTCAGACAATCATTTTTATTTTTTTAATTTCGGAAATCGTTCGCACGTTTAAACATGAATCCCATTTTTAATTTCTTGTAAGAACTAAAGGAAGTATTGTAATCGAGGAAATTTTCGCGAATTTTGTTCGTACGTACGTACGTTCGTTCTCAAAAACGGTTAGCCGTAGAAAGTTGAAATTTTGTATTTAGGATTGATGTAAAATCTAGTTGTGAACATCTCTTTTTGGTCACTGCTTAATCACCGTAAGTAGTACTTTACTTGAAGGTCATAATTGATTTCCATCAAAAATTATATTAAAATACTATGCAAAACTTCTCAAATTTAGTATTTATAATTTATATATTGATTTAAATAACATACTAGATTTTGGTCTAAATTGGAAAACCGGAAGCGGTACTTTAATTGAAGGTCAAATTAATCATTATATATTAATCATTATACAAATCAAAAATTATATTAAAATATAATGTAAAACATCTCAAATTTGGTAAATAGGACTTTTATATTGATGTATTTACTATATTTTGGTTAAAATTGATGAGCCGAAAACGGTACTTTACTTGAATGTAATATAATAAGCTTACATCAAAAATTATATTTAAATTAAATACATAAATCTTATGTTTCGGTATTAAAGGTTACAATCGCAACTTGGTTTCCAATCCAATTAAATATTTTTATTACTTGTTTTAAGTGTTAAAATTTAGTGTAAAATACTGGTTTTCCTCCCTATTTGTGTGTGTGTCAATAGATGGTTGTCGCGACGCCGAATGTTGTTTTTGAGATACTACGATCTTCGGAAACTAGTAACCAAATTCAGGATCACTTTTTGAGCCACCGATTTATAGTTTAATAGGCGTACAAGGAAGTCATGTGTTGTCCACATCAGATATTTTTTTAATTAGTTACCTTTGAAGATGGGTACAAACCTAGTGGACTGTTTCAAGTTCAAACAATACCTCACAATAAAATCCAATTGAAACACTGCACTTTCAAATATTATTTTTCAGAACATATTTCCTATAAACATTTAAGTATCACAGAAATCACGATCAACCCACTGGTTTCAACCCTAACTCACTGAAGGATCCTGTACTTTATAGATACTACATGCCTCAACTCGGGTCGATAGAAAGAAAGAAATCCACTACATTTTCGACTACATCCAGGATCAAACCTGGCCCCGAGAGTTAGTCCACTATCTTATCCTCTGAGCTATTCTATACCTATATATATATATATATATATATATATATATATATATATATATATATATATAGAGAGAGAGAGAGAGAGAGAGAGAGAGAGAGAAAGGAGGAGGCTGATGTGCCTTGATCATAGTGTGCCTCGGATCACCCTTCAGTTTTTTAAAAAGAGCGCTACAAATCTACGCGACAAAACTGTGCTGAGACAAAGTTTACCATTAAGTGAAAATGAGAGATTGGTTGTCCATCTCAATTGTTTTCGAGAAAAATAGAAATAATTTTTCCTAGCTCAAAACGTAAGAACATTTAGTTTTACTGTTTATCTTTTATAAATCACAGATTTTATGTTTTCAATCACGTTCTACATGTATCACTGCTCACTGATGTAATTTACACTTCTAATTTATATTTGTTTATTTATTTACGTATTGGCAGTTAATTTAATACAACACAATTTATTTTACCAAAACTTGGTGCTACCTTCAGTATTAAAAAAATGATTTTTGTGATGCAAGAAACCTAGCCTCACAATCATATAAAGTCTCTATAGGCTAAGCAAACAATCTAAAGGTGCGTTTACACGAGCTAGTTTTTCGCTTCCGAGATTGGTAGATACCCTTTAGATTAAAACTCGCAAGTATAAAGGCCTCCGAAAGTAACGCCATAGCAAGTATAAACGGGTGTATTTTCTGAGCCTACTATCACGAAATTCAAACATTTTTACTTTCTTGTACGTAGGAAGTAAAGGAAGTATTGGAATAGCGAAAATTTACGGTTTTCAGATCTCAACAGAAATATCCATTTTGACTAGTTTACCAGTACCATTATCCCTGAATCCATTTAGACTAGTTTCCTCGTGATGTCTGTACGTACTACGTTCGTACGTACGTGCGCATCTCGCAAAACTCAAAAACGGTTAGCCGTGGAAAGTTAAAATTTTGTATTTAGGATTGCTGAAGAATCTAATTGCGAATCTCCCTTTTTGGTCACTACATGATCACTACACCAGAAGTGGTACTTTACTTAAAGGTCATTATTGATTTTCATCAAAAATTATATTAAAATATACTGCAAAACTTCTCAAATTAGATAAATAGGATTTTTATATGAATGTATTTACTAGATTTTGGCTAAAATTGGTGAGCCGAAAAGAGCACTTTACTTGAAGGCCATAATAAACTTGCATCAAAAATTATATTAAAATTAAATACAGAAATCATATGGTTCGGTATTAAAGGTTACAAACGCAATTTTGTTTCCACTCCGATTAAACATTTTTATTACTTGTTTTAAGTGCTAAAATTGAGTGTAAAATACTTTTTTTCCTCCACATTTGTGAGCTGTATAAGTCTGCAGCAAGAGAATAAGAATAAGGTCAGCGAGCTGTTCCGCTTAAAATGTCGAAACTGTCGATTTCCAATGCTATATCTAGTGGCATTGACAGTCCTAATGTTGTCACGGAACACGAAGAAATCTCTTGGAAACTAGTTACCTACTGAAATAAAACGACATATATCAGACCTCCAGAAACAAGAGTATGTGTGTCAAAGATAGATGTCGCGACGCCGAGTGTCGTTTCTGAGATATTGCAATCTTCGGAAACTAGTAACCAAATTCAGGATCAATTTTTGAGTCACCGGTTTATCGTTTAATTGACGTACAAGGAAGTCATGCGTTGTCCACATCAGATATTTCAATATTTAAACTCCTCACCGAGAGGAGGGAGGGAACGTTGACATCTACTGTAAAGTGGCATTACAACTCTCGGTGAGCTCACCCTAAAACTATCAGAGGCCGTTACACTTGTCAGTTTTACTCTCGAGAGTGTATATATCACTCTTAGGAATGAAAAACTCGCTCGTATGTCAGAGCCTGTGCCAATTAATTCAAGTTAGCCCTAAGTCAAAAGATAGTAAGAAGTTAGTCTGATAAATTAGTCAGGCAATGTAACAGTCAGTGTCAAACTAAACAGTCAATAGATAAATAAAAATCATTCTGTTTTACACCGTAAATTGAGAAAAGGGACACTATATGAGAATCGACCCGGGAGCCCTGACGCGGTAGGCAGGTGTATAGCCTAGCATCTGCTCCAAAACGGGTCACCGCTCTAAATACCAATATCCACAGTATTAAATTTCGTTTATGTTCTTTTTAGAACAAGATTAAAAAACTTTATCATTTTTCCTCTTTATGGAGCCAGTATCGTTATTATACCATTATCTTATTATTATCTTATCTACAAACGTCATCGAAATTTCCCGGCTGGGTTTTTTTTAACATTGTACAATTTCTGGAACTATGACTTTAACAGGTAACAGCAGTTCTTATCACAACGGGAATTTATGGTGTAAGCGACGGTATATTGTAGATGGTAAATGGTACTAGGGATGGAATTCATTTTACTTTCATAACAACCAAAGATATATAAAGAATGTACAATAGTAAAAAAAAAAAAAAGTGTTCGGCATATCACTTTATATCACATGGGAAAGGCAAGACAAAAAAAATGTCCTTATTTTGTTTAATGCCGTTCTATCATTGTCGTCGCTTCCTGTTTTTAAGACCTCGTAGAAAGGACTTCACGTTCTCCTTAACCAATGAATTATTTTCGTAAAAACATTAGGGGTTATTTAGCAACTAGTTCCTAATCGTGAGCAACGTAACATCGAAGAAAAAAAATCTAACATTTTAGATCTCGTAGAAAGAAATTTGAAAATTTCGGGAGTTTTGATAGAAACTTCCTGAGTTGTATCCATTGCTAATTGCATACGTACATGAGTCAAAAAATAATAGATAAAATTAATTAATTAATGATTATTGGAGTAAAAACATATTTAAGAAAGTAGCCACCATCTTAGTGCCGCTATTTTGATTGTATTATTTCCGTTAGATTTTTGAAAAATTAACTCGCTACCTCGGGTCCAATCATAACAGAACATATCTCTGATAAATCTAAAGCTCTTATTGACAAAGAAAATTCGATATCATTAAGATTTGAAAAAATAAAACGCATCGTCTCTATTGAAAATAATAGCAACAACTCTTCCAAAATATCAATGATTGAAAAGTGATACCTCGTGTCTGCAAAACAATAAACAAAAAAACGGTTTCGCAACGAAATATAAAAATAAAAAAGGTTTTGTATATTTTTCATGACTCTGAGGAGGCATATCAAAATACTATAGTGTTTTTTTTTTCAGTTTCTCGACTGCTCATTGTTAGTGATGATACGAGTTATCACCAGAAAAGTTGATTCCTCATCAGTTTCTAGATGTCATGGCATTCTATTTTATATACATATCTGTCTCGTCTACAAATACGAGGTCTTACCAGCCGGGGGCGTGTAGTTTAATTTCATAATAACGTAATAACGTCAAAACAAGAAACCTAATTTGTTGGCAGTTATGATGTATCACCGATGTATTCTATGATTACTGATTACTATTTTTAAAAAAACTAGGTAATTTCGTAATTAGTAATAATTTTAAAAAAACAAAAGGCCTAAAGCTCTCCATGTTCAAACAATAAAAATTGAAATGAATTTTTTAGAGACGTTTCGGCCGAAATTAAGGTAATTTTTTTATATAATTTTAAAATGTTTGCAAATTCTGAGAAAAAAATAATATCGAATTAAATCAAAATAACAATACTCAGTCTATAAAATGATTTCTGGTAGATAATCGATAACAACACCCCGATCTTTTGCCCCTTTCTTCTTCAATACCTCTGCAACCCGCGAGAGTTCAAGGCCGCCCGAAGGCCGCCGTTTCGGTTCTGTGCAATCGTTCTCCAGTCCCGGATCCCCAGAATGGTCCGTGCATCCTTTGGTTACTCCGTCCACTCAGTCCAGGAGCACTCATCCTGGCCACATAACCAGCCCACCTGAGCCGACCAACTCTGATGAAACGCACAGCATCGCAGTCATTGCATTGTAAGGCTCGGCATTCGTCCAAATCCGCCAGGCTAGGCTTCGCTCGTAATGGCACAAAAAAGTATCATTTTCGGCAAGCTAATGCTAACCTACATCTAGTATATTATTTATATTGTATTAAAGTTTTATATACCAAATTTGAGATGTTTTGTATCATATTTTAATATAATTTTTTATGAAAGTTTATTGCAACCTTCAAGTAAAGTACCACTTCCGGCGATGATGTTATGTCATGTGATGATGATGACTTTACTTGAAGGTCATAATTGATTTCCATAAAAAATTATATTAAAATACTATACAAAACTTCTCAAATTTAGTATTTATAATTTATATATTGATTTGAACCGGAAGCGGTACTTTACTTGAAGGTCATATTCGACTTTCATCAAAAATTATATTAAAATATAATGTAAATTATCTAAAATTTGGTAAATAGGACTTTTATATCGATATGAATGTATTTACTATATTTTGGTTAAAATTGGTGAGCCGAAAAGGGCACTTTACTTGAAGGTCATAATAAGCTTACATCAAAAATTATATTAAAATTAAATACAGAAATCATATGTTTCGGTAATAAAGGTTACAAACGCAATTTGGTTTCCAATCCAATTAAACATTTTTATTACTCGTTTTAAGTGTTAAAATTGAGTGTAAAATATTGGTTTTCCTCCCCATTTGTGAGATGAACAATTCTCCAACAGGAGAATAAGATATAAGCTAAGTGGGTTCTTCTGCTTAAAATGTCGATTTCCAATGCTTTATCAAGTGACATAGACAGTTCTAATGTTGTCAGGGAACACGAAGAAATCTGTTAGGAACTTGTTACCTACTGAAATAAAACGACATATATGAGACCTCCAGAAACAAGAGTATGCCTCTGTGTGTGTCAATAGATGGATGTCGCGACGCCGAATGTCGTTTTTGAGATACTGCCATCAAACGGAAACTAGTAACCAAATTGAGGATAAATTTGAGCCACCGATTTATAGTTTAATAGGCGTACAAGGAAGTCATGTGTTGTCCACATCAGATATTTTGAATTTGATGAAATATTACAAATCATGTTTACATAATTTAATCACTACTTCACTGCTATATATTATTACGGTAGTATAGATCCCTTTTCCGGCTCTCAGGAGTGATGGATTTTGATGAATGAGGTATCAAAAGAAAGGGAATTTCATGGAGATGTGACGAATTCCAATTTTGTTTCTTAAATGCTTACTAGGGCTTAAATAAAAGTGATGAAAAAACTGGGAGGTTTCAAAGATTTGACGACTAAGAGTCGACGGATCGAGACGGGATAGCTTGGGTTTCAACGATTTTAATGCGGACATCAAGATCATATGCAATCCTGTGGAACATATTAGTCCAGTATTCTAAAGCTCTAAAACTTATTGTTTTCGAGATAATGCACGCTATATGTCCGCACGGATCCTATGTCATCTTGCGTAGGTACAGTTGTCATGGCAACTTTATATCAATTTGAGTCTGTTTACAAAAACTTTTAATGAGTGGGAAATTATATATTATTTCTCATGTCCAACCCTAAAGGCCACTGTTAAATATGAATACTACACATAGAAAATGATATAGCTGGATCTAATTGGCTAACTGCTAAATTGAAGAGATGTTTTCCAGTGGGGTAAGCTAATTACTAATTAAGTATGAACTGGAACTTCAACATAGTCAATACAAACTACGTAGCTTCACCAAATGTGTGTTATATAAAATTTCTTGATAATATTATATTGTTTATACAAATAAATATGTTTCCCTATTATCGCTTATACTTGGAATTAGGGATTAAAATATATCTGATGCGAGAGTTCTTGTAAATTAAACTAGTAATTTAATGTCATAATATTAATTATTATATTATAATTACTATTATATAATAATCACAAACATTTATTTATTTGGTAATATTATATTAAGGTGCATTTAGATAAATATCTGCCTACGTGCAGTTAATCCTCTTACAAACGCTGCCCGCTCTCCACCCAGGACACAGCCTAAGGCTTTTCCCCGGAACTCCTGCAACTTGAAAATAATTTGATAAATCATCCAAGTTCATTTTATTAAGCTTAAAAAACCTTTAAAGGACAAATTACTAATTTACAATACCTTACTTTAAAATCTATGTTTTTTTTTTTAAATTTATTATTAAAAAAATATCCATTGGAGTACAGGTGACCTGGAATGGTGTGTGAACACTCATTCATATTCGAGGATTTAGTTTGACAGTTGACTGTGTAAACAACTTTTGATTAGTTCATGAGATCATCAATCACTCATCAAGTGAATATTGACACTTTGTAAGTGATTTTATTTTATTTATCACCATATAGTTAGATAATTGTGCAAAATAACTGTTTATTCCTTCATTTTATTAATTGAGTATAAAATACTTTCTCGACTTAGCACGTTCGACTCTTAACCAACTTAACTTTGGTGTGTGATTTTGTTTTATTTAATTAACTTTTATTTTATTAAAAATAGTTCTAGGCAAGGAAAATAATAACTTAAAATTTTAACTCCATTTTTAAAAACTGTTTTTATATTCTTCAGTGCTATTACAAATTGAATTTTCAATAAAATGATCTCATTATTGTGAACTTATCTTTTATTTATTAAATATTAATTTTCCTACGACTCAACCTTAAACTTATGGCAATAAATATAAAAGAGAAAGGCGTGAAATTTAAAAATAGGCAGTCTTTTTTTAAGTTCACACTTCATTCAAGGTCGTTCTCCGGCAATCTCCGGCATTTTTGGGTTCATTATCCGGCAAATGCGCTTACTCGGGTTGGCAACGCTGGTGGTAATTTCACTAAAGCATGAAATTAAAATAGAGTCAAACTTGATAAATTGGTACAGCGAGTTGGTACGACTTCACAATCGGGTCGCATTATCAGTGTCTGCATCCGAACTTGCCCGAAGGTCGAAGCACTAGCACACTCAAGTGCCATTTGTGCTAACTAACTTTTTTTTATTCAATTCTAAAATTTGTATTAATTGGAATTATTAAAATTATTACTGCTTTAATTAGATATTATTTAAAATTATTGGTGCTGTCGACTTCCGGTGGTCTGGGGAAGTTGTAGTAATAATTTAAATTGAAGTAAGAGCCCGACCTCAACTAAAAAGAACCTTTTGGGGGCTGGCATATCTCTTGAGAGAGCGTAGCGAGCGGAAGTTGACAGCTGTGATCCAATTAAAAAGGTCATAATTGAAATTACGGAAAGATCCCAACCTCAGCTGAAAAGAATCCGTTGGGGTTTTGTTTATCACTTGAGGGAACCTAGAGAGCGGAAGTCGATACCACTTATAATTTCAATGAATACGAATCTTACAATTTCTTGTACTTTTTCTTCTTGTAAGTTAGCACAAATGGAGCTAGAGAGTGCTAGTGCGGAGATATTCGGGTAACTTCGGGTGCAGACATTGATAATGCGACCCGATTGTAAAGTTTTATTAAACAGGCAATGTCATTTCATCATTTTATGTAAATGAAATTACAGTGACTTTTTAAATTTATTTATTTTATTAACCACGAATTATCCAAACCATTATGCCAAGTTATAAAGAAAAAGCATAGGTGTTAGATAAATGGTTCACCTATGGTTGAAGACAGAAGAGGGAGAAAGGAGGGGCAGCTGTCCCCTCTCCCTTTTAACGTGGAAAAAATTAAAATTTCGAAGCTAATCCTAGTAAACTATTGTTTACGAAGTTTTTTTTTTTTTTTTTTTTAAATAAATTGTCTTCTCTAGACGTTACTGTAAATTACTGCATGGCACCTCGGGCCCTCCCCTCCTCTACATAAAATAAATTAAATTTAGAAAATTTCCCCCTCCCCTCTTGCTTTGAGTTGGATACGTGTTTGGTTTTAACAATTTTTTTGATAAATCACGTATGTAATATTATTGTCATTATAAAACTGAGAGAAACGAAGCCCTTCCTCAACATGACCGCTATTGATCCTTTGTGAGATACCTCGCTGTTCGCCTACAGATCCCATGCTTCTCAGGAATATAAACGTGCATGTAATTAATTAATGTAATTAGATTAATTTCGTTGTTTTTTTTTGTGGATTTTTTTAATATCATGATTGAACAAATTTAATAAGACGCTAATAACTAAGACAAGAAAATTAAATATTAAATATAAGACAAGAGGGACTAAAGAGATGATGGATTGGCAGTCAAAGAGTTAAAACAGTTACGAAAATAGTGTTTTTAACCAATCGATTGTACTAACAGACGTCAGTTGTCATTTCGCCCTTGGCCGGAATTCCACTTGACGAGCCAACTTGTTTAATGGCAGTTCATCTCTCACATACAAAATGCTTTTAAAAAGGTCTTTAAGGTAATAGTGAACACAGTTTCTTCCTTATTGCTTTATTAAATTTTCTACATTAGATCCAACGTGTCGAGGCCATTTGCCTCATCTTGAGGGTTCAATCTAATTATTAACAATATATATAAAATTAAAATAAAAACATTGCACTACCTACATCAAATAACAATTGATAATATGTAATTTTATCTAAATTATTCTACCTTATTACTCCAAGTTCAAATTTATTTGCATTTATAATTTTTGCATGTATTTACATTTAAAGCATTAAAACATTTTTTAAAATGTAAATTGTACATTTTTTTATTTCTTTTATGTTGTTAATAATTAGATTGAACCCTATAGATGAGGTAAATAACTAAGAAACGTGGGTTTTAATGTAGAAAACGTAATAAAATAATAAGGGAGAAATTTCGCTCACTATTACCTTGAATACATTATAAATAAATCTTTCAGTATAAATTAAATTATTATATTAATATGTTACGAGCGAAACTAAACAAAAACTGCACATTACAAGTATCATTTTTAATTGTTTCGGCTAATTAAAAATTAATTTTTTTTTTTTTTTTCCTGGAATCATACAATTACATGTTGACCAAACAGCAACATATATCGGCGCTGAAATGAATTTACACACAACACATATACATTTCGAAGCATAGAAAACTATCATGTGATATCATAAAACAATGTACTCCAATGATCATCAATTTTATTTACATACAGTACTTATTAACTACCTACTGCTTTCATCAAATAATTACCCGTCTATGGCGTAGACACATTACCCATGTTTACTCAAACACACACCTGTGTTTTTCCATTTGTATGTATGTAGGTGTATTTGTAGCGAACGACTTAACCGATTTTGAAGTTTGATGGCTCAAATTACTCGTCGAGATCCCTTGAATGTTTGGACACAATTTGAGCTCAAAATACTGAGAAATTATTGTATTAAATGTGGTTTTATATCCATTTGAGGGTATGTAACGATTTTTTGAGTAAACGGCTCAACCGATTTTTAAGTTTGATGGCTCAATTTCTCAGTGAATTCTCGTGAATGTTTTGAAACAATTTGAGTTCAAAATGAAGACAAAAAATTTAATTATATTTTAAGTATTCTCGTTTTTTTTGTGATTTTTCACATCATATCATATGCAAGTTCATGATCATGGGTAATAACGTATAAATTCCCAATACTTTTTTAATTTTTAATATATTAATATATTTTCAAAAATATAAATAAATTCCTCAGCAATTCCAAAAATTCTTTAAACATCATTTCAATCTTTTCAATAAAAATATAATTTAACAAGTGTCACCTCTCAAAATGATATTGAGACTGCAGGACAAAAAATAATCACACGGCACAAGCGCAAAACAAACAAACAAAACTTATTAATAGATTTTAATTTCTCTCTTCATTGAGAGTAGCACAAGAAATTATAAAAGTTGTACTTGTACTGTCCACGTATCCAACCTGGATTTTTTTTTCGAAAACGAAATATCTAAAGTATCATCGCACTAAAAGTGTATAACACATCGATGTTCATTGGATTTAATTCAATTGAGACCTCAACAAAAAAAAGATGTAATGCCACTAAACTTAAGATACCGAAGAATAAAATGTTTTTATTTATATAATAAACAGCTTACTTAGGTATCTGTAATCATTCAAACCTGTGAAAAAAAGCTCACTAAGCAAACGTTTCAGTAAGTGTGAAATTATTGTGTCAAAACCTATGTCCACGGCAGAAGAAGGACACTGTCCTGACCTTGCTAGGTCATAAACTTCTTTCTTTCATTCAGGAAGAGTTAGGAAAAAAAAAAGTGTGAAAACGTATGAGTAGGCTGAAACCGGACCAATTCCACAAGCTGTTCGAACTTCCTACAGTGCCGGAGCTCATACAGCGAAGGCATGTTAAGTTCATTGACTCCATCAAATCTACGCCCCATCTTTTCCAGACATAACGCCAACAACGACACCGGTGCGTTAGGAGAAAACTGTGATCGCATTGAAGGTGCATTCACACTAAGGTGTCGTGACGTGCTGAGGCGTCATATGTCGTGTAACAGGAAACACTAAATCATTATTTAGAAAAGGAGTTAATGTGCATACGTGCTGACGTGACTTGTCGGCATTTGATCGTACTCAACACGCTAGCTAGTCGACGCGTCAGTAGCAAACAAAAACTGCCAAAAACCGTCAGCTAGCATCAGGCCGTCAGCCATGAACGTCAAAGAAGAATTAATTGAACATTATAGCAACATTATAGCAGGATGCTATAATATTTGATCCCAGTATGAAGGAATATATGAATAAAAATGTCTGTAATAAATCGAGGGAGAAAACAAGACAAATCCTAAAATTACAAGATAATAGCAAATAACTTATTCCTAGGCAATTAATAGGCTAGACAAACGATAGGGTCAGAGGCCAATGGGTCCAAATCGAGCTTATTTCAAAATTCGGTTAAGTGTAGAGATTAACACTAGAATTATAAAGATACTAATCGGCAAAGAAATGAAAGTATAAAATAAATTTTAACACTACCAAAAGTAATTATATAATATTTTATGAAATTATTACAACACCCCTGAGCTGTATCCGTCGGTAAAAAGGGATAATATTTGTTTCATCTTGTATTCTTCGTAAAACTTGCCCTCCAGTTTCTCACTCTCTATTTTACAGAAACCTCTTTGGGATGAAAGTTATTGAGCAATAAAAATTCTTCAAAATATATACTTACACACTCATTTATCTTAAACTGATCGAAATTTATAGAATAAGATAAAAATATTTATAAGATAAATTTCGAGATTCTGCTAAAAATTTCAGTTTTTCATCTTTGAGGACTATACTTTTCTAGAAAATAACCTTGCATATGGTATATTTATTCATATTACCTTATATATTGATTATATCTATATATTTTTTAAATCATCCAATGTTATTTTATATAATATCTTAATGACTTATTAGTTCAAACCGCTTTAAATTTCGCCCAGTTGAAGATAAATATATATTTTTGAAGAAATTTTAATGAATGCTCTACAGCTTTCATTCTGGCGTTATTTCTGTAAAATAAAAGAATGAGCAACGAAAAACCGAATAACTTACCTCTCCGCCCAACTCTTTTCAAACATTATCCATTTTTATTGGTGGATATTTCGGAAAAAATAACAGATAGGAACGATATGTACCAATTTGTAGGGAATTAAATCTTCTTTCATTTTGCTAAGGAATATAGTTTCTGTGATTGGACATTGTTCAGGGGACCTACACTTGCACTTTCTGAAACCTTAGCAACTGCATAGATGATTTAATTCGTTTATTTCGCCAATTTCGGATCAAATTAGACTGTTATTATCCATAAGGACCTGGACTACTATCCATGAAATATGAAAAACAAACAACCGAGGTGAATTAATCATCAGCTAGCTTCAGTTTAATGTGCAAACACTGTCTGACGCTGACGTCTTAACACGCCAAATGACGTCACGTCAGCGTAGTGTACACACACACTAACACAGCGTTAACTGTAACCTAAAACTAAAGAAAACTTAAACTTATGTTAGCAGTGTGCCCCTTATAATATAGTGTGCCCCAGTACTTAAACAGCTTAAATAAATACAAAAGATGGCGGAAAATTGAACAGTAAAAAAGACTCATTAAAATATAGCCATAACATTGAAGAAGGAAGCATAATTATAACAATTATCAATATTAATTCAAGGTTATGTTCGTGAATAGAGGTTATACGGTGTGAAACTGCCGTTTGGAAAACTTTATTGCCGTTTAAACAAATTTATTGTCGTTTTGACCCTTTTCCTTGAAAATGATTGCAAGAAATGAGGCTGAACAACAATTTATAGGTGAGTATTACTGTCTGTATTTAATATTTTTTTACAGAAAGGTAATGAAATAAATAAATATTGTGGTTTGTATTTTTCCCGGTGATTAAAGTCCTCCTTCAAACACTCCTCCCCCCTCCCCTCCACCTAGTTATTTTTATAAATTCACCACAAGCATGAGACTCTATCCCCCATCAATTAAAACGTATACTAAGGCGAATCAGATCTTCACAAATGATCTGGACTGATATTCCAGTTCAAGAAATATTGAAAAGTTAGAACTAAAAAAAAAAATGTTACATATCGGCTAACAGTTAACATAAAATGGCGCGTACTTATTCTGCATGTATCTCCCCACCCAAGAAATATAGGAAATATTCTCGAAAAACGAAATTGCTGAAGTTTTATTGAAGAAACGGGTAAAAAATAAAAATAACAAATAAACTAATGTAGGTTTTCGCTAAGGGCCGTTTTAGGACCTGCAAATCATGTTTGTAAAGAAATCAATTGTCGGAATGTAATATGCTTTTTCTGATATAAATAGGCGCCATTGCAATCATTTGTAAAGCCTTTGACTAGAATACACATTAATCTTTATCCAAATCAGATTGGAAATGATCATTTATCGCATGGACCTTGAGACAAGCAAGGAGATAAACAGAAGAGTTTCGTTGTAAAAAAGTATACCATCCTAAAGATAACTAATAAAAACGCTGACAACAAACTATTTTTAAAGATTGCTAACTCGAATATCAATAAAAACTCGTCCTTAATTTTTTAATATTTATTTTAACAATTGTTCTAATCGAATCACATCTATTGTATTTCATTATATATAAAAGTAGATCCATATTTATAAGCTACAAAGAAAATGCAATTTGATTTATTTAGACAATTTATTATTTTAAGACTGATTTATTTTCTAAGTTAAAAAAGATAATAATGAATTCGTAAAAATTTTCTTTTCCTTGAGCAAATGATTCTGATATGGAAAATGACACCATGTATTTTTCTAAAATGACATCATATTCTTTCAAGAATTTTTTTCTCTTAGACAAAAAATGTTTAAAAAAATACTTTTCTTAGGCATTTATTTTTGGAAAAATACAGTCTATAACAAATTTATTTATTCAAGTAAGAAAAATATGACTAACTTTGATAAATATGACTAGCAACCAACCCACAAGATCTCTTATCGCCGCTTGGTGACGTCATAGACTCATTCTCAAAATGTGGTCAACTTTATTATCTAACTGTACTTAAGTACCACAAAATGTTTGCAAACTTTAACAGTATATTTTCTCTCGCAAATGATATCAAATCTGATAATTCTTGCAACAAAAGCGTCAGAAAAGTATTTTTGGTCTAACACACCAGATGGAGGAACTTAATAGTAGTTAAAATGATAGTTTATCTACATAAAAAACTACTAAAGATTTGTTTTAATTTATTTCAGTTAATTTTTTTTTTTAAGCAGTTTAGGAGAAGAAGGAGTCATTCTGTCCGCAACATAACCTTTTTTTTTAACGTCGATCCTCTCTGGGCTACCTCTATTTACAGTGATTGTTCACTTAAGTCTGTTATATTTTAAAAAATGATTACAATTTTCAATAGGAAAATGAATTTCGCTAAAAATATTCAATAAACATGATTTCTAAATTTTTAGTAAAAAATTTTAAATTTCAATTCTAACTGGAGAGTGACAATAATTTTTTTTTGTATTTACGTATTTAGAGAACCTTAAAATATATAAATATATAAATTAGGCGAGATCTAGAAAACTATTTTTAATCGTATTTCCTCAAACTTGGGAAATTAAGCGAGTAATAGAAGTATGACGGTCAGCCATTAATTCAAACAATTATAATTTCGAGTATCTAGATCAACCTCTATTACTATATCTAAGAAGTTACTCAATTATCTCCGGAACGTATAATCATCGCGGATACAAAGTTAGTTCCTTCATAAAAAAATCCTTGAGAACCAGTTTCCTCATAGTAGCAAAAAACGAAACTTTGCGTACCAAAGAGTTTGTAACAACATTTTAAACATAAATATGCCACAGGTTTTGATTCTAGAAATTTAAATTTCAAATTAATGTTCATTAATATGAAATTTGTAAACACACTAAATCACACAGTCCTTGAGGTCAGGATATTCCCATAAAAAAAAAAAAAAAAAGCATTACAATCCTCTAAGAAACTAATGACAGGCTACTCTGACAAAAAACTACTTTATCTCCGAGGATGGCTTCCTGGAATCTCAATAAAAATTAAAACTAATGTCCTCAAACCTAAAGCTACCAATCAGATTGGCTTTTTCGTGAGATAAAAACCTGTAAACCAATGTCAAATCAGAACATTTAAAATGTTGACTGTTATATATGTTATATAACAGTGTTATGCAAGGGTTAAATTTTATTAGAAGAAAACCTCGGTGTAGATGGACAGCTAAATATGTTTATTTAGTTTTTTTGGTACAACTTTACAAGAGGGGCGCGTTATCACTTGTTCCTCCCTATGTTACCCGAATGTCGCCGGACTAGCATACTCTAGCGCCATTTGTCCAAACTAACTGATTTGCATTCAATTTTAACATTCGTGTTCATTGGAATTATTAAAATTATTACTGCTTTAATTATATATTATTAAAAATTATTGGTGCTGTCGACTTCCGCTCATTACGTTGTCCCAAGAAATGAACAAAACAGCAACGGATCTTTTTCAGTTTAGGTCGGGGTCTTTCCGTAATTTAAATTATCACTCCTTTTCACCAGATCAACAATTTTACATTATATGTAAGTTAGGCAGTAATAATTTTAATAATTGCAATAAATATGAATGTTATAATTGAATGCAAAACAGTTAGCACAAATGGCTCTAGAGTATGTTATTCCGGAAACCTTCGGGTAAGATCTTTAGTACCAGTGATAACGCGCCCCTCTTGTAAAGTTGTACCGTTTTTTTTAATTCTAGAAGCGTTTTATGAATTCGGTGCTCACGATATGACATAACTTAATAATAAAAGATTTTTTTTTTAATATGCATATATTTTGACAAAAAATTATAATTTATATATATTAAATAATCAATAGCTGACCGTAGAACTTTATGAAGGAATGAGATGGTCCGGGAGCCATTTTTTTTTTAAATTTTATTGTTATTTCTGTACCTTGTTTGTTCAGCCCTGAAGAAGACCTACAAAGTGGGTCGAAACGTTGGTTCCTAATAAATAGTTTTTACGATTCGTGATCCATTTTTTTGACCGCTTCCCGGACCATCTCATTCCTTTATAATTTACTTAGTTCACTAGTTTTGAAAAAAACGTAAGTATTAATGTTATTTTTCATAATTTTAACTGTTTATTGTATCATGCATATTATGTTTATTGCTTGTTAGTGTAAATAGGTGTGCAATAGCTAATTATGATTTAAATGTCTTCAATTATTACACACTCCTGTATATCATTATATTATTCAACTTTTTCTTAATTATTCACTGTAATCTAGACAAATTGTACATCTACTGAACAATTCTGTTATTCTAAGGAGAGTGAAAGTCCCAGAATAAAATTTATTTTCACTCATAAATTCAAGTTAAAACTTTCTAAAAATAAAACCATTAGTATAAAGACACCAGGTTTTTTTTTTTGCAGTAAATGTTTTCCATAGCCTATGTTATGTCTCTGGTAGATTTTAATGATTACGGTTAGAAAACAAGTGCCAACCCTTTCAATAATAAATGCCATTGAAGTTGGAATGCTCAATTCGGCTAAACTGCTTTTTCACATCTCGAATATTTTAATAAGATTAATAATACTTATTGTTTGTATATTTACAAGTATTTTTAGTTTAAGTGTCCGTGATCGACAATATCTAAAAGAAATGAACTTCAAGAGAAAATACCAACAGTGTCAAATAACAGTAGATCCATTTAACTTTTTCAAAATTAGGAATGAGGAGAGCTATTCCTTCCTTCATGCAGGCTTAGGGAGTAGCTCAGAGACCTATGAAGATTGAGCAGAGGTCTTGAGAACGCTGCAACCAGGGCCTTATTTCATAATAAAGTACAAGTATAAGTGGTAAAAATACTAGTAGAAAGATTTTACAGTTTTTAGAGGTTGCAAGTTACTTATCGTATTTAGATAGTATTAATTTTATTCAATGTTTCATTTAATTTACTATTTTTAATATAACTATTTTAATTTAAATGTTGTCATATTTTAACATTTTACAGTGTTATCATAGGTGTAGTAAATCAAACTTGTACTTGAATTTTTGAAGTTTATTAAGAAACAGAGGTTATATATGAACTAAAGTGCAAGATGTTATATAGTTGTTATATATATTGTTAAAACATTGTTATAATGTTGAAACACGATAACATATAAAATAGTCATATTAAAAAAAAAAATGAATAAAATTATTATAATCTAATGACAACTGGTAACTTGTAACCTCTCAACAAGAATCTTTCCACTTGTACTTTTCTCACTTGCACTTGTACTTCTGCACTTTATTATGAAATAGCGCCCTGGACCATCCTGCTAGCGGTGAAGAGCCGGATCCTACTAGATGTGACCTTACCACAACTTAGCACGGCTTCTTGGCCGAGAAGTCGATAAACATCTCTCAATCCGAAACGGAAGAGCTTATCAAATCAACTACCACAGACAACGCAATATGAACAGGAGTAGCCATATTTGAAAATGGGGTTGCGGTCTGGTACACAAATGGTTCAGTTAAGGGAACTGAATCATGACAAACAAAGAAGAATGTAACATAGAGGGCTTTAGGGATCTTGGAAAACTATAGATATTTTAAAAGAAATATACCTATATTTTTAATTCGATATATCGTAATATCGATATTAAAATCTCTGTATCGAAAATCTATATGCTTTCCAAAACAAATGTTTCATAGGTTTCAGTCATAATTAATTCAATTTGGATTTTCGTCCTTTTTTATTTTTTTTATTTTGAGCAATTTAATTAATATTTCTCTAGTTTTTAGTAATAAGCCTTTTTAATAATAAATGTTAATATATACTTGGAAAGATTTTTTAGTAATCGTTCAATATTGATTTTCTTCCCTCCTTTTTAATTTTTTTAGGCTTAACCAACTTAATTTTTTTTCTCTAGTTCCTAGAAATAAGTTTTTTTTTTATTGTAGAAAAGTGCTAATAAATTGCTACTTTCTTTATGATAAGCAATACAACGTCGGTCGCAATGTGAAACAATGTAACTGTCAAATCCCAACTTTTCAGTAGGAACAAAAGAACGTTTCAAAAATTAAATTTTCATTATATTCAGATATGTTTTTTTTTCTTCTTCTTTTTTTTCACAATCGAGTAGAAATAGTTAACAATTAATTGTTGAGTATAAAATTTAACCAAAAATAAAATAACCATAAACCAAAACGTTTTGTATTTGAGTAATTTCACATTGTGACCAACGATATTTAATTATTGCCATTAGAGCTATTACCTGTTAATTATATTACCCTCAATTCAATGTAAATTCCCTTCTCCTCCTTTTAAAGATTAAAAATATCGATGCCCGAAATATCGATATCTTTTAATGATTTATCGAAATACTATTTCGATTATATATATACATGTGCGTATGTGTGTATATGCATCCATATATATATATATATATATATATATATATATATATATATATATATATATATATATATATATATATTTTATTTATTCGATATTCACATCCCTACTGGGCTTCAAAACCTGACATGAAACAGTCCAAACTCACCTATTTGTCAAATAAAAAGGCTAAATACCCGACTGAAGAATGAGATGAGAATAATAACGGGTCTGATCGCAGACATTCGCGAGCCACTCGCCGCTAAAATCTCAAGAGGATGAAATAGAGGAAGATTTCTGTGCCCACTGAGAAGATAAAGCCCTTGCCTTTTACAGACTGCACTGTTTAAAACAGACGATCATTAAACCTGTAGATATTACTAGATCTATTCCCAAGGACTTAATGTGCTTCAAAAGAAGTATATGATTCCAATGAGATAACTAGATGAAAGAGGGGTATCTCACAAAAGACCCATATGATATGGTGGTGGGGTCGTGGGGAAGGGTTTGCCATCCCTCGTTGCAATAATGATACCGTTTTACTTATGGGGAGAACAATATTTTAAAAACATTGAGAGAATTGAGACGGCTACAGAACGTAGAATTGATCTGCCATCCGCAGGTTGTGTTATGTATAACTTATATAATAGGAAAGAACTTCTAAAATTGTTAGGCTTAAGACGTCAGGTGGTATCGGCTATGCCTTATTATTGTTGTTATTACATCATTTAAATAATATTCACTAAATTCTTATTGCAAAAAGAACTTCACCTCATCTTGACTGTAAGATTTTCTTTTTTATTTAAAATTCTCATTATACGAAATATTTTTAATATATTCGAAATGTATTTAATTAACTCCTAGAAACTAAAGTATACAAAACAGTAGACAGTAAGAAGGCACGTATTCATAATATTTATGTATGAAAATAAAATAGGCTTGACGTAATGAGAAAAATAAATATTATAAGGAAAGTATCAATGGATGATTGAAAAATACATATTATTTACAAAATAATGCAAACAATATGTGGTAAATATAATCCGTCAGTAGTCTTCGCTATAAAAATAAACAAACCTTATCAGTTCTATTATAAACAATATAAACAAGCAGAAGTAAATAAAAATTTGTTGTCCAATTATAATCACGATTATATTTATAAATTATGTACATTTGAATTAATATTTTATTAAAAAGTGTAATTTAAGCCTCGATTTAATAACTTTTATCGGTTTTAGCTCATTCAGTACACTTGTACCAAAATATTTCCATCTAAAACTACTTAATGTTTAGAATTTAGCTTCTTTACGAAATTCCAGCACATGTAACAGCATATAATAAAAAGGCATTTTGAATATTCATTATATTATTAACACGATAGCTTTTTCTATAATATGTGATAGATAATTTTAAGTCAGAAGAAATAAATAATTTCATTCATTTTAAGAATTACCTGTATTTCTTTAGCAATGATATTTCTTTACCTTTGATCCAAAAATTTATCTATTGACACTAAGTCACACATATAAAAAATAAAATGACTGACAGAGTCAAAACCGAATTGCATAATATGTTGAGGGACCCGAAATAGTTATTGGCACGGGACCAATTGTTTTCATTCAGCCAACTGAGGCTATGAATGGTTTTTACCGACTATCGACCATCGATTAATTGAAGCATGGAAATAGAAAAAACAACACCAAGCATAGAAAACCATATTTTACAGGACAGAGAGAGAGAGAGAGAAAACTACTCATAGTCCTTAGAGGAATTTGACTTTTGACTTCCAGGTATTTTGAAAAAAAACTGTGGTAACCACCTCAATCCATGAAAGGTCTTGGGTATAGTACTTGGTAAGGAGTACTGCATTTTGGCCAAAAGTTGTGCAAGGAGGAGATTTGGACAGGATCGCGCTTGGTTTTCCCCCCAATTAAGGGTGTCCACTTTCCTGGGTGAGCTTCTAAAGGTCTCTCAACTTTGCCAGGGTCAATCCAGGGCAGATATAACAGAATAAATAATAATATAATATAGAGTTCACTCGTTTGATTCGTGGCAGGTCTTTTTCGGCAACCTGGAATAATGTTTGTTTCAGATGAGCCACTCTAGGTACTAAAAGTGTCAAAAGGGCATGTAGGAATTTACCGAAGAACAGCTGAGCATTAGTTACTCTGACTGGAGTACAGCTGGAAGAGGTCCAGCATCAACCTTGAAAACCTTAAAGATGATTTATCTTATTTCCTTAAGTGTTTTTAAAGTTCCTGCAACGATTTCAACACCACGAGCCACACGAACTTTTTGAGTGGTCTCTGTAGATAAGTGGTTCTTAATATCTCAATGATAGATGGAGCATTAGATGGCCTCCTCGACTTAAAACCAATAGAACTTCTCTTGGATTAACTAGTTGGATGTACGAGAAAAACTAAACCTCCTGGATAACTTGCAGAGATAAGACCAGCTTTATTGTAAACGTTGGAGGAAACGAGTGTGTGTGTTTCATTATAAATAATGTATATATACAGAGATTCCCCTCAAAAAAGGATAATCCTAGGGATTTTTATAGCAACTATATCGCTAAACAAAAAAGTTCCAATAAACATGGGTCAGTTTTCGGTTAAGAACATAGAAAAAAAATATGTTTTTCGACATTTTAGCAATTGATGAAGAAACGACTCTATACATAAATGTCTGATGTGGACAGCACATGACTTCCTTGTACGCCCATTAAACTATAAATTGGTGGCTCAAACAAGTTCCCAACAGATTTCTTCGTGTTCCCTGACAACATTAGAACTGTCTATGTCATTTGATAAAGCATTGAAAATCAATAGTTTCGACATTTTAAGCGGAAAAATCCACTAAACTTATATCTTATTAGCCTGCTGCAGACTTGTTCATCTCACAAATGGGGAGGAAAAGCATTATTTAAAACTTAAAATGTTTAATTGGATTGGAAACCAAATTGCGTTTGTAACCTTTATTACCGAAACATATGATTTCTGTATTTAATTTTAATATGATTTTTTATGTAAGGTTATTATGACCTTGAAGTAAAGTACCATTTTGGTCTCACCAATTTTAACAAAAATCTAGTAAATACATTCCTATCGATATAAAAGTCCTATCTACCAAATTTGAGACGTTTTACATCATATTTTAATATAATTTTTGATGAAAGTCTAATATGACCTTCAAGTAAAGTACCACTTCCGGTCTGCCAATGTTAACCAAAATTTATTATATTATTTAAATAAGTTATAAATACTAAATTGCATAGTATTTTAATATAATTTTTTATAGAAATCAATTATGACCTTCAAGTAAAGTACCGGTGATCAAGCAGTGACCGAAAAGGGACGTACACAACTTTTTAAAATTTTACAACAATCCTAAACACAAAATTACAACTTTCTACAGCTAACCGTTTTTGAGTTATGCGAGATACGAACGTACGTGACAATCAAGCTTGATTGATCAAACGCATGATCTTTGGTGAATTGTCGGAGTTGACATCCGCTATGCGACTGATGTTGCTGATGTGACGACGCAAATGATATTGCTTGTATTACTGCCGGCAGTGTGTTATTCGAAACATTGCTAAACATTGTTAAACCAGCATTCCAAAAAAAAAAAGTTGTAAACACAGATGCCAACAACTGATTTTTTTTAAACATCAGTTATTTCAACCCCGAGAATTCATTAAACATCATGTGTTTGATGCCGAGTTGATAGTGGTCTCATTTGAGTCCAAATCTAATTCTCCGTGACGTCAGTTTCGATCCATTTCTTGATGCAATGAGTCGTTTCTTCATTAATTGACAAAAAGTGTCGAAAAACGTAATTTTTTTCATCCATTTGGCCTGAAAACTGGTCAAGAAGTTAGTTCATTTACTAACTCATCTTCAAGGGAACTTTTTTGTTCAGCGTTATATATTTTCATTAGTTTTAATCGCTGATTTTTATAAATAACTAATTGATCACATGTGTTTTCTATTTTTCAATAATAGTGAGATTGTGAATAATAAATAAAATCTTGGAAAATAGGAAGAATGGCCAAGGGAGATTCCCACAGTATAATGACAATGGAAAAAATTAGATACTGTTTTGATTTCTTAACTATTATTACAGGGTAAGAAGTTGGTATTAATGACCTTGGTAAGATAAATACTTAGAATTTTTTCAACTCAAAATGTCAATTGTACCACAAGGGCTAAATTACGAGTAGAATTTCTTACGACTAGAAATTATGTACCAAACTATAGCTGAACAATTTCTGTAGCTTAGGACGAGTTTATTGAATTAATATTGACAATTTCCAGCCACTTATCAAATTTCTTCAATGAATACGCGGATTGCGTTTCGCTTCCTATATAATTGAACGAAATAAGTGACCAACATTTTTTAGAAAAAAATCATCGGTAAATGAACAACACTTAAGTTTATAGTTAGTAAAATAATACGCATGAAGTTCATACTGAATTAAAAAGAATTGTAATGGACAAGGAAAGGTTTTAGTGGAATATATATAAAATGGTAACGTGATGTGTTTTTTTTTTTTCTCTCGCTTACTTACATTTATTAGATGACGTAAGCGTATAAAAATTACATTAAACTAAATACATAATGATGGAGAGAAAATACAATGGCTTCATTTCTCACTTCCCCTACAACCCATGGCGACGGAAATATGATAATTAGTCACAAATAATGGCGCATTATCTTTTAATTCACGCGTTTAAGATTCTGATTCCAAAATGTTCCAACTGCTATCGTCCTGAACAGTTTTTTTAATTACATTTTAGGACTAATGAATGTATGAAAAGTTTGTTTATTTACAACAAATTCTAAAAATTTTCTTCTTATAATTTATCACATTAAATGGCATGGATGAATCCGTCTGCCACGAGTCTTTTCCGAATATTTAATTAAAAATATACCTAAATATGGTAAAGTAAAAATAATTTAAATTAAATATAAATAATTATATCATACCAAATTAGACAATAAGTTGATATAAACAAGGTGTAAAATAGGTATTGACAAACAAACAGATAAAAAAATATAGATATAAACAGAAACATTAACGATTAAATATGAACTAAACATTAATACACGTAATATTAAATACTAATCAAATGTAAACAAAAATAAACGTAAATCAAACATAATATTAATAGGATTAATCAGGAACCAGATATAACAACACAAAAAAATAAACAAACCTATTAAAAACATCAACTACGTGGTGACAAAAAATATAACTAAGTAAAAGTAAATCAGGATTACCCACCTAATTATAATTAAATTCTGAAACCAAAAACTTCCCCTATTTCAACGAATACTTCCTGAACATATGTAGTTTATGCCTCTCTGGACCATTCATACCGTTATCTTGCTCATTTCGCATACTGTTTTCGAAATTTTAGGACTATATAAATGGTTCGTTCAGAAAAAAATAGCAATCGTAGCTTAAGTGCGAAGCATTGTAAAACCAAAATTGTCGGGAAAAAACAAAACAATCCTAAGCGGATTTGGCGGTTTATTTTATATATGGATTAAGTGCATTAATTGCTTTTTATCGCCGAGATATAATTAAAAAATAGTATTATATTATAGCTCAGATTATTCAAACCTATATGGAATAATAAAACAAAACTCGTCATCAGAGTATCGTGTTTTTTTTTTTCTACATTAAAATCGTTAAAGAACTGTCGTATTATTTTTAATATGAACGAAAAAATTATATAGCATTTTAAAAAATAAGGAAGTTCTTGAAAATTTAAACAAATCATTCTGTTTTTTGATTTTTTATGTAAGAGCGTCCAATTTATTTTATCCTAAACTAGCTGTACCCGCACGGCGTTGTGGTGAAAAGAAATGCGAGTTGAAGTTTTTTTGTTTTTTTTTATGATTAACTTTTAAAAGATAATGTGAGTAACAGAAGACAGAACTATTGTTTTTATCATCCCATACATCATTTTATCATATATTTTTATCATTTTATCATACTATAAACTTTGTACTAAACTTCTACAAACAACTTTTAAAAAAAATAAAACATTTAAGTTTAATTTGATATTTTTTTTTTAATCCATTAATTATATATTGCACATTTCACCATAATTATTGCTATTTGAAATGAATGGGAAAGTAAATAAAAGTATTATAGCGAACATAGATTCACCGAGTAAACACATCTCTCAATGCAAAACCCTGATTTGCTTTGCCGTGGCTATGTGTTGTGAAAGGAAGGAAATCATTTCTTTATTGTAAAGCTGGTACTATTATAAATGTGACTTTATTAATTTTACAACCATAGGTTATCAGTAAAAAAATATCTGATGTGGGCAACACATGACTTCCTTGTACGCCTATTAAATTATAAATCCGTGGCTCAAAAAGTGATACTGAATTTGGTTACTAGTTTCCGAAGATTGCAGTAAAAACGACACTCGACGTCGCGACATCCATCTATAGACACACACACACAGAAACAATCTTGTTTCTGAAGTTCTCATTCCGTTATATATGTCGTTTTTCTTCAGTAGGTAACTAGTTTCCAAGAGATTTCTTCGTGTTCCGTGACAACATTAAAACTGTCAATATCACTAGATAAAGCATTGGAAATCGACTGTTTCGACATTTTAAGCGGAAAAACCTACTTAACTGATATCTTATTCTCATGATGAAGACTTGTTGATCTCACAAATGGGGAGGAAAACTAGTATTTTAGACTCAATTTTAACCCTTAAAACAAGTAATAAAAATGTTAAATTGGATTGGAAACCAAATTGCGTTTGTAACGTTTATTACCGAAGCATATGATGTCTCTTTTAATTTAAATATAATTTTTGATGTAAGCTTATTATGATCTTCATGTAAAGTACCCTTTTCCGCTCACGAATCTTAACCAAAATCTAGTAAATACATTTGTATCGATATAAAAGTCCTATTTACCAAATTTGAGAAGTTTTACATCCTATTTTAATATATTTTTTGACGAAAGTCTAATATGACCTTCAGGTAAAGTACCACTTCCGGTTTTCCAATTTAGACCAAAATCAAGTATGTTATTTAGATCAGTATATAAGTTATCAATACTAAATTTGAGAAGTTTTGCATAGCATTTTAATATAATTTTTGTTAAAAATCAATTATGACCTTCAAGTAAAGTTCCACTTCCGGTGATCAAGCAGTGACCAAAAAGGGAGGTTCACAACTAAATTTTACAACAATCCTAAATACAAAATTTCAACTTTCTACGGCAAACCGTTTTTGAGATATGCGAAATACGAACGTACGTACGTACGTACAGACGCCACGACGAAACTAGTCAAAATGGATTCAGGGATGATCAAAATGGAAATTTCCGTTGAAATCTGAAAACCGAAAATTTTCGCGAATACAATACTTCCTTTACTTCGTACAAGGAAGTAAAAATGTGTTTTTTAATTAAATCACAACCTTTAATGTTTTATAAGTTGAAGCTTGAATTCTAAAAGCATTTTCTAAAAGCACTTAGACGCATTTACATTTCTATGCTTCAATTATTGGAACTCTTAAGGGGCCTACCAGAATTTTCAACGAAACAACCGGTTACCAACAAAAATGTTGACTGTAAATATTCCGAGGCCAAAGGGGTGAAAATATTTCTCGGTCAACGATTGCATTGTTTAGAATTCCTCACATTTCATTTAAGACGTTTTTTAGAAACAGGATCAAAATGATAAAAAAAAATTGTAGAAAAGCTTCACGTTTTTACCCTTTTTTCCATTTAATCTCCGATTTTATTAACAAATGAAGCTTTCATACAATAATTTCACTCTTGTAAAAATGTTGTTGTAATGAACTTGCTTCCACACGTACGAAGTTGTCATGACAACTACTAAAAAGTTACCTATTTTAAAAAATAGTTTTTTTCAATTCCTCCTTAAATTTCGAAAAATTTCATGCATATAAACCTTTCTGAAGAAATTCTCTAAATGACAGTGAAAACCGCATCAAAATCGACAGACTACTTTTCGAATTTTGCGATCATAAACATATGCAGGTTGAATTTTTATATAGGATATGAGATTATCTCGTATAAAGATTATAGGTGACTTTTAATAAAACTTACAAAGTCTTTAAACATGAAGGTAGATTTAAAATTGACAGTGTTGACAGTTTAAGAATGATGTACAAAACAGGTGACAACTTTCGATATGATGAAGCAAATGGCTTAAAGAAATTTAATAGACTTTACAGGTTCTTTGATTACTATATATTCTTTAATTAACCAAAATTGATACATACGAAAAAAATATTTAAGTAAAATAAACATTATTAAAATGGTTAGCCGAAAGTTGGAGAAAATATATATATTTTTTTATTAACACTTTATTATTTATTAATTGAAATTTACAACTGTGATAACTAAAAAAATACAAGTAAATGTGAACAATGATTTATTAATATGGCACGATGGAATTGTAGAGTAGCTATCCATTGTAGCATTCCAAAATATAAATATGCCTTACTTTTTTGGTTTCAGAGATCCCGAAAACGTGTAAATTGAATGCTATCTCCTATAGCATCCAATTAGGTTTATGGTTACTTAATAAGATATTTAAATTATTTCTAGGAAGTAAGCTGTACTTTATATATCCTCAAGAAGAAATAAAGTAATCACAGGAATTAATAACTTCCAAGAATGAATTCTTGGTCTAACGAAACACCCTCCTTCCCAGAAACATATCATTACAAGACGGTAATGAACCCCTGCCAATTTTTATTAGTATGGTATTCAAGCTCCCACCCGGTCTCAGTCCAAATCATCATGACGATTGCAGAGGCTGAACCAATTACAACTTCAAGCAGGCGGTTCGGGAAGCCCCGGCAGCTGATGCCTTGGGACGTATCGGGACGAAGCATCGGGACCAATTGGCAAGAAAATGTTAGACCTTGACCTGGGGCCCCACTTGCAGCTGGCTCATATCGCATTTAGACAATGGAACAATGTGTGTACACATTAGTCACAGCATGGCAAAAAAAAAATCTGATAAGGCATTCTAAAAACAAAACAACGGCAGACTCATTATTTTTCCGTAGAATAATAAAGAACAAAGGATATTGTATATCGAAGCATAATAAAAACATGGAATGATGTTTAAGTGATTTTATTTTTTATGGAAGTATCGATCAGATAAATGATTAATTATCTGGATGTAACAAAGGGTTCGATCGAACTACTATGAAAATAAAATTTATACGTGCAAATAGATTTTTTTTAAAACAGCTTACCTTGTAAAAACTCTCCAATGGTCCCTGTCAAAACTATTGGCAAAACATAAATGAAAACAAAAAATCGTAATAACTACGAAAACAAAATTAAAAACTATGCTAAGAAACGAAAAGGGAACAGAAACTGAACCCTAATAGACGGAGACGAGAAGAGGACTGGACAAAGATAGCCGGTAGAACAGCTGACTGGGTCCCCTCGCCCTTAGCACCCTCCCCTCCACCCGCAGCTCCTGCTCTCTGCGGCGACACGGCCAACTACTCTCGGCCTTACTTCAAACTTCTGGATGGAAAATTCACTTTCGTTGAGAATTACATAGTAATTCATGATAAAAAAGCGAGATAATAAAGTTAAACGAAAATGTATCAGTAATTACAATTTAGATCAACTGTAGATAATGGATAGCTGACGTAGATATTGTTTAGATGAATACGGCAATTTCGTTATCAATCAGGTGAAGGGATGAGTTGTGTTTAAAAGAAAATTGAACGGAGGAATCCACGAACAGAAATCGGGTAAGGAACCCCGAAAGTGGTTGCAAGAATAAGTAAGGATTTGCTGAAAGAAGTTTTTTTATGAGAACGGATATACAAATCGGCAGGTTGAGATCTTGTTTTTAAAGAGTGAATAGAAGAAAGCTTGATGAGGAGACTGAGGATGTAGGGAGGTTTTTGGCCTCTAAGGATTAGGAAGAGAAAGACATCAAGGGAGTGTTACCGTCGGGAAACAGGGTAAATGGACCTTAAACCGACATACCAACAAGAGATGTAGTGTCTGGTTATTAATTAGTTTCTCCAGTCTCATCTCAAGCCCACCAGATAGCTCGACACAGAACAGGTAACCATAATCCCTTTGTGGAAAAATAAGAGAGAAAATGGGTATGCACTTTGAGGTGTGGAATTACATCGAAGAATAGCTTTGGGTCAGTGTAGGATCTAGAACTTAAGAGGATCTGGGCGATACGATGCTGCGGAACACTCTTAGTTAGGGTGGGGGCCTGCCGAGGGGGAAAACCGAAGTCGTCTCTTTATAATTCTATCATTTAATTTTTGTAAGTGATGTGTGGGCCCCCTCAAGGCGTAAGACTCTGGGGGGTAGCTCCTTTCCCTCCTCCTCCTCCCTAGAACATACTGCTTGGAGTCAACAATCGTGTAAAAGTCGGTCCACAATCAGAGATTGACTTGAATACTAGCATAGATATGAGCAAATAAATTTGAGTCAGGAGTCTGGAAAACTGTATACAGTTTAAGACTGGACCAGAAGTTTTGAGTTTGGTGCTAATAAGTATATTTTAACCACAGAACGATCTAACTGACAAGGGGAGTGCACGATGTATCCGTTGCTGATTTTGATCATTTTTTGGGTGATACTACATTTTCAGTTCCGAGCGTGCTTAAAATTTTTAAGCCACAAAACGTTTCGATTTAAAACTCTGTCTCTCGTCTTCAGTGGATCTAAAATCGACCTTATTGGATTCATAAAAAATAGGGCAGTTTCTTCTTTCCATACATATAAACAGCTATTGCAGTATCCTAGAAGGTCTCTATAAAAAAATTTGGTTACCAAATAAAAACAGGATAACATTTTTTCCGTTAACAGTTTTTCCAGGATAACATTGGTTCTAAAACACGCTGGTATACCACAGTTAAAGCAAATTGCCTAGTTTAAGAATCTTTAAAGATGTCCCATTTTTTCTAAGAATCATTCAAAAAGTTCCTGATTTATGAGCGATTCTTGGAATCTTAAAAAAAAAATTGAAGGGTATAACACTTTGAAAACGGCCTTATTTATTCATTCATATTAATATCATTCATTATTATTGATTCATTTTATTATGGCATCCAGAGCAAGGCTGGGTTCTTTGCTATCAATAAGACTAGTTTAACTTATTTGACCAAATATTTATATTTTTCCATTATTATATTCTGAAAAACAAATATTTTTCTGAAAAAAAAAAATGTCGATATCATTTTTTAAACACGAGATATAAAATTAAGCAGTTTCAATATGTTTTATTTTTTCTTAGCAAAAAATATCTGATGTGGACAACACATGACTTCCTTGTACGCCTATAAAACTATAAATCGGTGGCTCAAAAAGTGATCCTGAATTTGGTTACTAGTTTCCGAAGATTGCAGTATCTCAAAAATGACACTCGGCGTCCCATACATCTATTGACACACAAACACACACACACAAATGGGGAGGAAAACTAGTATTTTACACTCAATATTAACACTTAAAACAAATAATACAAATGTTTAATTGGATTGGAAATCAAATTGCGTTTGTAACCTTTATTACCGAAACATATGATTTATGTATTTAATTTAAATATAATTTTTGATGTAAGCTTATTATGACCTTCAAGTAAATTACCCTTTTCGGCTCACCAATTTTAACCAAAATATAATAAATACATTCATATCGATATAAAAGTCCTATTTACCAAATTTGAGATGTTTTAAATTATATTTTAATATAATTTTTGATGAAAGTCTAATATGACCTTCAAGTAAAGTACCGCTTCCAGTTTTCCAATTTAGACCAAAATCTAGTCTGTTATTTAAATCAATATATAAGTCATAAATACTAAATTTGAGAAGTTTTCATAGTATTTTAATATAATTTTTGATGGAAATAAATTATGACCTTCAAGTAAAGTACCACTTCCGGTGATCAAGGAGTGAACAAAAAGGGAGATTCACAAATGATTTTACAAAAAATCCTAAATACAAAATTTCAACTTTCTACGGCTAACTGTTTTTGAGTTACGTACGTTTTTGAGATACGTACGTACAGTCGCCATGACGAAACTAGTCAAAATGGATTAAGGGATGGCCAAAATGGATATTTCCGTTGAAATATGAAAACCGAAAATTTTCGCGATTACAATACTTCCTTTACTTAGTACAAGAAAGTAATAAAAAAACAGCAAATATTTCAATATTACTCATGTGTTTATGAAAAAAAATAAATATCTAATTATATTATTTTAAAAAAAAAATCTGATGAATTAGTTTATTGATTAGTTCTACAGGATGGGGCTGAAAGAACTGACAGACACTGCAAACAGGGCAGCAAAAAACAAACCAATGTTTCTAGAGATCACCTTTGAGGAATGGCATTGATTGCTTGCCTGATCCTCTCCTTCAAATCGTCCAGAGAACGAGGACGGTGTTTAAACAGCTTGTCCTTGAGGTATTCCCAGAGGAAAAAATCGCATAGTGATAAATCTGATGAAGCCGCCAGACAGGGAGCGTTTCCCTAAAAACTTATTTTGAGTAATTTTTAAAACCCACTGAAATAAAACTATTTATATCAATGTACTTTTTGAATATAAAACCAGTTTTTCTAGATACATTGGTTTGATTTTTACACTCCTTCAAGATCTGTCAGTTATTTCTGTTCCACCCTAGTAAATAGATGCGTTATTAATATATAGGTAACTACTCCACACTTTACCACCTAGTTCCGTTCCGACGACTACACCGTTAAGCGAATTGATCGATAAGCGGGGCGGTTGCGATGGGAATATGGGATCGTTGTAAAATTATGCAACAACTTTCAAGTTTATTCATAAAAAGATATGAAGGATTGATAAAATCATACTTCAGCTGAAGAATCTGCAGGAAAAGCTAGAGTGTATACACTTCAGTTTCAAGGACTTTCTTGACAGAAAATTTGCTTGACAGAAAAACTGGCTTAACAAGTTACTTGACTATACAGACCGTACTTAAAACAGTAAGTTACATCGTATTTCTTAAATAAATTTGGCCACACTAATTCTTGAATAAAAAAAAATAATAATAAAAAAAAATGTATCCACGAATTATTACGAAATTCGTGATTGCATTTCTTATCATGTGAATATTTCAAAAGAGAACCAGAGGAAAGAATGAGGCTGAAAATAAAAGTGGATTCAGTAAAAACATAATAAATTGATATTTCTAAAAGAAAACTGTTAAAAACAAAAAAATGGTGGTGCATGTAACTAAAATACTTACTAACTCATTGTTGATTCATTTTAGTCTGAATTTATAAAAACCTAATTTCTATTTAAACAAACGCAATTAATATTATCAAAAACAATCGATGGTTCTGCTAGAAATGTTCAATAGTTCCGGAATGATTTTGACCAGTTTTATTGGCAATGGCTCTCGAATTTTGATGAATTGAGTGCACTAGTTTGGAAAAACAAGTATGAGCCAAGCATCATATAGTTGATGGACATGCCCAAACCGCTTCAGATCGGCTTTGATTTAGCCAAGCTGTCGTCACACAACAATGCTAAAGGCGGCCACTGACGTAAACCCCAAATGGAACAATGGAACGATGAAGTGGAGTAATTGGAGTGAAAACGATTATAAGGGCCCCACTGGCGATCACGCCACTCCGCTCTCCGACAGGTAGTGAGTGCTTTATTGACCATTTTCAGACCTATTACGAACTCATAAATACTGCTTATCCAGGCGTCAATAAGAAGCATCCTAATTATCATTTATAAGTACCCACAATACCTAATTTATAATTTTGGCCACATCATTTTTCAATAAAATGGAAAAAGTGGTTAAAAACGTTTTTTTTATAATATTGACGGTTTATAAATATTTTAATGTACAAATTAATGCAACGCTTGAGAATTAATGGAATATAAATAGTGCTTCTACAACAGCAAGAAAGAACATGCCATTGAAAATGTTTCTTTTGAGATATTAATTCCCAATATTTCTAAATTTTTGGGATTATTCCATCGAAGACAGCCCATGATATTGGGCGTGGTATTTCTATAATATAAATTTAAATTATGGTAAGAAACCGACCTAAACTGAAAAGGATCCGCTGGAGGTTTGTATATCTCTGAAGTGAGCGCAGCATGAGGAAATCGACTGCTGAGATCTAATAAAAGCAGTAGTTTAATAATCCCAATTAATACGAATTTAATTGTTTAACGCTGTAACATTAATTCTCAAAAATACGAAGAAGAAAATCGACGAAATTAAGAAAATTAAATTTTGTTTAAAAGAAAATTTTGTTATAGTCAATCAAAAGTTAATAACATTTCCTACAAAACAAAGAAATATCATCGAAATCGGACCAGTATTGGCAGAGATATAGCGTAATTTTTATTTTTTTTTGGTGGGGCGTATAACAAACCGGTATCTATATTTTATACAATCAATACCATAAATTTTAACTACACTTTATTGACTTATCAACAATTATTATTATAGCAAAGCCTAAAAACTGTGCAGTCTGTCGTTCCACTCCAACAATTTTCCAAACTTCCGGTCAGTTGGAATGATTGGATTTTGGTGTGGTGTGATGGAGTTTAGGACCAGTGGAATTCTTGCCGTTCCGCATCACTTCGAAAAATCCACCCAGGATTTTACACTTACGGTCTTTCTACGTTCCATTTGGCGTAGAGCGGTTGGAATGGAGATATCGTGAGTGACTCTCGTAATGGCACGTATTGCAACTACCTATAAT
Source organism: Rhaphigaster nebulosa (assembly GCA_948150685.1). Classification (NCBI taxonomy): domain Eukaryota; kingdom Metazoa; phylum Arthropoda; class Insecta; order Hemiptera; family Pentatomidae; genus Rhaphigaster; species Rhaphigaster nebulosa. The sequence continues at coordinate 45,292,097 of OX411310.1, forward strand.
ACTGCTCCGGAAGATTTTTTCTCTAATCTCTTTTTGTTCTTCACGACTCACAGAAGGACGAGCGTGCAGTTCCGTTCGGTGTTGGGAGTAAAAACTAAAGTTACAATTTGGAAGTTTGATTGAGATGGTGACAAATTAATATCGTTTCCCCTTCATGTCATTTTCATCATTGTAGTCGCGTTAATGGTTCCAGACCATAGTTATGTTATAAATAGTTATTATATCCGATAGCTATCAGATCATAGTTAGTTGAAGGAAGGAAAATCATATTTTTTTTATTCATAGCTAGTTTATATTTTTTGCCTAAACCTAATGTATATGATGGGCAGAATTTAGGAAATGCTAGAATCCTTAGACAGCTTAAACACAGGTTTTTAAAAATATATAGAATTATTCCGACGCTTCAAACAATTTGATTCCATTACGTAAATCGTCCAAAAAACTACTCATCCTCCGTTGTTAATAAAGGTTTGAACTTCTAAAAACAGTTTTCAGATCCTGCCACCTCGCTTGTAATTGAGGACTTAATACGCGCGAACTTTGAACTTGGAGCAACTATGATTATTTGTTGTTTATTTAATTATTTTTTTTTTAGCGTCTTCGGGTTTTCATCAAGCCATATTTTTACAAAGCAATGTATATTGCACAAATTCCGAGCTTATAATTAACAGATCATGAGTTGCAAGAATGTGGTTTTAAAAAATATACAAAAATATTGAAAACATTTTTTTATTATTATTATTAATAAAGGCAATCCACGACAAGATGGTGTCCGCCTACGCTCAACTATGTCGACTTTCAATGATTCACCGATATCAGCTCGTAATGCACTGCTATTACAATTGGCACTGTTGTATTTAAATTTAATAATATGTAGTTTTTAATGCAATTTATGAACAATATTGTATTTAACGGTAACGCGAATCTTTTTACAATCTTTATTTTATATTAAATAATTATTTAAACCAAAATTGCTAGTTAGAGACACATTGACAAAAGAAAAATATTTTATTTCTAGAATACTTATATTAAATATATTCATCTGAAACCTATCGTGTTTCAAAATATTGCTAATACTCGAATGTAATATTATATTTTTGATGACGAAAAAAGTAGAAATATTTAGAATATTATGAGTAGTCAGATTGGACTTTCCTAGTTCCAATAGATCTATTATCGATAATAGCAGAGACATATTTAACAATTTGTTAATCAATTCCGATCCTATCATATCAAGTGTGGAACTTCAGACTAACAGTTTGGACTAAAGTAAAATGTCACAGAACCTTCCACACAAGGACCATGCTCTTGTAAGTTTTGTTACTTTTTAATATTTTCAGAGGGGATGGCGAAGGGTAAGAAAAAAAATGTCACAGAAAGAAAGAAATTCAGAAAATGAACTTTAGAGTGAAGTTGAAAATTTCTTAAAAAGATAAATAAAGAAACAAAATTATACATTACTTAATTAATAGTTATTTCGTTTCAAATTATAATTATTTAATACTAAAAAATGCTGCAGAAGAGTGCAGCATGCTAAATTTAATCTAAATCTTTACTAATCTGAATTATAAAAAAAAAATTTAGAACGTGGAGAATTAATTGAATTACTCATTAAAAAAAAATTAATATTTTATTAATGTCTTTCATTGCATTCTCGATGTCATACAAATGGCTTGAATTCAAATTCTACACTCTCAAACATATAAACTGACAAACTTTGAGTCGTCTACTGAATTTTCAGTTTTTCAGTGTAAGTTATAGCCAATGTGCTATAACCTTTACACTCGGCCCACTGAGCGACTAGTCATAAATCCAAATTTCATCAAAAAAAGGATATGTAATTTTTTTAGGACGTGAATCCCTTAAATATACGAATTCAGACAGATTTTTTTTTAATTCACGATTTTGGTCTTGTTGGATTCTAAAATTTGTAAATTAAGTGATCTCTCAAAACAAAACATTTTCCACGGATTACTACACTTGCTTTTCCTAAATAATGTATTTAAGAAAATATACATTACAAATGTTTCCTTTTTCAAAATTAATATTTCCTTTTTACAGCTATAAGTTGACAGTTGTAGAATGCACAATGTTAATGATTTGAAAATTATATTTGAATCTACCTGCTGATTCCAGTTTGCGATATGTTATTGTGGTAATCCTCAATTTTCCGACACCAGAAAAAACGTCTTTTCTCCCTTAATGAGGTCAGATTTTCATAATCCATTGTGAGAAAATAACAAGTCGCCGTTGAAAATAAATCTAACTGAACCAAAAAAACAAAAAACAACAGTAAAGATATTTTATGAGTTCGATTCAAAATATGATGAAAAATCAAATATTTTGATTGGACGTTACATGTCGAGCGTGTTTGTAAGCATTTGTGGGAACAATACGAAATCAACTTAACGATACTGATTAGTTTTATCTGGCCAATTATGTTTTTGTATAAACATTTCTTCATAAGAAGGATAATTTATGGATCAAGCCACTACATTTCGAGTATCATTACTTTATTATTTTTTTTTTTAAAGATGACTCAAAATCAGTGTCGGTTCGTGGATAAAATTAGTGGGGATGCTGCTCCAGAAAATGTTTAGCCTTTGTTTTAAAATTGTGTAAAAGGAAACAAACGTGTATAATCTCTTATCGAGTTAATAATCTTTTGAGCGAGTGTATAGAGCCAAATCGACAGTTGTGATCCAATTAAAGCAATAATAATAATAATGTAGGTTATAACACAACAATGGTCGACTGATAAATACGTAAGTACCTAAAATCCTAAAAGAACTCAATAATTTTTAATTACTATACCATAAATTGTTACAGTTTGAGACCTGACATGAAAAAAACTAGTTGTCAAATTTATAGCCGCTGGAATACAAAATGGCGGCCAATAAAACTGGAAAGTTTATGACTTTTTTTGTTTTTTCACCTATAATTCCTAAACGGTTCATTCTATTGAAAACGTTATGATATATTAAATTAAAAAACATCTAATTTTGCGTCTAATGAGTACCACAGCACAATAATTTGGTTAACTTGTGTGATCAAAAACCACGGTCAAAAACGGCGATTTTATCAAAAACAGAGCCCGAAATGGGTACTATATGAGAAAAACTCATACAATAAAAGTTATGGAGCATCAAATCATGCATCCACTGAGCACGAAAAATTTTAAATTCGGTGTAGTACACCTGTCAAAATTGGAAATTTCCCGATCTCCGGCAATTAGCATTTAAACCCAGTTGAGATGTCATTTTGGTTTGCAAAAATGGAGTAATTTTTATTTTCAGGCATTTTGTATGAATTGCCCCTCTTCTGAAAAATCCAAGTTTTTGGCCTCCTCCCTAACCAAAAACCATAATTGGTCATAGCCAATTTTAAGTAACGTTAAATTCAAGTTTCTATATAATATTTTTGAATGTTAGGAATACCTATCGAGATACGGAACCGTGAAAATCTGCAAAAATGTCAACAAAATTCTAAAAGTTGAAAATATTAGTGATTTTGCAATAGATATGATTTATTTCAAACACACATAAAACTATAGACACCCTCGATACTAAAAAACTATGTCGACATGAGGGAGCGGGTTTCAAAATGGTGGCCAAAAAAATTCGAATGTTTAGGACATTTTTTGTTTTTTCACCTATGATTCTTAAAGGTGCATTATATCGAAAAAGTTATAGTATATTAAATTAAAGAGCATCAAATTCTTCTCCTAACCAATTTAGGAAACTGGTGTGGTGGAAAATAGTGGTCATAACGACGATTTAATAAAAAACGGAGACAAAGTATTATATAATAGTCTGCGACCGGTAGTTTTCGGCCACACCAGTAGTCCAAATTATTATATTGTGATACTCATTAGACGCAGAATTTGGTGCTCTTTATTTTAATATACTATAACTTTTTCGATATAATTTACCTTTTAGGAATTATAGTTGAAAAAACAAAAAAAAAGTCCAGACGTTCGAATTTTGTTGGACACCATTTTGAAACCTTCTCATAAATCATATCTAACGATAAACCAATGGACATATCCAATTTTTTCTTCATTTTTGCAAATTTTCATGGCCCCGTATCTCAGTAGCTATTCCGAATATTGAACTTGCTGGAAATTTAACGTTCTTTATAATTGATAATGACCAATTTCTACCTTAAATGTACTGGAAGCGAGTTACTGGGGAAAAACTGAAAATTATTTTCTTAGCAGTTTTCCAATTTGGCGAAAAACATTTCAATTTACAACAAAAATAAATATATTTTACTTTAAATTGAAAAATATATATATGTTGCATATGTATATTTACATACAATGAGGGTCTCTGACCCATATGTTGTAAAATACCTCGTAGACACCACTGAATAGTCACACCATCAGTGGATTCAAGGCCACGAGCTGCGGTCTACCAAGAAATTATCGTCTGGCTGTAAGAACGGTAATCTGCTTCCTTTAGTAGCGCATGGATTCATAAAATACTTAAGAAGGAAAAATTCTACTGAAGGATCGAGACGAATTAACTAACTACCTGTAAAATTTAAAATCAATAACCAAAATTTGTGCTTTTAGTGTACCTATTCTTTATTAAAAATAATCCCACAAATTCTGTTCAAACAACAGGTGTTTTAGGACAGAATCTTAAAAAGTAGTAGAAAAAAATTAATGGCGTTAGTTTGAAGAAATAAAAAACATACCTAATACCTATTTACTTATTTTTCGATTTCCAATCTTAAACATCTAGATATTTGACTTTAACATATTTATTGTGTGCCAACGTTATTTTATTATAGTTTTTTTGTTTATGCCAATTTATCTTAATAAGAATTCAGATACTCTATTTAATATTTTGATTGCTACAAATGATAAGAGTCTCTGTATGTATAAGAATCAATATATGTAACTATATTATATAATTTCCAAATATTCATATATATTTTATATAACACCAATTGATTAATATGTAGCATTAAAGAAGAATATTTTTAATACTAATTTAAATGAGCCCAATGTGACAGACACTTGCTATTAAATTGTTTGTAAAGAAACCAAATAATAACATTACAATATTAAAAATGTTTATACTTAATCAATTTATATAATCCATATTAAGGTCGTGATATTTATCTACATCAATTTTATTTTGGGTAGCATAACTTTTAACTAGAATAAAAATGGGACTTATTATTACTTGAATTCTATTCACAGTCTTGGTTATCTATTCATTTCCCATATTGAATATTATTCTAACATATAAAAGAAATGAATGATTTCTGTATACTTACATTGCAATAATGATTATGTTTAGAAAAAATAAAATGTTTAAACATGAATCATCCACACTAAACATTTATACTATGAAGCTCTAGCAGGTGAGGCAACTTCCCATAGCTTAATAGACTATTTAATACTTTCAAAATGTGCTTCACATGTTACTTTGATATGGAATAATTGGTGATTAATTATAATTATGTTTATTTCAATACTGTAGTGTATAAGAATAAATTAAATTAAATGAATATTTGCAGTTCTGCTCAATGTATTGTAAACTCAGCAATCTCCTTATTGAATTAAATTTAAGACTATAGTCTGCCAAATAAAGAAGGAACATTATATTTTTAAATATAAATCAATTCTTTACTTTAACAAATAATATTCACATATAATAAACCGAATTTTTATAAAAACATAGAAATTCTATTTCAAAATATAGAAAACTCATTACATAAAATTTATTCATTTTAGTTATCTGATGTGAATCCATGCAGCATTTGCTTTAGATAGTAAGTACCTTATTTTTATCATCTAAGAATTTTTAATGTTAATGTCTAGGAACTAATATCATTTTATACAGATTGAAATAATTTCAAATATAAACTTTCATATTTCATCATCATCAGAATCATGCAATATTCTCATATAATTTTTTATCAATGGATCAGTTTAAATTAAAGTTGCTCTAACTAATGACTCTTGTATTTCCAATGAATGAAGAGAAAGTGTGCTTCTCTTGTTTTGTATGCATTTATGTAGTTTTTTTTAATATTTCATATGACATATGAAATACAAAAATACAGTACTCTACTACAATATTGAGTTCTGTAGCAGAAATAGATGCAGTTGGAGCTTTTATTTTAGCTCTTGAAATCAGTGGTGTTCACAGTGGGGATATATCTCTCCTCCCCGAAATTTTTGAAAAATATAGTTTTCATACCCACCAACATAAGTTTTGCATTTTCAAGATAAATTTTTTGACCCAATTTTCATTCTTGTCATAAAGACTTATGCCCGAGTTTAATTTATGATTCATGTTTATATAATCAAAACAATAAAGATTAACTTTTTTATTTTAGCAAATAAGGTAAGCAAGTAAAGTAAGTATTGGGTAAGAAAATTTCTAACTTAATGTCTAATCAGTGAGTTAGGAACAGTGATAAAAATCTAAATAGTCAAACCTCAAACGCTTCTCCTGTAAAATTCCAATTTTTTCTGTTAAAATAAAAAAAAAAAATTAATCAGAAGTTTGTACTTCTTTTTAATCACTTAATTACACTAATATTTTTTTCCATAACTAGAATGAAGTGTTGCTATTGAAACATCAATCATTAGTTGAAGCCATCAAATAAGTTCAGTTGAAACCTTACAGATGGATTACGATGCTTTTGGAAAAATAAAAATTTCAAAACATATTAAAATTACTTCATATGAGCACTATAATATATACACTACTATATCAAAGTAGTAATATTTCCTACATGCATTTTTATGACGAATGCAATAAATATTACAAACTTTCATACATTTAAATTCTGGTAGGAGAGAAAATTTCATTAAGATTAAAGACATTTTGGGTAGATAATGTCAAAATCGTTTCAAAGTATTCAGAGAGATAAAAACTTCTCAAGGAACAATAGAAGCAATTTCCAGGAATGTGGCACAGTTTCAAATGCTTCCATAAATTATTTTCTTGAACATTTTCTCATTAATCCATCCCTTTTTTTCACTTACATAATTACAAATAAACTTACAGTTTGCTTATAAACTTGTTTGATAAAGAGAACTTTTATTCGATGTATACAAAGTTTTTTCTAATAAAAAAGAAGATTTTTGAAAAATTATTTATTTAGCATTATTATTTGCAGAAAATTCTACAAATATAAAACTATTTTGCTCAATAATGAAAAAAAAAAGTTTTAAGTAGATTAGCAACAATCAGATAATTATTTTAACAACCTCAAACCTATAAATAGATGTTTTATTACCAACCATTAATAAAGCTGATCAGTTCTATTGAGGCTTTGAAACCACAACAAATTCATTAAGAATTAAGACAGTAATATTAAATAATAAACCAATTTTTTTCTTCTTCAAATTATTTGCAAATACTTTCTTGGCTGATAGAATTAGATATAATATATATACTGGAAACGTTTTCAGGAATAAATCCTACATTGTAATAGAAAAAATTATTAAATTTTCATCTTGATAAGAGGACATTTATTAATAAAGCAGTTATTAAAAATATATTTATATACACTAATCAGAATGTTGAATTATATTTTAAATCACATTTTCTCAGTATTCAAAAATTACTCCCAGCTACTTAAAATATGAATGAAGTAAGGAATAAAAATCATCTTTAACGACCTATGAAGTATTTGATTTAAGTACAAACTGAAATCACATTATCCACCAATAAAGATATCAGAATTTTTATTTTCCTTGATTTTCATTGTACTTCTGAAACATAAAAACATATATTTAAAAAATAAATTCCAAAGATATAATACAGTTTAAAGCAATATGATTGATATAATTGACATTTATTGTGTTTAACACTATAAATAAGCAAATAATCTGTTTGATATAACTGGGGTCACAAGTATTCTCTAATTTGGCATGTAAAATGTTAGAACAAATTCACTCCAGCATAATTAAAGTATTTGTGGGCCATTACATGTCAAATCAACCAATGGTCGGGAACTTAAATTCTCAGAATTCAATATTTTTTGTACATAATAATGTCGTTTTTTGAAAAAGGCTTAAGTGCCAAAAATTCAAAATTTAGTTTTCAATTTATTATGAGAAATAAACACCAGCTCTATCGATTGCCGCTCATGATATACAAATAATAAAAAAAAATGGAAATGGTCAAAAAATCGACTATTGTTGATATCAGCACCAAATACTGATGACTCTGACCTTGACTAGTGTTAAAAACCTTAAAAATATATTGTAATTATAATAGTTAATTATATATAATAGTTTTGCCACCTTAATAAACTCCTAATGTACACTATAAAGAATAAAATTAAAAAAAAATATATTGTTATTTGGAGAAAAAACTTTTCATGTGTTTCCTGTAAAGCTTACTAAAGGGGCGCTGACACCTTTTTTAAAAAACATCGATATGCAGTTTTATTATCTGGGATAAAAAATGCAAAATTTTATAAATTCTTAAAAATCTACTGTTGTTTGACATGTTTTGAATCATGGAAAAGCATATAGCTCCAAAACTATTGGCCCTAGAAAGCTCAAAATAGAGTCATTATTTTCAAAATTACATGGGGTATAATTTTATATGAATCTTAAATTTACCAAACCAGTTTTAAATGTTTAAAAATTTCCTAAAAGTTATTTTTTTTAAAACTCAAAATCAAAATTTTTACGCCAAGTTCTTTTCAAACTGAAATGGAGATAAACTGTATATGTCATATTTAAAAAAATTAAAATTACTTTGTTAAAAGCCATTACACAAACTCTGCTTTCAAGTTATTTGCCATACCCGACAATATGTGTGTTTTATTCACTTCACCTAATATACAGTAAGTGTCAGAAAGAAAATTACTGTCAATATTAAATAAATGATAATTTTGTATAGTTAAATATATAAAACCTGCAGCAAATGACGGCTTACAGTGTAGTTTTTTTTATAATGAAAATGGTAAATAGAGGAAATAACTCATTCATGTTCCCAAATTATTTTTCAAAAAACCCTTAAGGTTGCCATCTTGGCCAGCCTAAGCCACCTCTGTCTATCTTGTATATTACCATAGCGGTTTCTAATTTGCTGGAAATTGGAGCCAATTCCCAGTTCACTTAAAGAACAATTCTGTCTATTGCTCTGGTTTTAGATCTCCCACATGGTCTCTTGCTGGCAAGATGCATGCTACGTGCATCTTAAAACCTCCTTACTTTCATTTCATGAGTACTAACAGATGAGTAATTCAGTAATTCTTCAGTTTTATTTGCTCTTCATATTTTTAAGCTGTAAACGCAGGTCTCTTCAATAATCCAGCAGAGGAATTAACATTTAGATATCAGATTCTGATTTCTTTGGTTCCCAACAGAGACCAAGTCTCAGAACCGTATAAAATACTAGGTGTAACAGTCAAGATATGTTGGTTAGTTGTGATTCTTTAAAGAAATACTTTTTTTGATTATGTATACAACAATTGATGCATGTTTAGGTACAATGAATACCTATACAACAATTATATTTTGCTTTTTTAATGTAGTTAGGCCACAAAGTTTTTTTAAATAAATGTTTCATATTACCTGTGTCGCCACTGAAGACAATTCAGTTAAACAACCACTTTGTTCACATAAAGAACGGAAAATCCCCAATTTATTTTCCAGCAATAAATATGGATGGTCGAATTCCTAAAAAAACAATTAAATACAATCTATTAAAAAAACATAATCTTATAAAATAATGAAAACACCATTTTTAGAACTTTTAGTGAAACAAATAAGATTACCACTAAATAACCATTATCCATAACCATCACTAAATCAGAATCCATAATGGAGTTCAATCTATGAGCAATAGTCAGAACAGTGCAATTCATAAATTTTTTTCGAATGGTCTTCTGTATTAAAGCATCAGTTCTAAAAAAGAAAAAAAAAGTTTTTATTACTCATTAAAATAAAATACAAATAACTTACTTTTAATTTTTGCAAAAAGTGTGCTTAATTTTGTTCTTAACTAAAGTTTTGAACTTTATAACATATATTCTAAGCCTAATACTTTTCAGTTAGAAAAAATACTAATAATCCCAGTGTACTATAATTTAAATAACCATACTTCAGATCAACATTTGCTGTGGCTTCATCTAAAACCAAAATTTTATTTCCTCGCAAAATGGCTCGGGCCAGAGAAATAAGCTGTCGCTGTCCAATACTTAAATTACTTCCTCCTTCTTGGATTTTTGTCTGAAGGCCAGCTGGAAAGCTTCGTACGTATTCTTTTAATTCCACCTAAACTTAAAAATATAAGTCATCTTAACTATACCTCTAAATTAAACAAAATAACTTTACTTATAAATAAAAATAAATTAATAACATTACCTCCTCTAAAGCTTTCCATATATCTTGGTCTGTATACTGATCAAATGGATCTAAATTATAACGAAAAGTGCCTGTAAATAGGACAGCATTCTGTGGTATTACCGATATTTTCGACCTCAGATTCCAAAGACCAATACTGAAAATATCTACACCGTCTATTTCAATTAATCCTTTAACTTCGAAAAGTCTGAAAAGTGCTGAAATTAATGAAGACTTTCCAGCACCTGTTCTTCCTACAACGCCAACCTGAAAAAAAATTAATGAAGAGATTTATCCAACTGTTTTGATTTATAGCATCAAACATTTTGCAAGACTTTTTTATATTTAGTTTAACCGTAGTGACTATCAAAATTCAAATTGCAGAACACATTAAAAAATAAAAATCAAACGTTATAAAAGCTTGTGCATAAAATAAGTTTTATTTAAATTTGTGTTATGAGGCACCACATTTTCACCTTCCAACACACAAATTTCCTCGGCTGTTTCCAAAGTGCTTCAGAAGACCACAAATGGCAATTGTTTCCTCTGGTATTTTTGGTGAAATTTATAAAATGGAATGAAAGGCAGAGACATTTGGTGTACATAATTAAATAAAGGATTAGTCAAAGTAAACAGCAATATATGCATTGTTCATATCAGAGTGAAATAAGGATTAAAACGGAGACTTTGTTCTTTAATATCAGCAATGAATTAATGCACAAAGACTTTTGTAACAACCAAGAAATATATTAAAAACTTAATGAATCCTGCATATTTCAATAAAGCAAGAGTTGAACGTGTGTCCGGAAATTTAGATATACGATAGACGAAGACGGTGATAAGCTGGCAAGGAAGAGATCTGGGTGGATTCCCTATATCCCTTGTGGTATAAGCCTAAGCTAAGCAAAAAGGTATATGGTAATAATGCATGGATATAGTGGCAAAATAAGAGACAGCTTCATTCTAAGTTGTTTCTGGGAGGATCCTAGGAGATCAGGAGCAAGACTACTTCAAATGGATAGGGTCGCTCTTAGGATACTTATGTGATTATATACTTGTCACTATAGAGTAAATAAACATATCTTCAACCTCAAGCTGGCGGAATCCTCTATTTATAGATTATACCACTTGAAGGATGAAACACATTATCATATCATCTGTAGATATTATTGCATATTATTTAAGGTACATGCATGGGTACAATGTACAAGGTACAATGCAGACCTTAAGCTTTGGGAATTGATCAATTAATCATGAATATGGAATAACAACAATATAATAAAATTGTACAAAAACAGTGAATTTTACATGGTGCACCACACTGCACTTAAGCCAAGAAAAAAATGTCACTTTATATGTGATTTGGTTATTTCATACCTAGGCTAAATACTATAAAAATTAACTTTTGTAAAACTGATCATAAAACAATTTGACTGCAAGGCTGATTTCATTCTTCTTCTTCATAGGAACGACAGACGCACAAGGCGGTCCTTGGCCTGCTCAATCACTCTTGCCCAGTCTTGTCGGTCCGTAGCAAATCTCAGAGACACGTTAAGATTACAGAGGCCCTCTGAGATGCTGTTCTTCTATCTGCCTCGTGGCCTTCCTCGAGCTCTCGCCCCTTCTGGACAATCCTTATATAACCCTTTGATGGTTCTGCCATCATCCATTCTATGGAGGTGACCCAACCACTTTAGACGTTGTATTCTGACATAGTCGGAAAGCTTCACATCGTCATATAGGGAATATACTTCTCTATTCTTTCTAAGACGGTATACCCCATTTTCTTTCACAGGTCCCAGAATGCGCCTTAATATTTTGCGTTCAAAGATGTCAATCTTTTCAGCTGCTGATTTTTTTTTAGTACCCATGCCTCACTTGCATATGCTGCCACTGGTCTAAAGAGGGTCTTATATAGCCTTAACTTGGTTAAGCGGCTAACTAATCTACTTCTCATAAGATGAGCTATTGAGAAAAAAGCTTTAATGGCCGAGATAATGCGTGCCTGGATCTCCTCCTCCTCCTCCAATGCTTCATCAAACTGTGCACCAAGATACTTAAAACTAGCAACACATTGGAATGTGTAGTTTCCAATTGTATAGCACATCTGGGGTCGCATGGGTTTCTTTTTCCTCAAGATCATAATCTTTGTCTTCTCTTCATTAATTTCTAGGCCAAATCTCCTGGCCTCCCTTTCCAGCTTCCCAATGTCAAGCATTTTTGACATTAAGAAGAGATCTTACAGCTATCATCATCTTACAGCTATCATCACATCATCGGCATATGCTAATAATTGGGCCCCTTTGTAGAAGATATTACCTCCCTCATCCAGACAGGCTCTTGCTACTGTAGTTTGAAGTATGATGTTGAAAAGTAACGGGGCTAGAGAATCAACCTGCCTGAGTTCATCGTTGACCTGAAATGCTCTGTTTAGCTTGCCATTGACTCTAACTTTGCAGCTTGTATCATTCATTGTGCATATTACGAGTCTGATAATTTTAAAAGGAATATTCATCTCCTTCATTGTCTGGAATGATCCTCTCTCAAAACTGAATTATATGCCGCATTATAATCAATGAACAACAGCCACATAGTGTTTTGAAATTCCTTTATTTTCTAACACATCAACCGCAAGAAGATTTGATCGATGGTTGATCTGTTGGGCTTGAAACCTCCTTGGTAATCTCCCAACTTGTGCTCAACATATGGCAGCAGGTGGTTATAGAGGGGTATAGAGAAAATTTTATACGCTGTGTTCAGCAGTCTTATGCCTGTATAGTTCTTAATGTCTGTCCTATCCCCCGTGTTTTTATAGAGTAGAACGACTGTTGCTTCTGGCCACTCTTTCGGCATCCTCTCTATTTGCCAAATGTGTGAAATTAGTCCATGTATCTCACTAGCTAATGACCAATTTGCCACTTTTAAAAATTCTGCTAATTTCATTCATCTTCTTAGAAAATTTCGAATTTCATCAACAGTCATTCCTTGACTTATCGGGTACTTTACACACTAAGTAGAATGTATATGCAAGAATCCAAATTTGGCCCCAAAGAATATTTATATCCTGATAATTTTTAACTAATTTTATCAATTATGAGTTTTTAAATATATTTAGAACAAATTAATAGTAATAAATTGATTAGGAAGAATGAAATATTATGTAATTTCAATTTTGTCAACAAGATTTATCGAAAATAAAATATATATAGATAATTTCTTTTTTAAATTAATAACCTTCTGAGACGGTTCAATGGAGAAAGATATTCCATTCAAAATCCATGGAGCAGCATCATTGTACCTAAGGTATACCTCACGAAAAACTAGTTTACCCTTTGACGGCCATGAATCAGCTGGCTTCTTTCCTGTAAAATCAATTTAAATAAATAAATTATAAAAGATAAATTAATTATTAATTGTATCAATAACAGATATTTACAAACATAAGTAATGTGAAAGTTTACAATACTACAATTATACGAAAAATGACTAAGCATTGAATGAACATAACATTAGTAAATAATTTAAGCATATATAATTTTTAGACCCAATAATATTATTTAAATATTCCCCTCTTTTAAAACCCAGTAAAGACAATTTGATTTTTTATTATTACTTCCAAAAATTTAAAATACAATTATTTACAATTCAACAAGTAAATATGTTGAATAAGAATAACAAGAATCAATATGAAATTATATAAAAATTTAGTATTTCTTTCCATTTAATGTTTAAAATCTATTTTCCTTCAAGATATTTCAAATACAAATAATTCTTATGTGGACATCGTACCTCTCGATCAATTATTGACACAATCAATATGATAATCAAGTTTTAAATGAAAAAAAAAATGTTATAGTTTGTTTATTTAGGTATTTTTGACACCTACTTTCCTCAAAATATAATTAAAATAAATATATTAGGTTAAATATTACAAACATATTTTATTAATGGTCTTCTAAAACTATCAAACCCCAAAAAGTGTTTAGATGGCACATGCACTTATTCTAGATATCTACACAGAGAGATATCTAAGTGGCAGTAACAAAAAACAAAAAAAAAAAAAAAAAAACAAGATCACATCAGCTGTGAAAAATTTACAAAAGCTGGACAGCTGGTTTTGGAATTATACACCTCAAACAATGTATCCAATCTCAATAACTATAAATTAAAACAAACCAAATATTAATGTATTCTGCCTCTACATATTTATAGAGGCAATGAACGGTTAGTTCTTTTTCTAAACAGAGTATTAAACTCCTAAAATAGTTTAATTTCAAGTAAATAAAAGGATAAATAATAACATGTAAAAAACATTTTTGGGTTATTTAAAATAATATTTAATATAATGTATTTACCAGGAGGACAAAGTAAAGGTGCTTCTTCTTTTAACTTGGTATAATCCAAAACCCTCTCGACTGATGTCATTTGATTTTCCACTTCAGCCGACTGCCTGATTCCCCATTGAAGACTGCTGGTAAGTTTATTGGTTTGAGTTATAGCCAATCCGACATTGCCACTGTTAAATACTGAAGGAAATATTCTATATTAGTTGGAACAAGAGCAATGATCCACTCAATCTCTAGGCCTATTTGCTCACCTGGGTCAAAAAATGTAAAAGCTAATGTAATCAGGCCATTGTATGAAGCACAAATAATGTCAAGCCATAAGCTTACAGCACGCACGGCAGCTACAAACGTGAACCAAGCAGATGAGTGGATATCCTAAAAATTAATTAATTTGTCAATATTCATTAAAAATAATTATAAAAACGTCCACATTATTACGTCCATAGACCATATTATTTATATGCTTCCTCAACAGCTATTTAACACCAGTCATGATTTATTTTAATCTAAATCTTTTTGATACACTATCTATTAAAAAAAATGTATTTAAATTTTTTAAAATAATACTCATTTCTGCTAAAACTGCTGAATGAATCCATACAAAATTTTTAACATGCATTATTTAAGAACTTTTTTTTTCATGTTTGGTATTCCTATTCATATTTTGAATGTTTTTTTTCAGAGGAGAGGGGAGGGTTAATAAGAAGAAGGCGAATAATCATTTAAATATCTATAATCGCCAAATTGGGAGTAAGTTTTAAGGATAAGCATGAACATTGTTCTTAAAAATTACCAAAAATATTACTTTATTATACACTTTTGTTATTACATTTCGGGAAGAGAGGGGAGATATAATTCCCCATTCCCTCCCTCTCCCTCTTCTCCCTGTGTATTGAGTGTGAATGTGTACTGATGACGGGTATTTGTATAAACAATAACAACAAAAATTTAATAACCGTGTTTCATACCCATTCAAAGTTTTTTTGAGATTGAATCTGACCTTGAGGATTGTTAAAAGTTCAGGGAAAGAAGTTATGACTGATAAAAATAAAAGTGAAAAGTTTTTTTTCTTCAAAATATCTCAGCGAGAAATCAAACAAAACAACATTTTATACAGTTCATCTCAATTCTTCAGTAACCAGCAACTATTTTCGTTTCAAATCTACAGTCAATTAAACAATAATAAGCAAAAAAAATAACAACAAATTTAAATTACTTACTTGATGATTATCAAATTCTTGCTGTACAATTACTTCAGCCTTCAAGGCACGGATTGTAGTCAGGCCTTGAAGCGATGCACTCAAGTGTGTGTATACTGGACTTCTTGCTGTAAGTTTGAGATAAATTAATAAATTTAAGTTAAATTATTTTATAATTAATTAAAAACAGTTTATGTTTAATTCTGGTATTTAATCCTTTCTAAGATAACGGGGCATGTGCTATAGGGGTGGAGAAGACTCTTTTAATGATATTTTTCTTACTCAATCTCACTGCACTTTGATAATATATAACAAATAAATAAAGAATAAAAAATTATGTAATATCATGATATAAAGCACTATCATTTGACCAGTTATATTATAAAGGACCCCGATATTCTGTAATATTAGTCCAAACACTTCACAAAAGGTGCACCAACAACTTCAAAACGGAGTTATAAGAGAAATTTGCTTACACACTTCCCTCTGAAAAGAAAAAGCATAAAAATTCCATCGAACTCTAAAACTCCAGGTTTAGAGTAAACAACTCTCTAACAGAATATATAATGGCAGAAAATTGCTGAGAGTTCTGATTATATTTCCAAGTTTAATACAGGTTGATGCTGTTCAAATTAATAACAAGTAGAACAGAATGGATAACAATAGTAGATAGGCCAGGGGCAGCCTCCTGGCAGATACTAAAGATGTCCATGGGACTTAGAGGTGGCTCGAAGTATTTTTCATTAACTTGTCAAAAATTCTGTAGATTGAGGTGAAGTAAAAGCAAGACATCGCTATGGCTAACCATCCATTCAGTGAGATATCCTTCTAGAGCAAATAGGATATTGCTTCTATATCTCATCTAGAGCTGTAAAAGAGTTAATAAAGTCTCAATTAGCATCAGAAATATTATAATGTAGATGTTAAAATATACACACCTATTCCTTCAAATCTCTTAATAGTGCTAGTCGCAGTTACGAAAAATTGTCTCAATAAATAAAACAGTGCCATGACTATACATGTAGGGATGAGAAACCATGGATTTGTAATAGGCACTATCACAAAAATACCAATTGCAGATAAGAGGATCTAAAAAAAAATATTAAAAATGTTTTTTTAAACAAATGAATCCATATCAGCTTTTTAATAAAGTTCTTTATAATAGTTTGAATAGCTACAAAATTTTGATAAAAAGTTGTATTCCTGAAGTTGGGTCACAAGGCTTGGCCGAAAAGAAGGCTTTAAATAAAAAATAAAACCTTAATAAACTGAGACACAGATTAATATGTATTCCTTAAGTTTAAATTAAATCATCCTGTTACCACTCCTTCCCCTCTCCCCACACTTATAAATCTGCCCCAGTCAATTATGTAATTGACAATCAGCAGATGGATAGAAGTGATCCAGCTTAAAAATAAAAATTAATTACACGGTCTATAAAATTTCAGTCCTCTGTGGTATATAATATTTACTCGATAGATTTGCAGGAACTTCTGTTTAACGTTTCTCAAGATTGTTCAGAAATATTCAGTGTTAATAAACACTATGTATAAATCAGTGAGTAAAGTTTTGTTAGTTACATACAATGATAATTGGTTGATTAGTCTTAAGATCTCTAAAAAAAATTTAATATGGAAAAGTTTTTTTTAATTTTATCATGTATATCTGTTTAGCATTAATGTATATTTAATCAAATGGGCTTAAGTTCAATTTCAATTTATTTATGTTTTTTGGCAAAAGTAAATTCCTTTATATTTTGTTTCAATTTTCTATAAATATCAGTAACATAAATAATACCTTTTGAACAAATATCAATAAGAACCATTTATGGGGATATAAAACACACTTTAAAAAAGAACTAAATTAAAAAACATTTTATGCTATTTATTATAAAGTAATTTTTTTTTTTTTTTTTTTCTGTTGACACTATAGACCATGAAGATCATTGGCTACGTGATGGGTTTGTAAGTAGGTGCACTTTTGCAAGTGCCTTAACCCGCTCCGCCACCCTGACCCCTTATAAAGTAATATACAATATCAAATATTAAGTTCAGCTAAACATCATCAATACCTGCAAGCAATCGATCATGCAGCTAGGCAAAATTTCATCAATGTTTCCAATATCCTTAGAAAATCGGTTCAATATACGACCTAAAATCACATCAATAAGCTATAAAATAATTTTAATCATAACTTAGCAATAAATAAAAATTATGATTTGCTTAACTTAATCAATAAGATATCCAGTATGTAAAATAATATTTATTATACAATGGCTAGTCAAGATTTCTATTTTTATTTTATTTTTAAAAAATCTTTTATAATACCAACATTGAATTAAGGTATAATCGACAAATCTAAATTTTGTTCAATAAAAATGCAATTCTATAAAACAAATATAAATAGATCTTACAATTGTGAAGAAAAAAAATAACTCATAATTTGTGTAGACCTCACAGGATCATTGTACGGGATGGAGGATTACATTTTAACTAAATTAAAGAGGACGAATAAAGTCTAATAAATTTCAAACTTATAAAATATTTTAATTATTTTTATGATCAAATAAATAATCAGGATGCAGTCAACAAAGCATATTTTTTATTATTATACAAGCCTGTATAAAGTCGACTTTGTTGACTTCATCCTAATTATTTATATCATCATAATAATATGACAGTCGATCAAGCAACATCAATAATTATTTTTATAATAAATATAATAATTACTTTTATTAAATTTATAATAACAACAAACCTGACGGATTCACATTAAAGAAATGCATAGGAGATCTGGAGACTGCTTTGAAAGATTTATCATGCAGCTTAACAGACGATCGCATACACACATAAAAGAAAAGTGCTGAACGAAACAACGTTATGACTATATTTATCAAAACGAAGAATGCCAAAATGTAGATACATAGATTCCTAGAAGGGTAATTATTAAGTATGTCTACAATACTGCCACTCAGGCTAGATTCATTTCTAAGTAATGACATCTCCTCCAAAACAAGCCTGAAACAATATTTTCTTTTTATAGTATAGTAGAACTGCACACGGCCACAACAAAAATATGCTATGAAATGAAATCATAATAAATCATTATTCTGAGACACTTAGTCTCCTAAGAATAATAAAATCCTGACCATATCACCTCCTTGCACAGCCAATGGTCAAGAACTGTCAATCAAGCACTGAATACAGTATCTAAGACCCTTCATAAGTTTTAAGAGGCATAGGTTTATTTTTTAAAGAAGCTGCTGAATTAGCCTTATTATTGTATGTGTAAAACACAATAATACAAATTTCTCATGGAAAAGAAGTAATACAAATTTTTTTAAACTTATTAAAGTGTGGAAGTGTGCACAATAAAATGTTATGTAAGCATTAAAAAGTATACATATATAAAATGAACTGGAAAAAGTTTACCAGTAAGATATCCAGTAATCACCACCAGTTGCCGCAGTCTGAGACATTAAAGAGAGTAACAGTAGAAGAAGCAGGACGTACCACTTATTGCCAATTGTAAAATAATTCCAGAATACGCTGAACTTTAAATTTTTGTTTGATAAATCCTCGAGAACGGCAGTCTCTGCTTCTTTAAAAGCATTGTCTGTTTCTGCATCCTAAAAATAACAAAACTAATAAATAAGTAGTAATGATAAGGTTTAGAGAACGTGAAAGTTAGATTCCAATGTAACCAAAAATGCCTGTCCCTTAACAGAAACCCATTAAAACCTTAATCCCAAAGATCAGAACTATCACAATGCTCTAATCTACATTAAACTACCATTTCAAAAAGTGAACTGTAACAAATAAAACAAGTGTAAAAAATTTAGTTTTGAACCTACATTTCACACTGAAAAACCTGTTTAAAAATAAAAAAATAAGGTTGTTGTTTTTGACCTAGTAGGATTTCCAATGTTTTATAAGTACCTAATATTAAGGTGCAAATTTATGAAAAGTTCTCTGTATTCAATAATTTTATCTAATTCCTGTGCTGTTTGGTGTGCTGATTCCGAAAAGAATAATAAAAAAGTCGTATTGCCCACCAATTTCTCACATTTTAATAAATAAAAAAATATATTTTATTATTCAAAATGTGAAAAAAATATTTTTAATCATTCAAATGTTATTAGTTTGGCTTATAAGGCTGGCAATAAGGAGAAAAAAATATACAAGAAACATTACAGAGAAAAGAGAAAGGATATACAAATAAATAAGAACCTAAAATATTTGTGTAGTAATAATTTAATATTGTCGTAAGTAAAAATCGTAACCTAACAAACAAAACTATGACTTTTTAATTTTATTGCATCAAATTTTTCCCTATATTGAGATATATAATCGAATTGTGGGAGATAAAAAAAAACTAATACCAAATACGGTTTCAGCATCCAAAAATATTTAAGATTTAGGTGAATTGGTTTAAAATGTTTTTAAAAACATTTTTTTCGTTGGCCTTGGAATTATATTACTGGTTATTAGAACAAATTTATTCTAAAATAAATTTTTTAATATTTATGAAAACTTACTTTCTAATCACTCAAGTAAGCACTAGTTCCACAGTTTTTCATTCATTTGTTTTTTTAACATTTTTAACTTTTTTTAAAAATAAAATTGTCTGTACAGTATTTCTTTGGTAAAAAATTAGAGTAAGTTAAAACACTAAATTAGCTCACAGTCCTAATCATTTTTATCATTACATTTACTACAAGATGATATTGAAATCTTATAATATATGTATATATTTGTAAATAAAATCGGAGGGTGAGGAAAAATAAAAAAGTTTACTTTCAACACAATGCCGCATGAGTTCGCCCTCGGTATGCCATCGACTCGTGGGTGAACTATAGTTGCATTAGTTTGTTTACATAAATTTATTGGATTAAATACATCTAGCCCATGCACATGCTTACCTCGCTGGACGACTTTAAACTTGGATCTCCTTCCATTGAAGGGGTTACTTCATTTTCAGATTGGTTTTCCACAAAGGCAGAAAAATCTAACCCACTTGCTGTTAACTCATCATAAGTTCCAATCTTCTTTACATGTCCCTAACAAATTAA
Source organism: Rhaphigaster nebulosa (assembly GCA_948150685.1). Lineage (NCBI taxonomy): Eukaryota > Metazoa > Arthropoda > Insecta > Hemiptera > Pentatomidae > Rhaphigaster > Rhaphigaster nebulosa. Next base: position 45,313,046 of record OX411310.1, read on the forward strand.
AACATACATATTTAAAATTATAAATTATAGTTAAAAATAGACGTAACAAAAAATATGCTGACGTATATTTATTAATTATTCTAAACATGACAAGGCATTGTTATAAAGTAGAAGTATACTCACCTAATAAGGGCCTCATAAGAATAATTGAGTAGTTATTTCTATTAGAAAATAGTTAACAAATTTAGGGATAGGAGGAAATTTAAATCATACCAGAATAGTTGGGCTTTGGTAGAACTTGAATAATGTTACTAATGAATGCCAAAAGTAATATATTAATTTAATAATGATATATAGAGAGTTCCTTGAATTGAAAAGACAAAAACTAAGCATCAAATAAAAAAACTTACTTTTTCCAGAATAACAATCTGTTTGGCACTGTCTAGGAACTGAAGCTGATGAGTGGCCAATAAAACAACTTTGTCTTTGAGCATTCCTGTCAAAAGATGAAGAATTTTTTTGAAAATTAAGCTAAAAAAGTAAACTAACTAAAAAATGTTTAAAATGTACCCGTGATGCATTCGCTAAAAAGGTGCTTCTGAACATTTACATCTACAGCAGATAAAGGGTCATCTAGCAAATATATATCAGCATTCCTATAGACTGCTCTGAAAAATCAAAGTTAAAATTTTCAATAAATATACAGAATAAGGTATTGCTCTGTCAAAGAAAATGTAAATAATGAAAATTAATTACAAGCTTTATTAGCATAAAATATGATAGTCTATTTCCCAGACTTTATATCCCAGCGTACCACTACCTGATCTTCTAATACTCATATTAAAAGTTTGTCGTCATTAAGAAATACCAACTGATTTACAAATGTTTATTTAATTATCAAAGCAATACATATTTCAATAAATTGCATTAAAAAATAATATATTGAAAATAAAGTGCAATAAAAACAAAAGTTTATCAAATTCACATAACAGCAATAGTAAGTTCCACATAATACCAAAATTCTATAAATAAAAGTGAATCTATCAAAAGTAAGAAATTATATTATCAATTTTCAATAATCTTAAGTTTGAAACATGTTGTTGTTAATTTGCAATCAGAGTCTCAATGTTAGGCTGGATGGAGCTCAGCTTGATTCTTAAGTCCACTTCAGCATTGATTGCTTTTGGCTTTACTACAATAACCATCCTGAATTATTTTTATTAATTGCAGATCATGCTTATATCGAACAATTGATAGGTTCAATAATAATTTAAAAAAAAAATGTTTTATCTCACTGAAAGTGTTATAAAGATGATTTTATCCATGAATTTTGTTTGCTTGTTGGCATACCACCTGTAACGTCTATGCGTTCCGCCAGTGGTACGCATACCACAGTTTAGGAACCCTTTGTCTATGTAATATGACAAGTACAGCCCCTAATAATGAACTCCACGTATAGTCGGCAAAATTGAAAAAAAGTAACTTAAAAAAAAAAAAGAAGGAAGTGTGGAATGCAAATAGAAAAAAAAATAATATATATATATATATATATATATATATATATATATATATATATATATATATATATATAAAATGATATAACTAACAATAAACTCAGTGCTTCAAATTCAGTTAATCCATTAAATTTCTTCAATTAATAGAAATAAATTATAAAAACCTGGCCAAATTTATTCTTGCTTTTTGTCCACCGCTCAATGTTACGCCTCTTTCTCCAACAAGGGTTTCTTCTTTGTTAGTAAAACTTTCAATATCCTTCTCTAAAGCACATGCCTTTATGACTCTTTTGAATCTATCTTCAGAATATGTTTGGCCAAACAGTATGTTCTGTTTTACAGACGCTTGGAAAAGCCATGGCTCCTGAGATGCATAAGATATTGTTCCATTTATGTCAATGGAGCCAGAAGTTAGTAATATTTCCTTCAAAATTGCATGAAAAAGAGAAGTCTGAAAAATATGTAAACAAAAATTAGCCAATTAGCACTAAATTAGCAAAAACTATCAACTTTACGTTAATCCCTCCTCCTTTGGCTTTAAAGAGACTTAAGAACTTTTGCTACCTTAATTTACTTTTAGGGGCTTACAAGCAGAGACAGGAGTTTTTTGCGACATATGTTTTATTATAAAATAATTTTTATTTTTAATACGATAAATTCTATATAAAGAGTAAATGTCTGAAGAGAAAAAAAAGTTTTAAACAGAAAAAAGTTTTATAGCAAGTGATGGATTTTTTTAGTACATCAAAATTATTATACAAAGCGGGGACATAACTGGTACATTTTGAAGGGATGTAAAAAACAAACCAATATCTCTAGAAAAAAAAATTGTTTTATTTTCAAAAAGGACATTGAAAATAATTTTATTTCAGTGGATTTTAAAAATTACATCTTTGAAATGTCAGCCGTTATTGACTACACAACGCCGAAGAAGTTCTCAGAAATTTTTCATCATTTTGATTCATTTCTGGTGTAATGGCATTGATTTCTTCTTGCCTGATTTTCTCCAACACATAAGAATTGGACATGGAGTATTCGAACAGTCAACGGAAAAGAGATCGAACTGGAACAGGAGATGAAGAAGTACAAGATTGGCATCCTGGGGATCAGTGAACCAGAAAGAAAGGCTCAGGTATCATCCAGTAGAACGATGGATTTACTATGCACCATTCTGGAATTGATCGGAATATGAGAGCAAAACATGGTGTAGGTATTATCACAAACCAAGAAATGGAAAGTGAAGTCCTCAACTAGAAACTAACTCCCGGCTTATGAGTATAGAACTCCAACTTAACATTCTACAAATATTTCCACCAACAGATGATGCCAGTTTTGCTGAGAAGGACCAATTTTACAAGGATGAAATAAGAAATCAGAATGAATTTATGTTTCGGCAAGGAGACTGGATAGAAAGTGACCCAGATTTGGGAGAGGAAGCAATCGGTTGGTGCTCAAGTGATCTGCTGTCAAACGAAAGTGGCGAGAGAATGGTTAACTTCTGTGTTGACAATGAGCTCTACATTGGAAATTCCTTCTTTCTACATAAAATAATACACCATTTTAATGCTGAAGAAAGGAATATATATGTGAAATACAGCAACCCTTTTTTTGGTGAGGTCACGGCTGTAAACATTATATGTGGGTCAACTAGAATGAAGATTTCGGAGTATGAAAAGCGTATCAACATAATTATGATAATATAAGTGATGTAAATGATGAGTTATCATAACTATTATCTTATATTATCTTGTATACTTTTCATACGCCTAAATCTTCATTCTAGTAGTTATTATAATTAGTAATTTTCATGAATTTTATTATATTTTTCATACAATCCATAATCTTTCTTTCTTTCTCATTACTCTACCAGTTATTATAATTAGTAATTTTCATGAATTTTATTATATTTTTCATATAATCCATAAACTGTCTTTCTTTCTCATTATTTACATTATAAATTTTTTTGCATACTTGCATATTTTTCTTTTTTTCTTATTAGTTACATTATAATTAATATATTTTTCTTTATACTTCATTTTTTTTCAGCATACTGTCTTAAAACAATTTTAACTGTTTGTTATCTTTTATTATTTTTATTGGTCTTGTCACTGTTGTTACCTCTGTAGTTATCTTGTTTTATTCTTAGCTCTGAGGATGGCCTAAAACTTAGGCTGAAACGTCGGGACACAATATAATAAGTTTTTCTTATTTATGTTAATCAACCATACTTCCACCATTATTTTCAATGTACTTTTTAAAAATAAAATTATTTTTTTCTGGAAGCATTGTTTTGTTTATTACAGCCCTTCAAAATGTGTAAGTTATTTCTGCCCCCACCATGTATTTGCAGCTCACCTTTCCAGAACCAACAGAACCTATAATGACTGTCAATTCTCGAGGCTTGGCATCAAATGTAACATTACTGAGGATATTTGGTCGGTCCTGATTCCAGTTGATAGAGATTTCAGTTAAACGAATTCCTTTAAACTTCAATGATTGCACGCTCTCTTTCAAATAACTTATAATTTCTGGTTTATTCCCTTGTAATAAGAATTTCTGAAACATTATAAAAACTTAGTTTATAAACAAAACAAAAAGAGAAAAACATAAAACAGTATAAATTAAAGTATAAATGGCAATGAGCCCAGATCTCATTTTTAAAACATTTCTTTCTACAATCTTAAATTAATTTTTCTATGCTTTTTATCTTTGTACGAGTATGCAGATGAACTGCATCATTTCTGCTGAATTCCTTACCAAAAGGCAGAAATTTTATACTTTTTTTTTTAATGCATGGTACCATAAATTCTTTCTGTATAATCTCTGCATTTATTCATATATTTTAGCATGAGTATTCTTTAAACTCTCTTGAAATGAACTAGAAATATTAAAAACCATTATATTACAATTTTTTATTTTAGGAGTGTATAAAGCAATACCTCAATCCTTTTAACAGAAGTATAACACTCGGAAACTTGTGAGATAGAATAATTAAAATATTCAGTTATTGTGAGATGCAGTACATTAAAAAATGAAGTAATGACGAACACCTAGAACAAAAAAATATTTTTTAGTATGTAGTAAAACACAATTAGAAATCATATTAATCAGACCTCAGAAATCCCTCAGTAGTGAATTTCAAGTGAATCCAAATTTGTTTGACTATACTGAATCCCTTTTTTTTATAGGCAAAAAACTAAATAAAGTCCTGAAATTTTGAGTTTTTTTGGCTACTAAAAGTTCTCCCGTGGTACCCGTGTTAGCATTTTTTTTTTTAAATTACTGCACCCATATCAACAAGTTAAAAAAAATAAAAACTTCTATCTCACCTTTTGTATAGAACCCAGTTTTGACCCTCTACAGCTTAGAGAGATCGACAAGCCTATCGGTGTGTTTTTCATATTATTAAGTATTTTTCTCCTTCATCTTTCTCCATATTCTCCTTTCCTCTTCTGCTTCTATCCTTATTCATTATTTCCCCCACTTATGATATTAACTTGTGATTATATTACTATTACTATGATTATATTACTATTACTATGATTATATCTTACTGTTTTATTTTATTTTGTTTTTTTACTTAAACTTTTTCATATGTATTTTATTATATCTTACATATAATTCATAACCTTTCTTCCTTTTCACATTATTTTCATTATTATCATATTATTTAAATTGTCAACTTTATTGATTAACATTATTTTTTTTATCATAATAATCTTGATATACTTCATACTAGCAGTTATAATAGTTAGTAGTTTCATGTACTTTATAATGTCTTACATATAACCTATGATATTTCTTTCTTTCTTATTACATTATTTTCATTTTCATTGCCCTTTTTGAATTACCAAAAACTAAGACCAAATAATTTTTCTGAAAAAAAAAAAAGAAAGAAAGAATTCCTGACAGTTTGGTTAACTATTCCTTTTCTTTAACAATTTTTTAATCTTATATCAGGCCGACTACATCAAATTTTTGAAAGTCATCAGTTGATGTCCGCATGCTGGTATAGAAGAATCAATCTAATTAGAGATTGATATCAATCCCTAATTACATCCTAGTCATCTTCATTTGAAACCAGGAATATATTTTTAGGAATTATTGAAGTCAACATAACATACATACAACAATTCTGTACGTCACAGATGAATTGCCGCAGTGCAAATTTTTCAATTTTAAGTTTCATAATATAGATACATTTTCCCTTTTCAATTCATCTATTCAACAATAAATATTATTATTAAATCATATTCCTTCTTTTTTTTTCTAGTCAATCTTATATAAATCATTTTAAATCTAGTTTTCACTTGTTCGATATCATGGAGACAGTTCAACTAAATCAATTAATGGCAAAAAAAAAATTTAAAGAACCTACAAAAAAAATACATATTCACAAAAAAAAAATATATACATGTTCTCCTTTAACTAAATAGCATATAATTAATTAAGATAACACACATGATAATATAATAATTGAAACTTTAACAGCAATAAAAATCCTTACTTTACTTGCTGTTATTTTATTTCCTAAAAGAATGTAAGTAAGAATTGTTAGAAATATAGCGATGCGAGTATGAAACATTGCCAATGAATATAACATGCCTCTGAGATAAGAGAGCTTCCTGATAACTTTAATTTCTTTCCTAAAACAAAATACATAACAAAAATTAATTCATAAACACTGATTTATTAGAATCACAATCTAAATTATAATCTTAAAATGGATATTTATATATCACCTTCTAATAAGTGAAACAAGCTTTTCAAAAGGTTTTTCCCAAACATACAATTTGATTATTTGAATTCCAACGATTATTTCATTCATCAAACATATTCGATCGTCTGTTTTTAATGCAGTTTGCAGTCTCATTCGAGAGGTAACTTTTCCAAGCCATGCTGGTAAAAATTGTTCGAACAAATAACAAATTTACAAAAAAATTATAAATATTTTTTATATACTTATAATGACAATTGAAAGAGTTTCAGAAGACATAGATAGTATTTACTAACCAACTAAAGGTATGATACATATTATGACAGCTATTCCAACAATAGAAGACTCTCCTGTATAGTACCAGAGAAAAACCGAGACGATAATGGTCTGAAATGGCCCAACCCAGACATCGTGAATAAATGCAACAACATAATCAAAACGAGCTGCATCATTTGCAAGAAGGTTGACAATATATCCAGTCGATATTTCATTTAGTTCCGCCTTACTCAAACTCAAAACCTAATATTAAAACAAAAGAAAACATGTTCATAAATGCTTATGTACAATTTGATAACTACATCTTTTATTAATTTTAAACTCATAAATATATAAACATGCTCTGTTTTCGTACAATAAGCTCTAAAGAATTTGTAATTGTATACAATTCTGGCTAACAAAACCAGCTAAGAATGAAAACAAATGGCCCAGATATTGTAAGGTTTTTGCAATATTTTAGTGACAAATATACCTTCCTGTATATCAAACTGCTGACAGCGACTCTGAGTTTCATCCCAATGTGGAAAACTTCCAAATGGTAAAAATTAACTAAAAATACCATTAAGAATGGTGCCACAATCAGACCAGTCGCACTTAATTTAAACATTTGTTCAGAAACGTTTGAGTTCGATTCAAAATAATTTATAAATGGTATAAGAAAAAAAGGAGTACCTAACCTGTAAAATAAATTAATAAAAATTCTATTTTTACTGATTTAAATATATATTTATAAAGCTCAATAAAATATATGCATCAAATCAAAAATCTAATTAAAATATTTATTTGAATTACCTTAAAACAAACTCGATAAAAGATACTAAAACTCCATATGAAATGAAACTTTTCAAGCATGACAAAATTAAGGCTCTCAGTAACGACGGTTTGGCATCATGCTTATAAGATGCAAGTAATTCATTCTTCCATATCCTGAATAAAATAATGAATAAACAATCCTTATCATATTCTATTGATTTATATCAAAAGTGATTCTGCTATGAGATTAGTACGAAATACACACCTCTCTAATTGATCACCAAGTAGTGCAGATGAATCTTCTTTAAGAGGACCATAGAAATCTTCTAATTTTTTTATTGAATATTTGCATTTCCTTAAAACAGGAATAATCCATCTAAACAAAGAAAGATGATTTAAATCAATTCATAAAATAATAAATATTCTAAAATATTCAATGATAGCTATGATAATAATAAAAGGCTTATAGAACGCTTAGGTTCGATGCGAATACTACCAACCAAAAATTGCTGCCTACATACCTCTTTTCACAGGCCCCCATCAAAACCCTATTCTGCAAGATCAGCCTCAGCCCAATCCACCCACCAACTTATCGGTATAGCCCTCAAATGTATTACCATCATTTCAGAGCTAATTAGTGTTTCAGACTTTCATTCATTACTAAGCCAAATAACTTTATAAGCCCATTTCAACCACTGTGATGGTATTAATTCCATTATATTTATAAAGTGTACGCCCCACAATCCGAGTAGTGTAACCTTTCGAGTTCTCCAGTGGATTTATCTTATTTCGGGCCAATATTCTACGAAATATTATATTTTTTAAGATCTTGAAGAGTTGTTCTTCTTTTAAGGTAAGTGACCACGTTTTACAACCATTTTAATGTGAACATTTAAAAATAAATAATAAATTTTATGAAGAAACTGATAAAACCTATTTATACTAGCAAGAAAAACCTTTTTTTTTTTCTCTCTTTAAACTGAACTCTACACAGAAATTATTACCAGTGAGTCAAATCTTTTTTTGCTGAGCCCACAGAAAGCCAAAATACAAAAATTAAAATAGTTATAAATAGTAATTGATTATTTCAAGGGCAAAAAATATTCAGTTGTTAATTTATACAAAAAAAACAAAACAAGAAATGTTGCAATACAGCAGTGAAGTACTAATAAATTTGATATGGTTGTAATTTAAGTACACTTCTTGTATATTTTTAAGTAGTGAACCCCTATTTAAAAATAGGGGTGCTCAATAGGAATTTAAACCAGCTATTGTACTGTATTGACTTATGTAGATGGCATTGAGATGTTCAGGAGGAACTACCAATATAATCAGCAAACACTTCAAAAGAAATAAACATAGAAATTAACCAAGATGAAGAGCCAATGGCATAAAATTGGACTCATTTTGTCTCTACTAATATTAAAAATTTACTCTGAGAAGGTGAAAAAGTCAATTTATTTAAATACTTGTTCTCATAATACACAGAGATAAGTGAAAGAATCCAGGCAACTGCAATTGACGGTTCTTAAACAAACTAAAAAACTTTATAATAAATAAAAGAAAAGTGTCTACAAATGAAGATGTAAAAAATCCAAACTTTCTCCTCATTTTGACATTGATTGACTTTAAAATTGAATCTAAAACTTGAAGAGACTAAATACAGAGCACAACAATTGGAATGGATTAAGAGCTACAGCCTGGAATTGAGTTGTATCAGACATGTGATCAGAATGGACAAGGCAAGTTTGTTCAGACAAATAAATGACGCCTAAATAAAGAGAAATAGGAATCAAGGAGGCCTCTTATAGAGAACTGAATTAGTAAGACAAACGTCAAAAAGTAACCAACAATTAAGCTTTTGTAGATTCCTTTATTCCGCGACATTAGATAGAAGAAAGTTTGATTGAAAAAAGATAAAGAAATAAAATATCTTATAAATGATACAAGTATACTAATACATATACAGTTATAAGTATCAGTGAGATTATGGTAGCCTTGGCCTTCTGGACATGCGTAAATTCCTGCTCATACAAATGTCAGCTCATACCTTATTATATGTGAGTCCGTCCTAAGAATAAATATGTTCATACTGTCTCTGCTGTATTAAGTCCCTCTTCCTTTGGATAAATTGATAATAAGTTCATAACATGACATAATTGTCTTTTGTAGATGAGTATATTGGCATAGGGTAGTGGTGTCCCCATTGCCCAGCCGCTAGGCTGCAGACAGCCACTGGTTAGGAGAACATTTACAGTTACACACACCCAGAGCACACTATATACAATACACTACATACACCCCCACACTAGAAAGATCACATACAGTAGACACCATAGGGTTACCTCCCCTAGGAAGCCGAGAGTATGATCCGGAAGGATTAGTATGACCAGGTACTCTAGGAGGCAGCCCCTCCTTCTTGCTTGGAGGCAGTGTGCTAATAACCAGCTACTCTTAAATTCTAACTATTACGCAACACAACACAGCTGAAGCCGGACTGTCACATCAGATTCGACCTAGGAACTGTCATAAGGACTTAAGAATACCTTTCTGGAATGTTTTATCATTAAATAGACTAGGAGCCCTTCGGGCGCTTCTTATAGAGCTGGGCCACATTGAAGCTGACATAGCTGCTGTCCAAGAAGTTCGGTGGACCGGCAATGGCATAAGTGAAAGAAGATTCCATGCGATATATTATAGTTGCCACCAACACCAGCATGTTTTTGGCACAGGGTTTATTGTAAGGGGACATGCAAGGAGACTGGTGCTGGATTTCATCCCTATCAATCCCCGATTATGTAAAATTAGGATTAAGGGTAAATTCTGCAACTATTCCCTGATAAACGGACTTGCTCCAACTGAGACATCTGAAGAGGAGTATAAAGAAAAGTTCTATGAGGATTTTACTAAACCACTTGATACCTGCCCAAAGCATGATACACGCATCATATCAGGGAACTTTAATGCCCAAGTTAGAAGAGAAGAAGCCTATCGTAACATCACTGGAAGCCATACCATACACACCGAATCCAATGACAATGGCCAAAGACTAATAAGCTTCCAGGCATGCAATGGATTGATGATTGGAAGTACTTTCTTCCCGAGAAAGAATGTCCATAAAATGACATGGAAGTCACCTAATAGTGTAGTAAATAACCAGATTGACCACCACCTGCAAAGCAGCCAGAAAATTCGGTCTAGTAGTAAACAAGAACAAAACTAAATATATGCGGGCCATTGGTGGAGAGAACTTTTCTGAGTACTTTGAAGCTGGAGAATATAGGTTCTTATGAGTGGAGAGTTTTGTCTACCTGGGATCTGAGGTTAATTGAAGAAATGATCTCAGTCAAGAGATAAGTCGGAGAATCTGCTCAGCAAATCGGCAAATAAGAAGCAGGTTTATCTTGTATCATATCCAAACTACAGCTATACAAGGCTCTCATCCGCCATGTACTCATGTATAGAGCAGAAACTTGGCTCACAACAAAAGCAGAGGAGAATTGCCTACTTATATTTAAAAGGAGAATATTGAGGCCCTATCTGTGAAGGGGACACTTGGCAAAGACGTACCAACAAGGAGCTCCAAGAGTGGTACCAAAATATGGATGTGGTAAAGTTTGTCAAGCTTGGGAGATTTCGTTGGGCTAGTCATGTAGCAAGGATGAATGACACTGAGGTCCTCAAGAAACTCATGACAGAGGTCCTACATCGGACACGCAGGATGGAAAGGCCAAAAACAAGATGACTAGATGGAGTGGCAACGGATGCTGGACTGCTTCTTAAAATACAGAACTGGACAGCTGCAGCACAAAATAGAGCCTACTGGCGGAGGCTGCTGGATGAGGCCCAGATTCAACAATGGATTGTTTCACAAGAGAAGAAGAAAAAGAGAAATGAGTATAATTACTTAAAATTAAAATGATTTTAAGTGTCTTGAAAAAGTGAAAATTCTATAGACTTTAGTCTAGTATTTTCTTTTTAAAAATGTATTTAAATAGTTACTGTATATTCAAATATGATATAAACTAAAAAATATAATTCTATTTTTAAATCACAATATGAATCGCAAAGGACTATAGAACTCTGAGGAGTGCCATGTACCAAAAAAAGTTTTGAAAATATGACAAATGACAGTTAATTGGATCTAAATACTCACAAGTAAGTTAAAATAGAAAAAAATGTTGCATCTTCTCTAGGATTTTTTAAAATTTCTTTTTTTCTTTTTGAGTCCATATCTGTGAAATAAAATAATAATGTGATAAATATATTTCAGTACTGAAGTAGACAGAGAACTGTATTTGAATGACATGACTTAAAGGAAAAAATGGGCTATCAGCCTTCACTCTAAGGTTAGAAAAAGATATAGTTGCGAAAAAATTTTTACCCGGTAAAAGAGTAATTTTATTTCCTTTTATTATACATGATTAGATCAGATTAGAATTCATCGCTGGAATCTCAGCAGCATCTGTTCCTGGCATTTGGTGAGGGTCCCATTCAGATTTTTATGCTAATACCGATCTGATGAAGGTCTTGTATAGGAGGAATTTCATAGCCCGAGATAATGTTTGACTTTTCAAGTGCTTTTGTAAACCAAAATGGGACCTACTAGCTTCCATTAATTTCTTGTTGTATGATGTCTGAATTCACCTGAGAGCCAAGATACACAAATTCAGAAATCAAAAATTAACTCCCCAACCTTAATCTTGAGCGGCTGCTGACCTGTGCCTATTAGGTATATCATCATAACTAACTAAATGGTACTACAGCCGTAGTTGGGCCTTGGCCTCACTCAGAATTGATAACCATTCCTATCTTTCTCTTACAGCTTCCTCTCACTCCCAGCCACCTCAGATCGTCCTCCACGTCGTCCAAACATCTCAGCCTCGGTCTTCTTCTTACCAATTACTGCTTGTTTAAAAGCGTTCCTTACCATAAAACCCATTCCCAACACATTAGTGCTACTGGTTATGTTGAAGAGAGTGTAATTATTCAGAGTCACTATGTCTACCTCCTTCCATCTTATTTCCTGCAGGGCTACTACATCCATTTTATACTTTCCGAGCTCCTGTTCTAACATTCTACTGACTCCTGGCTGAAACATACTTCTAATGTTCCATGTTCCGATATGCAAAAGTCCATTTCCAAGCATAGGTCTTGACCTTAAAACAGTCCGGATATTTTCTCTTTGTTTTTTCGTAACAATATGTTTTTTATGGGACCGGGTTGTTGGCCCAGTGTCCAACCTCCAACCTGGAGGACCAGGATTTTTTTTCGGGGTTTACTCCCTTAGCCTCTGTACTTTCGTTCTAACCCATAAGGCAGTGGGAGATTAGGAAATTTAGGAGCTAAAGGAATAGAATAAGAAGGAACATTGGAAGGGAAGGATGGGATAAAGGTAAGAGGTCATCAGACAGAAGCCTCTTCTGTCGCCTATTACGACAAGCAGTAAATACTGTGAGTTTACTCTATCCGCGAAGCCACAGGTCTATTTTCATATATATATATAATATATATATATATATATATATATATATATATATATATATATATATATATATATATATATATATGTTATTTTCCTTGTTGATTTCAAGTCCAACCCTTTCTACAGGTTTCTTCAGGGTAAGGTATGCCTCTTTCAAGGCAGAAAAATTTCTTCTCATGGCATCCAAATCATCATTTGGATGCCATGGGAACGCTGATGAGCAAACCCGAGTATTTGTGTTGTCCGGTGAAATATTGTTCCACCAACTTGAATTCTTGATCTTCTGAACTCACACTCTACAGCCAGATTAAAAATAAGACATGCCAGGCCTTTAGCTGTTTAAAAATCCTCAGAACTACCTCCACGGATATGGATAACAAATTGCCATCTCTATCAGTCGAACAAGTTTGGAGGGAACTCCCATTTCTAATAGGTCCTTATATAGTTCACTTCTTATTACACTGTCACAGGCTTTCTTGAAGTCAATGAAAAGGTGGTGTGTCGTGATGTTATATTCCCGTACTTTTTTTAGAATTGTTCGTATCTAGAATATTTGATCCAGCATGGCTTTATCCTTCATAAATCCGGCTTGATAGGCCCCAATGATTCCAAGCTGCACTAAATAAATCTCTAAAATGCAAAAAAAAAAAAAATATATAATAATAACAAAAAAAGAAATTCGATAAGCTAATCACCAGGAAAAAATTAATAAAATGATAAATCGTAATATATTAAAATAATAAGTTGTTCCTACAGTATACAATTTCATAGTAACTATGGTGATTAGGTAAAAATTCTAATATTATAGAAAATAAATGCCTTAAACTATTATATGAATAATATGAAACACTAAGTTCATACCAGCATTTCCATAAAACTTAAATGTGGAGAAATCACGGACCCAGGCTTTAGAAGTTTTGGGAATTAAATATTCTTTTTCATCCCTTAAAAAATAGAAACAAATTAATTTAAGTGATTGAAAATAGAATGAAGAGTATCAATATTTATTTATTTTTTTTATTAAAATCTAGAGTATTATTCCAAGCTTGGAGAAATTTTGTACATTTGACCTCCAAAACATGAGGAAGAAGGTCACTGTACCTAAAAGCAAAATTAGGGTGTTTTTTTAAAATGACATTTAGCAAAATTGTTCAGAATAAGAGGGAAATTACTGTGATAGTTTTCCCAAATATTCAACTAGATCACAATTATTGAGGTCTAGTTGAATATTTTTGAATAATGAGTATATTAATAAAGTTTTTCCAAACATTCAATCAGACCACAATTATTGTAGTCTAGTTGAATATTTTTTAAAACTACCTGTGCCAACTTATTAATAAATAATTAATTATTTAATTACCTTACTGGTGAACTTATTATCTGAAATAAAATGAAAAACTACACAAAATAAAAATTGAAAGCATTTCTAAGAATAATTGCTCCAAAATTATTCATTTATTTAATTTTTTTATTGAAACAGAAAAATAATAGTAATGTAAAGTTTAGCTGGTTATTAGTAAAACCATTAGCATATCAATGCATAATATTGAAAGTGTATTAATTAATTAATGTTTTAGGCAATGTAATTAAATAAAATTTTCATCAAAGTAAAGCTGTTCCTGAAAATTTTTTTAATACATATTATTGTATTCATTAAAATAACAGTCTTTGAGTCAAATAAACATAAGTAGATTGATGACAATAAATATTTAAAAAAATAGAAGCAATAAAATGAATTAGCAAAACCAATAAATAATTATAATTATAGCAAAAATATAAAACGTTGACAAAGTATAAAACACATAGATGTATAGTATCAAAATATAACAATAATAGAATAGTATATTTAATAGTAGATATATTAATATATATATATAAGATATATTAATTTAATTATTATTATTATTAATTTTATTAATATATTATATATATTATAATATATTATATATATATATATATATATATATATATATATATATATATATATATATATAAAAGATATTTATACTGAAAAAAGATATTAAAGAAGCATTCTGTGTCAATTGATTTGGCTTCACTTTGCATTCAATAAATTAAAGAAAGTAAGGCAAGGGTTTATATGCAGTATAAGAATGATATAACAACTAATTTAGCAAAATCAATGCAGCTATTAAATAATTCATGACAAAGTACAGTGTGCTAGCCTTAATACATTATAATTTCAATCTTTAGTGTTTTCAGATTCAAAGGATGACATAGAAAAATTATAATCAGAAGAAATGAAAAATTTCCTCCAAATAAACTATATGATAGAAATAAAAAGTAATAAATAACACAGCAAAGGATCTGGCTTATTTATAATACATAATACTTGAAATGCATATAATGAAAGTAATTGCTCAGTTTAAATGACACCTATATCATTAATTATATCAATAATTAGGAAAAACTTATTTCATTTTTTGTATTGATTAATACTATTAATAGATGCCAGAAGATAAAAGAGGAATATTTTTATGATACTATTATCCTTCAATAATTTCGAGCAAAAATTAATGAAAGGATACAAAGTTAAAATAATATGCATTTGAACTAACAATTCTTTTAACTATAAGTACTACCAAATTATGAATGGAAGGAGCATAAATAACTAGGAGCTTTATATGTGTTGATATTTCACAATTTACAAAATTTAATCTAAAATTAAAAAAAAATATATAGTATTGGCTAGCAATACAATAAAATAATAAAATAAATTTAAAAAGGCAAATTTTTTTCTCCTTCTCAAATAGTACGTGTACATTATCAGGCACATTATAACCTTCCCAACTGTTTCAACTTGTAGTAGTTCAACTTGTGATAAGTGTTTGTTAGTACACATAATTGTTTATTTTATTATATTTAATCCGTTATTAAAAATTTATCAAGATGTTCAAAATTATTCAGTTATTCAACAATAAATCACTATGTTCAGAAGGACAATAAATTCTTATCAATTCGGATTATACTTCAATTTGTGCCATAAGTTATTTTTGAATTATAAGCCAGACCAAATTATTAAATTAATTGATTGATAGCTCGAATGACAAATTTGTCATTTCTAGAGTTTCATTCAATATCACTTTACGTTACGTTATCTGAATAAAATTAGCAAAATGTATTAATATAAGGTAAGCAATGTATAGATTTGTTTTTTCTTAATTTTGTCTTCCTCATTATGTTATTTATAACAGCAAGCTATTGTACTGTGTGTTAGTTAATCTTGGTTTTTTTTAATCAATACTAACTTTACTTCATTAGGAAAAAATGTTTTTAATCAATTTAAACTTTAGAGAAAATTTAATTTTTGAATAAATAGTAGAAATTAATATGAAAAAAAATATAAAGAGATTTTTTCTAATCTAAGAAAATCCCTTAACTAGAAATTGCATACACATAGAAACATTACTTGTATGTTTTGCCTGCTTTGACGGTAATATATGCCCAATTCACTATATGAAACTTATTAATTTGGTTGTTTAGTAAACAAACTATTTTCGCAAAACTGAACACGCTGTTATCACTACTTCACTCGCAAGGTCGCAATACTCTTGTATTACCATCTTATCTTTGTTGAATTGTCTTAAGTAAATTTTTTAATTTATAGCACTAATGTTTTAGTTAAATAAAAAACACAATGATAATAACGAAACATATTTCATGGTTTTGAGTAAAGAAAAAGGTTTTGGGATCAAATAAAAAAAATATAATAATAATGCCACATAAACAATCGCTAGTACTTTTATTTCTCAAGTAGTGTACGTCAAAAGTTTCCTATTTATTGGCAAATAGACAAATGATAAAATAAAGGTTGTTAATTTGATTTAATGTCCTTCAGTACAGTAGAACCTCGTTTATGTGGCCCTGGTTGATCTCGATCTTCGAATTATCCAGATTAGATTTTTAGACATTTTTTTAATTTTATGTTCAAATTAAATAATAATTTTTAACAATGATAGCAAGAACGTGACCATGAATAAATACGCTGAATATTCGCCTTTTTATTTGATTCAATTTTCAAGCTACTGTATAGATTTTACAATAAATTATGCTAATAAAATATTTATTGTCGAATTTAAGAAAGGTTTACTAAGAGTGTCACAGGACGTTGACATCTATTGATTCACCAGCTATTTATAGTTTTTATCGTAATAAACGGTAAGCCAGCTTATTTAAGGATTTTGTCTTATCACCCATATTATCCGGATTTTGGATTATCCGGATTGTCTTTCGCCCCAGTTAGTCTGATAGACGAGGTTTTACTGTTCTTACTTCAACTTTAGTGGAAGGACGAGTTTGTATTACGTGGATCGTCCAACCTTGTGCTTAATATAAAATCGAATAAAATTAACAAGTTGATCTTATTTGTTAATATTACAGAAAACGTGCTTATTTGTTCAATGAAAGCACAAATGTAAGAGATAAAGAAAATACAGGTTGATTATGGTAAATAACTATAAATCATTGATTTGATAAAACTAATACCATGAAACCGCTCTGACACAGCGGAACGATCTATTTATGTTGTGCAGTGAGTGTAGTGCTAATACGAATGTTATTAGTTGTGTTATTTAATAGTTAATACAATGGACCAATAATTTGGATCTGCTATAACCGAAATTTGGATCATCCTGTACGTTTTTTTTTTTTTCTTGACGTACTTTTATATTCATATCTTTTTGTAATAAATACTGGAAAGTTTTTTTTCGCAATAAACTGATAGAAAATAATTTAAGAGAATGTTAACAGAAAGTCGTAATTTTAATTACTAATTTAAGATGCAATTATGATAAAAAATAACATGTAAAGTATTTTAAAATTGCAAATATGCATACGAGTGAATTATATGGTATCTTAAATTATTTATTTACTGCCTTTAGGTATTTATTTTTTTAAACATATTTAATTCATACTTAGTAAAAATTAAATGAAATTCTTTGTTGAATATGTCGATTGTTAGATTATTTGGAAAAACGAGCCCTAATAAGCTAATACAATTCCTCTGAAAATAGAAATTAAAATTTTTCGTCGAAGCCCTCCCTCCATTCTCTTTTGTTTCTCATATTTATTTTAATTATGAATTCAATTTATTATTTATTTTTGTCTTGTAGTGTTAAACCTTAGATTTATTTTTCTCACGTTTTTTAATTTGTTGTGCTTGACAGAGTGTGATTTGTGATGGTTTTGCGTTATACTTAAACCAAAAACTGACGATATGTCTGGTAAAAGAAAGCGAGTAGTAATCTCTATCGAACAAAAAATCGAAGCAATTTATCGATTAGAAAATGGAGAACTTATGAAAAAAGTGGCTGAAGATTTAAATGTCGGAACGTCAACCGTTTCCGAATGGAAAAAAAATAAAAATGATCTAATAAAATTCGCCACAAAAACCGCCAACAGTACTGTACAACGTAAAACTATGAGAAAATTTGAAAATGAAGAATTAAATGAAGCTCTTTTTTTGTGGTTCATGCAGGAGCGAGAAAAGGGTACGCCCTTATCAGGCCCAATTATTCAAGAAAAAGCAAGAGCTCTTGCATCACAGTTCGGGGAATCTTCTAAGCCTTTTACTGCTAGTTCAGGATGGTTGGATAGATGGAAGTCTCGATATGGAATCAGACAGTTGAGTATTTCTGGAGGAAAATTATCGACAGATGAAAGGGCAGTCAATATTTTTATAAATGGTATCAAGTCACTCTTGAAAGACTACACAAGAGATCAAATTTTTATTGCTGATGAGTCAGGCTTAAACTTTGCTCCCGGATATAAAAACATCAAGGAAAGAATAACAATTCTTGCTTGTGCCAATGCCTCTGGAAATCATCGACTCCCAATAATGGTCATCGGTAAATCCAAGAAACCACGAGCTTTCCCAAATATTTCCCAAAATGCTCTACCTGTCATCTATAAAAATGAACGAAGTGCGTGGATATCTGGAGATCTATTTAAAGAATGGTTTGATGAACAATTCACGCGCATTGTAACGAAATTTCTCGAATCGAAAAATCTGCCAAGAAAGGCGCTCTTGATTTATACACCTTCCCATCCAGACGTCTCCGAATTGAAGAATGGCGAAATAATAGCTCACTTTTTACCACCGAATGTTGCTAGTTCATTGCGACCCATGGACCAAGGTGTCATGGAATGCTTAAAACGAAACTATCGGAAATTATTATTGCAATCATTACTGAATGAATCTAAGGATTCCACATCTTTGGAAGAAGTTTTAAAAAGAATAAATTTAAAAGATGTCATTTATTGGCTGGCAGAAGCATGGAACGACGTTAAGGAATCTACCTTAGAACAGTCATGGAACAAACTTCTTGAAGACCCATTTTCTGAAATTCCCTCTGACAAAGCTAGCGATGAGGTTTCTAATGAAGAAATGAGTTATTTAATAAAAAAGTTCCCGGGATGTGAAAACACTGATAATACAGAGGTCGCGGAATGGATTAATAGTGAAACACACTATGAACTTACTGACCAAGAAATTGTTGAAGTTGTTTTAGAAAATTCTGATGAAGAAGAAGATAGTCCAGAAATGATTGAGGACGAGGGAAGAGTAACAGCTGAGGAAGGCTTTAATGCTTTAGAGGTCAGTAAAGCATCCACACTTTCATACTAAGTTGTATTTATTTCAATTAATTTCTTGCCAATAACATAAAGATTTATTGCAGGTTGCTTTAAATTTCGTAGAACAGTGTGAAGAGGCTACCCCTGCCGATGTGTTACTGCTAAAACGTTGGCTAAGCATTGCCGCTAGAAAAAGGGCGGAAAACGAGAGCCGAACAAAAGTTTCCAATTATTATAAATAAATTAAATGTTGAAAATAATAAACCAAAAAATTTCAAATATTGTACATATGTATGTATTACATATCAGTGTAAAATTTTATATATTTTTGTACATTATATCAATAAATTTAAATAATATGAAGAATATTTACTTTACTCATCATACTCTCTTATCGGAAATAATTTTGGCCATATTATTTCGGTAAAAGGAGTTCTATTGTAATTTATTAGTACTAAAAATTTAACAACTTTAACCCTTTTAGTTCCAGCCGAAAGTATCGTTTTATTTTGTATTTATTTATAATAATATATTTAGAGATAAAGTTCTCTCACATATAGTATTATGTAATAATAATGTCATATATCATTTTCGTTGGATCTTTTCCCAAAATATAACATCGTTGGCACTAATAGGGTTAAATCAAACGTCGTAATCCAAATTTGTTTTCAATTTCCAAGCCCCCCCTGAGCCCACTGGCGAAGATTACATCTCCCACAAGTTGCAGCCATCTCTTCTTTTACGTACATCATTTCTATATTTTACAGTGGAACAATTGAAAGTTTTTGTGGCCATAGCTCCGCCGTTATTCTTTGTCAAGGGCGATACAAAACTCATTTTATACATTTTTATATATTTCATATAATCCATGTTTATTTTTTTAATTTTTGTAAAGGAATGGAACTTTTTTTTTCATTTGTTTGCAGAATAAAACGCTTGCTCTAAAAAAATATGTTCCTTTTACTTGACTTACTTTAGTTTTAATTGTCGGTTATATCAGCATAGATCAGAGTTGGCCGATAGTCGATTGAAAATTTATCCGACTAAAAAAATGACTAAATTTTTTGTCGGAATTTTAAATCTTGAAGAAAAGTTTGACTAATATTTTATCCGATTTAAAAAACGACTAAAAAATCCGAATAAATATTTATTCGAATAAAAACCGATTTAATTTAGTTGCTAATTATTTCTGATTGAAAACATTAAGTATTTATTTTTCTTTAAATAAAGTAAAGCCATGATGGAATAGCAGAAGATTAAAATATAATAATTTCGAGATATAGGCAGGGATTGAAATTAACTTTTATTTTTCTCTCTGAGTGAAAAAATCATTATATGATTTTTACGTTCAGCAGCGATAAATAAAAGTCAATGTTAATTGTTTATTACTTGAGTAGGAATATCGATGATATGATCGTGTATAGATTTATTTTAACTTTTCCGATCTCTTCGATATTAAGTTCAAACATCGATATTAATTTATAAATCATAACATCTTGTAAAGATCATTTCCACCATTTTAGTATTTTGTATATTTGCCCTTGAACAATATTAACAGTTAATCAAAATGCATATACGCAGTCGAAAATTCTATAATAAATTCGCAATATGCGTCCTTATTAACCTGATAAACGATCCCTGTGCCGAAGAATTCCGTGAAAGTAATAATTAATTGAATTGCTACGAAATTCGTAAATTATTGAAAACTAATGCACGCTCACTATATTGAAAAAAGCACCTCCGACACAATAATTGATTACAACATGGAAGAAATCTAAAATAAATCTATACCTGAGCGCTCAAAAACTATAATATTTTCATAATAAGCGCCTTCGGTAACCCAGTTATGAACTTCTATATCGAGGATATTCGAAATGTTAAAATAAATCGATATGTGAGAACTCGATCTTAAAATCGATAATATTTTCATAATAAATGCATCCAATAACCCCAAAATGGACCTCAATACCCAGGATATCTTTGAAATGTCAAACTAAATAAATACATGAGTATGCGATTTTTAAATCGACAGTATTTTGATAATAAGAACCTTCCTTAACCTAATAATGGACTTCAAAATTTAGGATATCTGAAATGTTGAATTTAATCGAAACGTGAACAAGCGATCTTAAAATTGATAGTATTTTCATTATAAGTACCTTCGATAACATGATAATGAACCTCAATTCAAATTATAAAACTTTAACATTAATTTTTATTGTTTGTTTTCAAGTATAAAAATGAGATCCTGACTTTTCTTCACTTCAAGAGAAAAATGATAGTTAATTTCAATCCCTGGATAATAATTTTGAAGAAGAGTTTTTCTAATTGAAATAGTTATGTATAATTAGCAACTTTAAAGGCGTAGATGAACTGAAAAATAAATCATTAATGAAGAAAACAATAAAATCAATTTTACTATCGCATCGAATTTATTGCATCAAAATATAAATTTTATTTTAAATTTTTAGTCATTTTCGACTACTATAACTAAAATATTAATCACGAATAACGGCTGAATTTTTAGTCTTTAGTCGTTTGAGGTAACTAAAAAAAATGATTTTTTTTCCAATTTTTTTTTTTTATATTAATCGCGACTAATGACTAAAATATTAGTCATTAATCATCGTTATTTTTTGTGACTACAAATTTAGTCATCAATCGTCAATCGGACAATTTTCGCCCAAATCTGGCATAGATTTCTAACTCCTGGGTTTTCATTAAATTCCTTTTATCCAAGAAATGGCATTCTGTATTTTGTATTAAATGTCATGTATGTGGAAGGCAGTGCTGGACAAATGTTATTCACACAATAATGAATAACAGTTTTATTTTATTCAAGCGTAATGAATGATCCGAGTATTTGTTATTCTATTATTCATTGAATATATTTATTCATATTTTTTTAATCAGTAATCAAATAAAAGTAATTATTCGATAAATAAAATATTTTAATAAAAAAATATTTAAATGAAAATTAATTTATCAGAAACTGTGTGCATTCTAATATTTTCTAGTATTCAATATTCTTTCAAAGGAGGGAAATAGAAACGCATTTTCGTATTTACTTCCAGTTTTTAAATAACAATTTATAAACCTATTTGTATATTTTATATTATATAATTATTACTTCACAAATTTTATTCATGTTTGAAGCTTTATGTTGAACTCGCTTCAAGTTCCACTCTTCTCAAACAGATCATCTGCTAACCTGATAGCTCTTGGATTATTAGTGATACTTGTAAAAGAAAATAGTCTTTCAACTGGCGCTGATGATGGTGATGGTGTATTAAACTTAACGAACAATTTCCTAATACGTTTATAATTATTTAACATACTCAAATCCACAACAGGGTTGCTAAGATACTGTCAAATTTCTAATTATGTCGTGGTATCCACATTTCTTGTGGACGTAGATGACTCGTCCAACCCAAAGCCAAAAAAAATCATTCGGTTCTGAAATCGGAGTTACTAGGTTATTTACATGATGTAGCAAGCCCTCTTCAATGTTTATTTCTATCATCAGTGCATGCCTGAATTACGAAAGTATCTAATTTTGTCTGCATGTAACCACGTATTGTTGAATTTTGGATGTGATAAAACGGGTACAGCTTTATAGCTTTACAGGAATTTTGGAATTGTGAAGTTGAAAAACTCATCAAACCGTGTATTGAGACTACTTATAAGACCCTAAGCAACAGGTTTACAATATTTCCAGTCTTTCTGAAGCAGTAAGTTTAGCTGTTTTCTCAAGAAAGTAAGGGAGCATCATTCAATGATACTCTGAATTATATTTTTTAACTTGGAAATAGCAATCCTATAATTCTGATAAATAAAATCATCACTTGCACACAGACATTATGAGGGCCACAACGAAGGATCGGCAAGGGATACGTTGGATCCAGGACGCGGAGGACGACCTTCGAAGGCTTGGTTCTGGAGACTGGAGACGAAAAGCGATAAATGAATGGCGGAATACTGTGAAGAAAGCCAAAATCCTCCTCGGGCTGTAGAGCAAAAAAAAAAAAAAAAAAAAAAATAAATTAACATCGTTGGGAATGTGTGAAACAGAACTTAAGTAGTGTGCCGTCCAAAATACAGCCACTACCCGGTGATGTAATAAGAACCTTCGCGGAGTTTTAAAAGTGGTGTTTTATGTTCTTAAAAAATATGCTGAATTTGCTGGGTTAAACGAGAATATTTGTTAAGGAAAATTATAAAAGTTCTATTTTGGAGATAGAGGTGGAAGTGGTATCCAAGAATCAATAAACCAAATTAAATTAAAATAAAATTTGGATATCCACCTTAAACGATTGTATCCAATAAAAATACCTCAAGCATTTTTGGTTCCCTCTACGTTATTCTTGGACCGCCCTACAAAGGATACCATTGGTCAAGACAAGGGCGTAAGAAGACATGGTGGGGATGGACAGAGGGGTGGGGCGAAGAAGAGCGGCAGAGCTGGATATGACGGCGAAGGTGAAGTATATCTCTGGTCCTCCCGCGGCTCAGCTGGAACCGACCCTCACCCTCGCTGATGTCGTCTTGGCTGGACTCAAGAAGAACAATGTCAAGTCAACCGCTCAGGTCTCAATATTATTTGTAAACCATTTTAATAAAAAAATATTACCTTACAGCAGCTAACGGAAACCCGAAGTCAGCTCGTTAACTTTCATACAAAATGTGACGCTTATGAAAATAATTTGAGAATCTTCGTTATTGTTTGAAAAGCGTTGTGTGACTGAAACATAGCTAGTCTTTTCTTCGTGTATTTATAAGGTAGTCCACACAGGGTAAACCTAAAATTCAGTTTTACAAGAAATTTTAGACATAAGTTTTTAACATAAAACTTCAACACAAAAGAACTCTCTGATAAAAAGTTTCATAAGAACTTATAGTTTTGATAAAAGTTCTGTTACTTTACGTTCTTGCCCAATTTTTTCTGATTATAGAAGTTCCTACTAGAACATTTTAAACATCAGTTTTCACTTGCTTATGGAGCGAAGCTTGAGAGAAATCTTCGGGGAAGGGGAAAAGGAAAACTCGGAAGACAGCAGCATTTTAAAAAAAAATAAAAGAATATTTTAATTAGCATGAATCTAATTAGATGAACATACACAAACAAAAAAAAATAAATATAAATAAAATTTGAAATAATTTAACAAATATAAAGACAGTATTGCTTTAATTTTAATAAAACCCATACAGAATTTTTCTTTATGATTAAATGTACCGAAATTTAAGATTTGTTTTCAATAGATCGCAGCACTAGCGAAAATTTTTCAAGTTGCATCATAAACGGAATTTTTTTTTTTGTCAATAACCTTCATAAATGTTTGAATTGATTATTTTGGAAATTAAAAAAATATCTAATGAATTAATTATTTTTTTTTACTCGATTATAGCCGCTGAGCCACAAGTATATCAAACACGATTATGCAAAAAATCGTGTGGTCGTAAGTAGGCTCATTTCAAAATTATTTTAATTCTCTTCACTGATTAAATAAATAGTTTTCTAAAAAGTATGCTTTCCTTCAGAGAAGTTTGGAACATTATATAAAAACCGTATTTTTGAGATTAGAGCCCAACACACGTTAATATACATTTGTGTGTATATATATATATATATATATATATATATATATATATATATATATATATATATATATATATATATTTGTACATATAAAGTTTTTCAGCGATATGGAACTTTCATGATTCATGTAATTTTTTTTTTTTTTTTGATACATGACGAATGCATATTAATCTTTAAACTTCAAGCATTCTATATTCAACCACTTTGCGCATTCGATAAGAAAAAGCTTTTATAATTTTTTTTTTTAAATTTTATTATTCATGTGTTCTCGGATGGCATGACGTTACAATATTCACATCGAAACCTATTATACTGATTTGTTCAATATGTTCCTTGGTACGTGACGAAACAGTTGTTTGAAGTTTGAATAAAGAAAAAAGAATAATAGGAATAAAACGGAAATAAAAGCAATCTGAAGATGGGATGTGAATTCCTAAAAGTGGTATCATTAACGGGTAAATACAAATAAAAAAACAATTAAAACAGAAGCCTTGTATCGCAGAAAAACTAGATTGTTTTTAGTTGACATCCGCATGATGGTATAGAAGGATCAATCTAATTAGGGATTGATAAATTATTTGCCACTTCTATAAATTTGTTTTATTGAAAACTAGTTTCGAATGTTATACATTCATCCTCAGTTCTAAAAAAACACAAAAAATTCAAAAATAAGCAATTCAAAATATAGTCTGGTATTATTATACATATTAAATTAGATATATAAAAATCACTATTATAAAACATTAATGAATTATGAATTAAATTATAAATGTTTTATAATACTGATTTATATTAATCTAATTTAATATGTATAAGTAATACCATACTATATTTTGAATTGCTTATTTTTGAATTTTTTGTGTTTTTAGAACTGAAGATGAATATGTAACATTCAAAACTAGTTTTCAATAAAACAAATTTATAGAAGTGGTCAATAATTTATCAATCCTTAATATAATTTTTAGACCTCGGCATTTTTATTTATCTTAAAAAAGATGTTGGGGAGAGAGAATGTAGGCCATTGAAAAAATCTAGATGATAGTTGGGAGTGCGGTCAGAAATAAAACACAGAGTAAATATTTTTTTTATTGTTCTATGACCTTTCCTTTCTCCACTTTCTCTCCTACTCCGCTCACGAACCGATCTCGTTCAACTCCTTTTCTCCTGTAGAAGGCCTATAATATAGTCGGAAACTTCACCACACATAAAACAGTTTTATCGTTTATTTTATTTTTGAATGCACTTCCAGCCGTCGCATTTTATATTTGTGTTAAATAAAAACTTTTCCCTTAAGCCTTGCCTTCATTAATTAATAATGAAAAAACGTCCTTCGTGAGCAACAACTTTACTATGGTTGTTCATTTTATTAAATGGAACTCTAATTTAATTTACAAGTTTAATCAATATAGATTAAGAAATGATAGAACCAATTTGCTGAAAACGATCATAAATTTTATATTGAGGATGTTACAAAATAAACATATAAAAAGAAAAGAACAATTTCAGAAGAAATTACTAAGACTGAAAATTTGGAAAATGCAATTAATTATAAAACAAATTAAAAATATATTAATATATCTTATGCAGACTTGCTAAATTATGTTAATAAATAATATGCAATACTATTTCTTTATCTTACAAATAAGAATAGTTTCAAAAGTAATCCTCATAGAGTGCGCTAAAACATTATTATTCTTAGTTTCAACTAAATTAATATGGTGATAGTAATGTATGCCACTCTGGAAGTAATAGATTTGGAGAACAAGGTAATATAAAAATAATGGTGAAAGTATGGTTGTCCGTGGAAAATATATGCAGAAGCTTGATTGGGGGTGTGGTCAACGAATAAACACACAAATAAGAAAAAAATTATGTGCCGACGTTTCGGCTTAAGTTTTAGGCCATTAGGGCTTTAAAAAAAAAAAAAAAAAAAAAAAATGCACCCCCAACCAAATCTTCTTCTGCATAAAATAAAAACAGTTTTACTAAATGTAATCAATGTGAATAAAATAAATCTTACCCAAGTATAAATATAAATTTTAAATTATGATTTATAAATAATAATAAAAGTGTTAAGTATATGTTGAAAAATAATTACTTAAATTATGTTTTTTTTTTAGAAATGCTATGTCACCAAAAGGAAAGATCTGAATGTGCCAAAAAAAGAAAATAATAGAAAATTCAGAACATTTATAATTATAACAAGTATTGCCTTTCGTAGAGTGCTTAAGAATAATTTATATTTTGACCTAGGTGACAGAAAATAAATTTTAAAGTGGTCAATAATTTTGTAAAAATAAAATAAAAATTGAAACTGTACAAAATAAAATAATGATTGTGTAAAAGTTATTAGTAAAATATTTTTTTTTAAGTTAATTTTTTTTTTTTTATATTGTCAACAGATTTTTATTATAACAAAATTTCGGATAAATAAAGTAATTTTCATGTTCCACATATAAACAAAAATAATTCTAAAGCATCAATCAATATAGAGTTTATTATAGGTAATAATAATGTCCTTTTCACACACAAATTTTAGTATATGAAGGATATTAAAATTAAACTGAATATTGGTTAATTTTTTTTAATTGGTTATTTTCTTTAATTTAACTATATTTAAGTTAATTTTTTTTTTTTTATTATTTTATTATGCTTTTATAAGCAAAACTTTTATCTTGCAAAAATGTTGTTTAATACAAATGTGTTGACAAAATACAAATATATTTTTATAAAAGCTTAAAATGAAAACATTTCTCTTCGACATAACAATCAATAATTTGGAATTCATAAAATAAACTGATATAATTAGTAATTAATGATGATTAATAATTAATTTCATTAGGAAAGATGGTGCAGAATATTACGATATCTAGAATTTAATGCCCGATCTACTAAGAACTTGTGAGGCAATGGAAGTCCATTTTTCGTAATAAAAGACCCAAATATTTCAGTTTTCTAACTCCAGTGCACCTACCCAATTGTAGTGATATATCTTGATGTCTTACCAGTAGTCTAATAAAATGGATACCAGAAAGGGATCTCGGCGGAAAGTTTTCAAAAATTGCACATTTATGTTTTCTGTGGTGCTGATTAAGAATTTCAACTTTGCCACCTTAATTTTTCCCAAGAATATAAAAAATTAATTTCGGCAATCTGTGTCATAAATCGCGTTCACTTCAAAGCACAGCGAACAAATGAAAAAATCATTAGAATCAAAATTGTAGATGATTTACTCTTGTTTAATGTAATATAAAACGAATATTAGAAGTTATTCCAGTAAAAATATGATATCGGATTATTCCACCTCGGACATTGCAGCAGACAATGCATTTGTGTGGCACCAATGATAGATAATTTTAGTTTAATTTTTTTTAAATTATTTTATATGTAAACAACTGTATTAACATTTTTAAAAGCATTAATGAATCCTGCTGAAAAGGTTCTATAACAGGGTTCATTATTTGGTAAGGACCGTACAGTTTCTAGGCCAACTGTTGTGCAAGAAGGTGATTTGGCCGAGATCACGCTCAACCGACAGGTTTTCCTCCCAATTAAGGATACCCACTTTATAGAGGCTGGGTGATCCCCGGGAGGGTCTCCCGATCCCACAGGGTCGATCCACGGCTGATAACAGAATAAATAATTACCTGCCACAACCGGCCTCGAACCAGGGGCGGGGAGCATAGCAACACAGTTCCTTACAACTGAGCTACTCCGCTCCTTTTTTAAGTTTTAGTTAACAATTTTAAATTTCGAATTTCAATTTTTTACTCTGGTTTTGATATTTTTTGTTTTATTGAAATGAACCCAAACATTTTCATCAAATTCGGCAGTTTTGGAAAAAATAAAGGAGTTTAGAGAATATTTTTATGAAATGAAATTACAAGTATAAATGGCTTGAAGTCCAAGAACGAATTAGACAAGATGGGATTATTTAGACTGATGAACCAAGAAAAGAAGTTTCTATACGATTTAAGGGAAATGAAACATTCCTGTTTTTTTTTTCCTAATATGAGAACAGAATTTCTCTCTTTAAAATTGCAATGAAACATTACTAGTGGTCGCATTATGACTGTTTATATTTCTTCACATGAAGATTTTTTTCTCGAAACTAGGTGTTTGTTACGACTCTGAACTAACCGCTACGTAGTCATTAATTTTTTCCAATAATGGTTCAGTTTCTTAGGGGAACGTTTGTCATCACAATAAGGGAACGGCAACAGAATATTTGTTTTATTATAATTTTTTTCCCAAACGGACAAGAAATATATGGAAATTGAGGGCAAGTGTAATCATTAACCGCCAAAGAGGTATAAATATAGTTATTTTATTTTAATATATATATATATATATATATATATATATATATATATATATATATATATATATATACACATACTATTTCTTAAATTAACATTTTAAATGTATTTTTGTTATTTAATACATCAATTTAATCAAGTAATAATATATTATAATGCTTTCTATTATTTTGTCCGCTTTCAGAATATGTATAAATGTCTTCCGAAATACTCAGGGTCAAAAAGCGAACGACCATAAGTTTCTCGTTTTGCATACGGAGAAGGTTATACAGTACCCGCAATACTGAAAGGTAGTTCTGTTTTAGAAAAACCTCATACGGACACCTTCCTACGTAAACACGCAGGCATGCTAGGTTTTTGTAATTTAGTAAATTTTCAAATTTCAACGTAAATACTCATTTTGACCATCCCTGAATCCATTTTGACTATTTACGTCGTGACGTCTTTACTTTAGTTCGTTTGTTCATATCTCGCTTAACTCAAAAACGTTTAACCGTTTAAGTTGAAATTTTATATTTGGGATTATTGCAACATCTAGTCTTGTGCACCTCCATTTTTGGTCGCTACATGATCACCGGAAGTGGTACTTTACTCGAAGGTCATAATAGATTTTCATAAATGCGAAAATTCTTAAATTTGATATACACTATTAGACTTTTATGTCAATATAAATAACATATTAGCTTTTTGTTAAAAATGGATAACCGGAAGTGGTACTTTACTTGAAGTACTTTACTTTAATAGAGTTTTTTAATTTTCGTAATAGATTTTTTTAATGGTTCTCTATCAATTTTAGAAATAAAAGCGTCGAATAAAAGTTTTACAAAATAAAATTTTGAGTCTAACACATCCAGAATCACCAAAACTAACAAAATCAATATTCTACTAAATAAAAAATATTAAAAAGTGAAGAACGTTCATAAAAATAATAAAAGTCCTTCTGTTTCTCGGGTAAACTCTTGGTGTTATCATTGCTGCACGCAGGGAGGGGAGGTGTATCTAGCTAGTTTCTAAATAAACATAGTAAATATTTTTAATGTATTTATATAATTAAATTGGAATTGTTTTACATATAAATGCTTTTATTTAAATTCTATTTTTCACTTTTAGGTAAAAGTATAACCATCTTATAATAATCTTATGATATAATCATCTCTGTATAACCATCTTCCGAAAAGCTCAAATAGAATATAACATACTTCAGAATCGTTTAATCGCTTGTCATTTTGTTGCCTAGTTTGTTTTGATATAACTTAAGAAATCCTAGCGATAAGATATGTACAATAAACATTAAAATGACTTTATGTAACAATGTACAAATACTAGGTTGTTACAAAAGCCCTTGTGCATTAGTATAGCTTTATTTCAGATTACATATTTTAAACATTATTGAATACTACCCTTCAAAGTAAAGTCCATTGTTTTCAACTATTTTCAGCCGTTTTTTTGCCAGTAAACGGATTTGATGCCGGTACCACCCCATTGGTTTTTAGGCAAAGAACTCTTCAGATCCAATTTTTACGTGCTCGTAATTATCAAAGATCCGCTCTTTTAAAAAATGAGTTATTGTTCTAAACAAACCATAATCTGATGGATCCACATTCGGGCTATACGCAGGATGAGGCGTACTCCTTACAATTCTGATAATTTTTCCTTGGTCAAACGTGAACGATGTACAGGGGCATTGTCGTGTTGCAAAATGGCTTGTTTACTTATGACCAAATTGGGGTACTTTGCACTCAAAACTGCATAAACTATCTAGCTGTACAGTAAAGGTTTGAGTCCACTGCCCGACTATCAGGAACAAGCTCAAAATACAAAACGCCTCCGAAGTTCAACCAAACACAAAGTATCACTTTTTTCCCAAACCGATCTTGTGCAGCTTAATCTGGCCGTACCCTCCGCTTGTGTTTACTAGAGTTTTTTTAAAAATATCCATTTTTCGTTTCTAGTGATAATTTTTTTCGGAGCCTGTCATCTTTGGGATTTTGAAGCAACATTTTGCACATACCAACTCGCTGCTGGGCTTGGACCTCTGTCAAGTCATGTGGGTCGGATCTTGGTCTTAAATTCCAATAGAATGATAATTATTCTATGATATAATATACCTAAAAATATGTATTTATATGAAATATCTAAATTTTTCGACTTTTATATTAATGTATTTCTTTTATATTATTTTAACATTTCTTTAATCTTAATTAAACGAAAGTTTGAAAATTCAATTATCTGTTTAAAGTTGAACCAAGACGCAGTTGAAACAGTTCGATATCGATTTGAATAATTGATTTCGACCCTGACCGTCTCCTTTTTCCTAGCAATTTTTCAATCCATAAAGGCATAATTAAGATAATTGTCTTCAGCCTTACATTTTAATTTTTTTTACATTTACATAAAGCTAAATACTTTTTATTTTTTCCGTAAAATTGTATGAAAATTATATTATTATTTCCATAAAATTTACAAAAAAAATGTTTAATTTAATTGATCAATATTTCTCTATTTAGCAAAGATGGTTTTGTTAAAATAAACTGTTCCAAAAGAAAATTTGCAAATTTTTGAAAGATTCGCTAGTGTTTATCATTGAAACTATCAGACGTTTTAGCAAAATTTGAAAATTTATTTTTGAGTAGCCTCTAGAGTCGCAGATATTCCCCTTGGAGGGAGGGGAGATTGAGGGACATATCTCTCCTCCAAATATAAGAAAAACAATTAAATTTGAATTTTAAGTGATCTTTTTGGTAATTTGTAATGATAATTTTTTATCCAATTTTCATGCTTATCATTAAAACCCTTCTCTCAATAAAAGTCAGTAACGTCCCTACGAGGTAGGGGGGATTGAGGGATATATCTCTCTCCCAAATGTACGAAAAACAATTAAGTTTGAATTTTATGTAATATTTTTGGTAATTTGTAATGATAATTTTGTATCCAATTTTCATGCTTATCCTTAAAACCCTTATCTCAATAAAAATCATTAAAGTTCCTTATTCAAATACATGCCGTAAACCTAGACTTCTTTAGCCAATGCTTCCTGATTGGGCAAATTTGGCAAATTTCATCAAAATCGTTAGAGCCGTTTTCGAGAAAATTGTAAAATCCAAATATAATAGCTAATTCCGGTTAGTCCGATGCGCTGTATCTTTGCTATTTTTGGTCCGATTTTGATGATTCTTTTTTTATTTTTTAGAGGATTTAATTATCTTTCATAAAAGTCTATAAATAATTTACCGTAAAATGCATACTTTTTAAGCTATGCGCAAATAAAATATTCTTTTCATCATAACTTTTTTCTCTGCAATTCCTCAGTGATTTACTAAATAAACGAAAAGTTAAAGACCTTCATGAAGAATAATTTCATCAAATTTGTTAGAGCCGTTTTCGAGAAAATTGTAAAAATGTGTCAAATCGATTATACAAAGTGGCATTTCCGGTCAGTCGATTTTGACGAAAATGTTGCTTTAACATCACATGCATGTCCCAACATTAAATACGTAATTTCAGTATCGTACAGCTTTCCGTTTTTGAGCTAGGCTGTTCACATACACACAGACCATTTTGCGAGACTTGGTCATTTGGACTCGGGGGACCTTAAAATTTGTATTTCCGTCGAAAACTCGAATTCGAAAATTTTCACGATCGCAATACTAATACAAGGTAAGGGAAAGTAAAAACTGTCTCAATAAAAAGGAAATTAAAATATTATTCCGTATGCGAGAAAAAAAAACAAAAAAAACCTATTTTTAATAGTCTTTACAAGCAAATTAAATAATCAAATACATACAAATTTGTTCTCCAATGTTCATTGAATGAAAATTAATCCAAAAAACAGTTATTTATTGATAACAGCATAGTAACAGACTGATAACAGCATAGTAACAGACTGAAAAAATCCAATAAATATGAAGAGCTGAAGAGGGTAGATTTGTTTAATTTGAGAGTGGACATTATCTTTCTTCTCTATGACTGCATATACTATGATTTTTTCTTCAGTGTGAAACCTATCATATGATGTACAACGTAGATAATAAAATATTAGTGCGATCGGCGGAATGTGAGATAGTAGAAACTATTAAGGAATTTAAATTTAACATTTATTTTAATTACTAAATAATTTCTTTATTTTGCAAAATTCATTATGCATTAAAATCCATGTAGTAGATTCTCTCTAATTGTTAGTTGAGTTTGCCGGCCTAGTGTCTATCTACCTTTCCAGTTACTCACCGGCAAACCTTCAGGGGAAAAAAATTTATAACTATAATTACAATAATATTATATAATCTAATAATCTGAAAAGCTGTAAAACAAATTTGTTTTTCCAATTTTCCCAAATATTGCTGATATTCACTGGTTTTTCAACGCCCTATTGCTCGAAAAGCACATGAGCAAAAAATTTATAACAGCCCGAATTGTTGGCAATTTTCTCGTATTTATTTTAATATAGGATCACCTTTTGGCTAAAAAGCTTATTTTGCAAGTTAAAAGTCAATAATACCACTATTTCACTGGAGTATAAGATAAACGGTACTAGTAAGGGGACTAACATTTCTCCCAATAATTTTCCTAGAGTGGAATCTGAGTCGCATATGAAAGGTCAACCTGACCCTACAAACGGACAGGAAGTCGGATTAATAAACCGTGTTCCTGGTATGATGAATCAATGGCCGTTGCATGATGATACCTGATTCATTATTTATAATACCAGCTCGGTGTTCACTGGCGGATCTGTCCTAACAAACCATCATCTTCCTCCTTCTTAAATTATATATTAAAGGCAAACCTGGTTCTAATAGAGCATCGTCAATATTACATAGATAGTTGGGAATGTGAAACACCAACAAGAGAGCTATGGCTCTGTTGAAAGTTTAAACCAATATAGTGGCATTTAGAAAATGTTGGAAACTATTGGCAAACAAATTCTAATTAAAACGTATTGAACAGGGAGACCAGAGAGACCAATACCCATCAACATACAGGGTGCCTAATATAAATAGGCTTAAATGCATTTCACGGCCAAACGGATGATCTAATCAAAAAATGCCAGAGGAAGAAGTCGTAGTCTACTTCTATAGTTTCGCCATCCGTTATTCCGTTTTAACTTTGAGAGGGGGAGGCGCGGCGAAAACTTGGGGTTTTGTACCTATTTTGTAATACGCTCATTTATAGCCAATAAAAAGTTATGACAGATCCCGCGAATCGGATTTCGATATCTTCAAAATTGAAGGATTGACACCATTTTAGAATATTGTATTCTGCACATCAGTATTATTTTTCAGGCACCTCATAAACTGGAATCTTGTAGCCATGATACATAATTTTTATGCATTTTTCATTGTATTTCTATTAAAAATATTGCCAAGTCTGTAAGTATAGTGTACGTTTTATGAAAAAAATTGCAAAAAAAAAAAAGTTTATGAAATGGTTTTTCCAAAATTATGAAAGGGGGATTGATTTAATGAATTTAAAATCTTTATTTATTTAACAATATAAACATTTCAGTCAGCATGGCTTCCTAAGTTTCACAGTTTATTTACTGGTTAGCATTCTACATAATAGCTTTCAAAAGTTATTTTGGTTGAACTGCAAACCTTGATTGCTGACTAAGCAGCCATCAGATATGTTACTTTTCAACTGTTCCTTATGAATCGGATGAAACTATTACAACATTTTGTTTGCCTTTCAATTTATTATTCGAAACCAACTTCTTAGAAAATTTATTTACTTTTTTTAATTATTTAATTTAGTAAGGCGTCATATATTTTCAAATTTATGGCAGCGACGAGCATTATTTCTGTGAATAACAACCAACAGAAGAATTCTTGAAGCGATTGATATAACAAGTATATTTTAAAAAAGCAATCAAAATTGATCAACTGCAATGTTTGCAAAGATGAGCTTTGTTGTTTTCTATCTGTGCTTGAACCAAATTTACGCTTCAGTATTGACAAATTTGTAAAATCAGCAACAAACTTCATCTTTGCAAACATTTCAATTGATTAATTTTACCTCCAAACCGACGACATGTACTCTAATAGTAACATAATTTATCAAAATCAATATTTACCATCACACATTAAAAACTACTGAAACCACGCGTTCGATTTATAAATTTATTTAAGAACTTTTTGTCCAATATTATTACAGGTATTTTGCAAATATAATGAAAGACGAATGAATTAATTATATCATGTTTAATTTATGATAAATTTATAGGTATTATCGAGTTAATTATAATTTTAAAATTGGACCATAAATGCTTTGTTGACTAATCTATTCATAAATCTAAAATTATGCTTCAGATTTTTTCTTCAATCCATTCGTTATTTAATATCTCAAGCATGAGCTCACAATTTTATTAATTTAATAAACTTAGTAGCTAATAAACTGCTTTACCTCCATCACTCAGCAGAGAGCCTTGCACTCACTATAGCAAGTGATTCCTTTGATGAAACTTGACAATTGTGGTCAAGGCCTAGATCATCTTTTTTAAAATTAAGTGTTTGTCAATTATACCAAGATATCAAAGATATCGGCACAGGCTGTTTTATTTTCAATGCATTGATTCCATTACACAATACCAGAGGAATACAGTAGTTTTCAACTCTATTTTTATCTATTATATATATATATATATATATATATATATATATATATATATATATATATATATATATATATATATATATATCGACGTCGATTTTTCGGAAAAAGCTTAAGCGCCAAAAATTTGAAATTTGAGTTTATATAAAAATATATAATGATATATTTTTATCATATAGCGAAATATAGCGATATATAAAAAAAAAAATGGTATATAAATCTATTGATAAAATAAGCACCGAATACTGAGGACTCAGTCGTCACTTGCCTTGAGTGCTAGAAGTCTCAAAAATATATTGCAATTATTTAAGTTTTGCCATCTTAATAAACTCCTATAACTATAAAGAATAAAGTTTTTAAAATATATAGTTATTTGGGGGAAGAAACGTTTCATGTGTTTCCTGTAAAATTTGCCTGGTTTCCTTGTTTCGATATATATATATATATATATATATATATATATATATATATATATATATATATATATATATATATATATATATATATATATACGGTTGGCACTATAGACCGTGAAGAACTTTGGCCGCGTGATGTGGTATTCATATTTGGAAGACCACACCGCGATTCTCAATTTAGATGCATGGGATAGGGCCATCACTCCTACACCCGGCCTATGTGAGTTGTCTCCAAGTAGACTGACGGGCCTCACATACCCGGTCGGGGGGGGGGGGGTGATAAATCATGTGATATATCATGTTTAATTTATGCTAATATAGGTAAATTTATCGAGTTAATTATAATTTTGAAATTGGACCATCAATGCTTTGTTGACTAATCTATTCATAAATCCAAAATTATGCTTCAGATTTTTTTCGATGGTTTTCATACATATATATATATATATATATAT
This sequence comes from Rhaphigaster nebulosa, assembly GCA_948150685.1. NCBI lineage: Eukaryota > Metazoa > Arthropoda > Insecta > Hemiptera > Pentatomidae > Rhaphigaster > Rhaphigaster nebulosa. The sequence goes on from OX411310.1 coordinate 45,349,708, forward strand.
ATATATATATATATATATATCCCAAGTAAGCTGTCGTAACATTTTAAAAGTTTTACAGAAGAGCAAAAAGAAGTTTCAAATCGCATTGCATTGCTTAATGTGGATAATGTTCTATCTTTACTGCTGCACTTTTTTACCACCCTTTCAGCTTATTTACGATACTTATACTCCGAAAATATGGCCAGAATAATGCAAGTACGATAATCAAATCAAAATCAGCAAATTAGACTTACGATAATTTATCTCGACGGTACAGTTCCTGGATTTGGTTAAGATATAAAAAAATTGTTGTTAAAATCTCTGTAATGTGTAGAACACGTTTTATGTTGTTTTTTTCGTAAAATATTTTCAACATCGTGAACAGAAAGGAAATAAGCTATAAAAATGATCGTTTAAAAAAAAAAAAATGTTCATGCGTTAAATTTTTTAAAACTTAATTTTCACTCTGTAATATTGTGTAACGGTTTGTCATAACTAACCTGAACCAATCTAAATTTTCTAATGACCCTTCAAAAGAATATTTTCTAAGACACCCTTTTTGTTTCCTACTATCTTCTTATATTCTTTTTGCTAAAGAATATAAGAAGATAGTAGATATTAATAAGGGAGTATTTTTCTTGAAATATAAATGATTCTTACAAAATTTATTGTTTAGCCCTTGAAGACTTATTAAAGAACATTTTCTATTTTATTTTCCAAATTAAATTCGTACATTTTAAAAACTAATAAAATCAGGGAGTGAGATGTGATATTTGGCTATACTCGCTGTAATGAGAACTGCTTTCTACACTTCTTCCAATACTTTTTAAGGGCCTTCACATTCACAAATGATGTGTTCATCCTTTAAGGACAGGCGCCATCTACTTAATTGCATTTTATTGAAATTTTAATAGGTAGTGGCACATGAGGAGACTCGTTCCTTTTCAGATTTAGGTACGATTTTACATTTTCTCTTGAGTTTAATAAAAGGTTTGGGTCTCGTTAGCCTTAGGTATGGTTCAAACGGGAGAGATATATGCACGTAATACAAAAAGTCAACTGAATTGTGTATTGGGAGTTGGGCGTATGGTAAATTATGGAGGAGATGGTCCGGATGGGGTTCAAGAATAAAATAAAATAGTAGCAACTGTTTATTTAATGCCAACTTTCGATCCACATTGTAACATCTTCATCAGAGCTCTAAAACCTACATATAGATGGCCTAGAATGATAACCACGTAACTAAAAAAAATGCAAACTTTACAGAAGCAGCAAAAAACGTAACAAAGAAAGATACAAGATTAGATTCTTCGTCGATAGAGCGCAGGAAGAGTAACATTACTTTTTTTCGACACTCGAGTATTATTATGAGATACGAGCCTATCCATCTAATAACGTATAAAAGTTATTTAAGATTTTTTTTCAAATACGAGGTTTTCATTCTAGGCGATCGATGTGTGGAGTAAGATAAGACATAAGTTGTTGAGGAGCCGCGATGTGTGGAGTATGATAAGACATAAGTTGTGGAGGAGCCGCGATGAAGTATTTTATTTTATTCTTGACTGCCACCCGGACCATCTCCTCCTAGACTAGCCCAGTAATTGTTCTGCGTTGTACTAAAGGAGACACATTTTTGTGTTCCGATAAATTATGGATGAAGTTGTGAAGTACTGTTTGGTTTTCGACTAGCAAAAAGAACAAAGCGAAAAGAAAGTTTTGGGCACATCCAATTAATGAAAGCAGTGTGCTCAAAGGCTTTTACATCAGGAATTAGAAGATGATCATAGAATGTTTTAAACATGGGATTCTACGCAATGTTACTTACATTTCCTTAATACTAAAAAGTCTTCAGACGACGGAACTTCCTTAGGTGACGGCTTTTCTATCTCTCATGCCTATCTATTGCGAGTCTCTTCGACTGAATGACTTCGTATGCTACTGCAGTGCATCTGCCTGCTTCATATCGATCTCTCATTCTGATCTCCGTCTGAAATGGGGGCGTAAGTGTAAACGTTTTTGGCCGCTTGTCTACAATGCACAATTTTTTTTATAAGACATAGGACTTTATAATTATTATTATTATTACTTAAAGTTTCTTGTGATCACTGCTAGCTTACCAACACTAGGAAATTGTGTACTTCTCATCGATAACCTGCTATGTTTTACCTCAATTGAGTTGACATATATTTTATCTGATAATATATTAGTCTGTATATAAAGATACCATTGCGCAATCATTGAGAATGATTATTCCAAAATTATGTAAGATTAATAAATATGAATTACTCCTTTTGTTCTCTAAATTGGATACCTTTCCAAGGGCTTGATTTGTGATTACCATTATTTAATAATTAACCAAGATAATGTTCCTACTTCTAAGTTTAATAATAATGTTAATCAAGTTTATTGCTGTCATACTTAATCAAATATATACAAACTAATAATGGGCGTGGTTACAACAACCTCCTTCCTAACATTTATCTTTATTCATCAAAATTAAAATAATAAACTGTTACAAGAGACATTAATAACTATTACAATAAACTGTTAACCATGGAATGATTCAAACAAGATCTATCCATTAACTGTTCTAACATAAATATCTTATATGTAATAATTGCTGTTGATGGTCCTTCAGCATCTCTCCATCGTGTTCCCCTGCATATCTTAAGCCATGGAGTATGAAGAAGCCAGACATCCTGTATCAAGGCAGAGGGAAGTAGTTGTCCTCGAAGTTCAGCCCTCAAGTCATACCAGAGAAGAAGTGTCCGTTCCGAAGTGTTCCTTACTTGGCTTCGGTCCTCCTTTTCTTCCTTGTTCTTCTTAAGAGGGAGTCGAAGACGTTGTTGGTTGGCTAGATCCCCGGCACTGTACGGTACCTTTTTCGTGATTGGCCAAATAGTTTTATAGAGGGAGGAAATTCTGGGATTTCAGTGCATACTTCCATCCCCTGTCCGGGGTAGGACGATCTCTTCGAATCCATCCTGTAATCGAATTTTGTCCTTTCCAGGCCTCCGCCGTTTTTTCGGTATGCCAGCAGGGATCTCAGGTTGACTGGTTTCCTAAAATTGATTATGTCTTCCAGGACGGACCATCTTGCCTTTGTCGCACTGCCCACTTCTCGGTAGGTTTTTAAGTTAACTTATTTCTTAAATCTGAGGGTAAAGGCTAGGTAAGTGTTGTGGTGAATTGCGTTCCTACCTGCTAGTCCCTTACTTTTTGTTAGCACCTTGTGCTTGTTATATATAATTTGTGCCTAAGATTAATATTGTCCTAAAATAATACTTATATCAATATATATTAAACGCTAATGATGTGTGATACAGGTAGAAGTAGAAACCGGCCGAGAACTGACCTATGGACACCTTGCACGGCAGAGCCTGTCCGTGGTGCAGGGGCTTCTGCGGGAGGGGGTCGGCGAAGGCAGCGTCGTCGCCATTGTCAGCTTTAACAGCCAGGAGGCCCATGTCATCTTCCTCGCCTGCATCCTCATTGGGGCCACCGCAGCCCCCGTAGACCCTTCTCTTGTAGCAGGTAATAGTTCAAAATTATCATAATATGGATACTGTCTTCAATCATCATCTCTTCATGTCAATCATGTCCGTTTTACAGTTCATGTACGGAATAAATTATTATTACCAAGGGAGTATCTCATGCAGGCATTTTTTAGGAAGGGGTTGGCCCTAGAGAAATATAGCTGACATCTGAAATATAGATAATCAAGAAAATTTTGAGTATTGGATGTAACTTTGAATGTGCTACGGCTTTTTAGAACAGAATTCAACTCATAATTTCAGTGTTTTCAATATAAAAATTTAAAATCGGACGAAAATTTTGGCTTTTTAGAGCAGAATTCGGCTGGTTATAATTCCGCTCTTTCCATAAATATTGAGAAAAAACGGAAGAAAATTTACGTGTTCTGAAGATTTCTGGAAAATAATATATAGATCTAATATCGCATGTTTCAAGAAAATTTTAAAAATCCAACGAAAATTTGTACGTTTTGGGAATTTCTGGAGCAGAATTCAACTCGTTATATTTTACATAATCGGATGTGAATTATCAAGATTTTGAAACTTTCACTTCAATATACCGCTTACAAAGGAAGTGTTTGAAAGTCCGACGCGAATCGGTGTGTTTTGGTGCAATCTGGAGCAGAATTCAGCTCGTTTTAATTTTACGATGTCATGCTTCATTTTTCATTATCGTGATCTCAGCACATGACCGCTAATGATCTAGAAGTTCCTGTTCAGTTTGGTTGCCTGATGATATCGCGTCTACCGGCATAAAAGTTTAATTTATCGCATAATATTCCTGTTGGTCAATATCGCTGATTTCTTAATGATGCGATTGGTCTGTTTTAGTTGAAGCTAAGGCTTCCATCACAACTCGAAGTTAGTTGAAGCTTCCAAAAGGCACAACAAGATCCTTAAACTCAATTAAAATCGATCCACTGAAAAACATTGGATTGATAAATTTTAAAAATTAAGGTCTGCTTTTAACTGAAAAGAGTCTCCCCTAATCTTTTTTCCTCCAACTTAATTATCCTCTTTTTTTTCTTTCTTTCTCTCTCTCTCTCTCTCTCTCTCTCTCTCTCTCTCTCTCTCTCTCTCTCTCTCTCTCTCAATTTAATAATTTTTCTTTTATTATGATTTTTTGGAGAGCCATGACCCTCTCCTGCCCGCCTCCCTGCGTACGCTCAGGATTATAACCTCCCATAAGGGTCAGGAAATCACCGAACATAGCTATAATATCCTAGTTCTCGAATGGGTGCATAGACCGCTATATGAAACGGCCTATTATTACGTAACCAACAACACACTTCAACATGACCTCAATACACTCATATGATTCAAGTTTTCAAGATCCAATCGCAGCTCATCCAATCATCGTAATCGTCTTGTTCAATCGCCCTTTTCAAATCATACGTAATGAGCATTATTGATTGCTAGAACAGTAGCAATTTATTCAATAAAGGTTCGAATCAAACAATCTGTAAGATTGTATTCAACTGTAGTAATTCATAATCAATTTGGATAGGTCAGTATTTTCATATTGGAAGTTAACCACACGAATTCAACAGATCAACATAAGTCGTATAGGGCGTATCTTCAATGGAAATTTGAGCTTTGGAAATATATCAAGTAAATTACAATACTGTTTTTTATGCACTGCATTTACGTTTATTTTAAGATATATAATCGTGGTGTATATATATATATATATATATATATATATATATATATATATATACACACATACATCTATTTTTAATTTTTAACTTAAATCTATTCCTTTAATCAATTAACAGCAGTGTACTTATAGACGAATGAGATTGAGACAAAGTCCTAGGCATCGCTATGTCCGATTAACCGTTCCACCTCCAATAATCTATGCAGTCTTATTAACTTTTTAAGAATGTTTGCAGCCCTGGCAATTTTTTATTTTATTTCATGGAATTTATAATTGTATTAAAAACACTAAGATTAATTGAGATGTCTGATTCATATATGGTAGTGATTGTGAAGAAACTGTCCAATCTATATCAGAAGGTCTTGAGGCCATATTATTTTTAGACGCTTCGAAAGATTATCAAAATGGATTGCAAAGCAAAGCGAGAAGCTATTATTTTAATTATTATAATTATTATTAATTAATTAATTTATTTATTAATATAATTAGTCTTGATGATTATTGAGATCATAGTGAATAGGATAGGATTTTGGGCCGAAAACATGGGGCATTGAAGGTCCTGTTGGTTTTTATTCACTTTTTCCGGACAGTAGGGAAGGGTAAAGCAGTGTTATTAAGACAGTTGTAAATCCCAATTAATAAATGAATAAAAAAAAATCCGAATAGCCTGAGTCTCGGAAGTAATATTTTAAGGGAGGTAAAGTAAATGGATCAACGTGGAGAAAGCGCACAAAGAGAGAAGTTCTTGCTTGAAGAAGTCATTGATGCAAGAATTGTCAGAATCAAAAGGCTACAATGGTCAGGACATGTCGCACAGTGGTCCGCATTGGGAAAAACCTGGCCAAAATTATAAAATTTGCTGCATTATAACTTTTAGTTATTCTGAATGGAAAAATTAACTACTGTTATTGAAATCAAAATAATTGACCCTATCTGCCTTTATTGAAGTCGGAAAGAACGTTAAATCCCAATTAAAAAATAAAAAATTATATAGTAATTAATTGGTTATTATTATTATAACTACTTTCTTGATTATCTAATAGGAGAAATAACTAATGCAACTGGTTGTAAATTAAATAAATATATATATTTTGTAAACATACGTAGGATTTATTTATTAATATAATTAGAAATATTCGTACGTCTGTATATGTACAAGATTTTACTTTTTTTTTAAAGATCTAAAACTAATTGGGAATATCACTAATATAATTTAAATTAAAAAAACTAACATTTTAACTATTTTTTTTTTAGGACAAAATTAATTTTAAGAAGCGATTTTGACCCTTCAAATTGTATTAGATGATTGAACTTTTGTATGTGAATTGAAACGGCTTTTTGGGGGTCTTATATTATATTTTTCAGTCTTATATTTTTCTCTCAATAAAAATGTAAATAATTCTTAGCGATCCGTTCAAAGTCCGCCTTTGAAGTACGTAGATTATAAAAGCTTCGTATTATAGTCACTCATTTATCAAGCTCCCAAGAAGTTCGGCAAATTGTCTTATCGATTCTTTAACTAATCGTTTATAAACTACCTAACCTAAATTCGAGAGTCTTTGATCTCCCCAATAATGTATCCTGCTACAATCTTTACAAACGTTCCAGGTGCATGAAGTCAATGAAGGATTCCAGTTTATGTTCGAGTCAAATTCAATATTCAAATGTCTTAAAATTTCAAAGCATAATCTTACTCGAAAAATACTTACCAGAACATACACTTTGCCTTCCAATTTACGTCTTATACAAAGAATATCTTAACTATTTTGCTAAAGAAATAACGTTTTTCAAAGAAAAGTTCTTTGAATTCAGAAAAATAATTGCTGTATTCATGCCTATGTTAAATTAAAAAAAAAAAAGCATAGATTTTCCAAAAACTGATAGATTTTCTTTAATTTTTTTTTTTAAATTGTTGAATCATTTCAATCGTTATAACAACACATTCAACGTTTAGTCGTGTAATAAATAACTATTGAAATGAATTAGACGATTCAGGGAATAGAGGAATATTCCCTCCTCCCTCGAAATGTATGAAAAAAAAATAAAGTTTGTATTTTAAGTAATATTTTTGGTAATTTTTGATCCAATTTTCATGTTTGTTCTTAAAACCTATTCCCAATTTGGCGATTATAGATAGACATTCAGATGATTACTTGCCTTCATATTATTAAATTCCTCCACCCTCTCCAAAAAAAAAAATTCTGCCTACGCCCCTGGTTTAATCTGATAATATTGATACCGTTGAGCGTGTACTAGCGTGTATCCATATATATATATATATATATATATATATATATATATATATATATATATATATATATATATATATTATTTTTTAGTTGAGAGAATACCTTAAAAAAGTATTGCGTTAGAATATAAAGAATGAATGGTTAATTAGATAGTTTAGACGACTACACAACAAGAAATTGCTTGTTAAATATAATTGTACATAATAATAACGCGGCAAGTGAAATGAGCGTGTATTATTGGACCGAATTAAAGAAAGAATCACTAAAAAGGAAGTCTGCGCTGAAACGACGAGCAAGCGTCCAAGGAATGAACAAAGACGTAAATGAGAGGATCGTGTTAGATATAATCGTAATGATTTGGGTTCATATTCAAAACTTTAGATTTTGTGTCATCATCATGAACATGAATCATATTCATTGAATAATATCGATTTTTAATTATTTATTTATTTTTAGCACTTACAAAATTTTTGGAAAATAGTTTTTTTTTTATTATTGAGCAAAAAAGAACTTCCATTTTCAATTTTATTTCCATCAACCTACAGAAATGTAAACGTTTCGCGGTGGGTAAACAGATGTTCCATACGATTAAGAATTACGTTTGGATGAATTGCATTGCAGACTGCGACCATTTGATAGTGCTAGAAACTGAGTAAAATTAACCTGCAAAAGCCTCAAACTGCAGAAAATGTCACAATGTCAAAAGTTGTCCGATTCATGAATCGCCATATCAGTTATTAAAATAACGAGTAGATTGTACGGCCTGAAGAAGTCCAGTGGCTGAATCCAAAGTCGCTGATCCAGCAAACATCAAAGCGTGTGAACGTGAGGGAATGAGTTGCGGTTGGAGACTTTTACAATCTTTCAGTTTGGTGCGCTTCGCCTCAGGAAAATATGGGTTTCACGAGTCAGGGTTTCTGGGGAAGGAATCTGGAACATGGACGACGGTATCGAGAATGGCATGTGCTTCTAGTTTGATTCAATTGCTTTTGTCTAGTGTGTCTGTTGTAGAAGAGTATCTGCATGAGACATGCATTGTTCTCCCAATTACAGATTGACTTCTCATTGTTTCCCGATTTTCAAATTGCAAACTATCTTTTATTTCTCAAAAAAATGGCTTTGTCTTCAATATATAGGTAAGCGTATTAACCATAAAACATGATTCTAACTTGTCTAAAAGAAACTTTTAGAACATCTCCCAAAGGTGCTAATTTTAACTTTAAAAACGTTATATCTCCTATGCCCTTGGTTCATTGCATCCTAAATTTTGTCCACGCTGGCACTATTGAATGGCATGGGTCTCAGGCTGCTACTCAATTCACGCAAACGTAACGTTTACTTGTAAGAGAGAACAAGTTCAATAGCCAACCTCCTGGGAAATTTTATTGCCTTTCTGACAAATTATTGTTCGTAAATTTATCAAATGACAGCTGGAGTACTAATTCATTTTTCAGTGATAATTTTAGAAAATGTTGCGAGGATGGGGAGTATCTCCTCGAAACGTTAGCATGTGCGTATTTAAAGGTTGGGTAAAATATCAATATTTTATTTCGACGTCAATGGTTCAAGTAACGAGTGTGAATATAACTACTTTTCACGAGACCAAAAAAAGAACTTTACATTTTACTTCTAACTTACTCATTGCAAATAGTTTTATTGTCTCTGTGCCTTTTCACTTCTATCAATCCCAGATTTGTATCTATAAGATTTTATTTTGCAAATATGATTCTGGTAAATTCATATAATAAAGAAATTCGAAAAATGCGATTTTTCACATTCGTTACTCAAAGTTGTGGCGACGATTTGTTTTATTTAATAAGTTTGTTGCGCTGTATTTTTTTTTATTATTATTTTATATACGTAATTATGCTTGCGGTGGTTTCGCTTTATTAATACGATCTTTAGATTTTTAAAGACTATAAAATTATACAGTGAAAAGTGCCTTGATGAGCATTCTGTCGTAAGAACCGACGCACGAAAATTGCATAATATATACTGATGTATATAAGATGGTCTCTTGTTTATAATGCAGTATAACAAGTGTCATGTTTTCTGTTATATAAATTGTGTTTGCTCAAAGTAAACTAGGTTATAGGGTTTGTCGCAATGCATAATACACCACGGAAGGGCATGTCTACCCTTACGGTAACTGGGAAAGGTTCACAAAGGAATAATTTAGAGCTATCGATTCGTTTTCTCTAATCAATATCATTCTTAGCTCAAAAGATTATCTTTACCAAATTTACAAATCTCTAGCCACCTCAAGCTATATTACTAAATTGAGCCTAAAATTATTTAACTGCTTTCATTAGCATTTACCGATAATTTACCGGCGTCATTCGCCTTTAACCTAAAACTAAACCTTAAGTGTGCATACTGATTTAGGTCTGATTTAAAATCGATAAACACTTATAATCGACTCGACACGCATTCGAAAATAAAATTAATCATTTACTAAGAGGGGAAGTCACTTTTTCAATTATAGATTACAATGAGGCTTTGTATCGTCTTTCTTCTTTGTTTAGAACCCGGTAAATTAACTCGACGGATCGATGAATGAGTATTAAGTTATGATAAATTATTGACATATTTCATGAGTCCAGAGCCGTAATGAGTAACTTCATCTCGGAACCCCTATCCCTATTTTAAATTAAATACATTTTATTGTATAAACAAAAATAGAGGCACGATGAAGTAAAGTATAGAGTTAATATCTAGTTTATCCATTAGTCTAATCCAGTGTTCCCCAAACGTTCGATATTGCGTACCCTTTCTGTAATTTTCGTAACGCTGAGTACCCCTCGTGAAAAAAAAACAAAACATATACTTTAATTACAATCAAAATATATTTAATTTTTTATTAGTACATAAAACGAAATACATGAAAGCAAAATAAAAAATAATAATTAACGAAAAGTAGAATTCATTTATAATGAAATATAAATAAAAATTATACTATAAATAATATTCATTAGGATCAATGAGAAGAAGAGGCGACAGATGATCATAATTTGGTTCCCTGGTTGTTAATTTTAATCTGAGATCCGGTTCCACATACAAAAGGCTAAAATATTATTATATATATAATATAATTATAATATATTCCCACACATACACCGTTTTTTTGTTGATTTTGTATGCTCAAAGCCCGGTGCAGTGCCTACTCCCACCAAACTCTTCCTATGCCTCTAGAGGTACGCGTACCACACTTTGGGAGACACTGATATCATGCGTCCATCATCTTGACGTTGCTCACTTTAATATAGGTAATGGTAGTAATTATAATAATACGTAATGGTAGGTACGTAACGTTATAAATCAAATTTTATATTGACGCCAAATTATAACGGTTCTAATGTATGAAGACATGAGTGCATGAAGACGCTATATAACAAATTTTCGAAAATTTTTTGCTTATCTGTATAATAATTAACTTATATAATTTTGATTATTTGCTTATATTAACTTGGTTAATCGCATGATTTCTCAATGGATTGCATTGATCATGTTTTTAAAAACATACGTAAAAGAAATCTTTATTTGTCATGTTATTGAAACTTTAAATTTGTAACATAACGCCTTCATCCATTCATATCTTACTAAAACGAAACTATCCTTAGGGAATGATGATGATTTTAATCTAACGCAATTATGCAATTCTCGAAAATAAAGAAAATAAATTAAATTTAAAACAATGATTTATTTCTAAATTAACTTAAATGTTAAATATAATCAGTATCTGTCAGAAAAACGCTTTTCTAAAACTTGACACAATTGACGGTCGCAAAGCGTAAGACATAAATATATCGCCTATGATTCGAACCTGGTGGGAAATCCCCAAGTATCCTTTTCATGAAAAAGAAACAGCAAGTAATTAGTGATGCAAACATAAATAATGAAAGTTCGTGAAGTTAATTTGGAATGTGTTCTGAATATTGAAAGATTGTTGAGGGACCCTGAAAGAGGTATCGCCAAGATAACTGCCTGTGTTTGTCAGTGTAATTGAGTTTTATTATAGCGAAAAAATAATTATGTACTTTATAAGCTTAATGTTTTAATTTTTTTTTTAGGTAGTTCCCTACATTACTTATTTGGTTTTTCCCAGCACTGCATGAGTCCTGTCAATATGACCTAAAATAAAGAAATATTATTATTGTTATTATATCTTTATCAGAGGAGATGGCCGCTCTCCTGGAACTGGTGAGCCCCACGGTGGTCTACACCGAGGGCGGTAAGACCCTGAAGAAGATAGAAGCTGCCCTAACCCTTCTTGAAAACGAACCACTCCTGGTTGTATCAGGAAAGAACAAGCACCCTTACACCTCTTTTCAGGTCAGCATAAATTGATAGCGATAAACTATTAACAGGCTAATTAACTTGATTATAACTTCAAGTTTGATAATTATTAAAATTTGAAAGGTTTTTTATTCATTAAATTATTAGTTGAAACAGGGTCAGTATTTGTATAAGTTTCCTGGAGAACGATCGATATTTTCTGCTGAAACATCTGCCATTAGAGAGGCTCTGAACTTGAGCGAAAATATTACCAGTTGTGATATAGCCATATTGACCGGATTCTATGTCCGAGTTTACCGCCATCGAAAATCCTCAATCAAATCATTCTTTTATCAGGGAAATTCGAAATTCGTGGTGGAGGTATCAAAACGATAGGAGTGGAGTGGAGTTTCTTCGCATTGCGGAATAGTAGAAAACGAGAGTGCCGAAATAAGGACATATTGTGAAAACCCTCTTTACTATAACTAAAGATGACTCGAAAAATTCGACTATCTAAATGGAAAGAAAAATGAAGCTCAAGTGAATCGAAATTTGGAGAGATTAAACAAACGCCCATTAATACAATCAGGAATACAATCACTTGCAGTTCCAGAAGAGAAGAAGTCATTCTGTGTGGACTTCGCATAGGGCACAGTGAATTTTCTCACGGCTGTCTTCTAAGATGTCTTAAGGCTCCAGCACGTGAACCCTACCGGGTCATCAAAGTTACTTTTGGAATGCCCGAATTTAACCTCAATCCGAAGAAATTTGGGAATGAAAAAGCAGTCTTGAGAGTATTCTAAACGAGGTTACAGGCTCTGCTGCGACTCTGCTGGAGTTTTGAAGAAAAAAAAATTATTATAGTAGAATATAAATTGCACTATTCCCAATGGGCCTTAGAGATAGAGGCAATAAATAAATTATTAGTTCATTTTCTTTTAATCTAAGGCTTTAAATATTTTGTCAATTATATGATATTATTACAAAGAGACAAATAAAAAACATTATTATATATAAAAATAAAACGAACATTTTATGTTCTAGTCACTGCTTCAACCCACTGACCCGGAGTTCAGACCGAGCATCACCAACATCGAAGAACATGTAGCGCTTATTCTCTTTACCAGCGGTACCTCTGGTCTACCCAAAGGAGTCATGCTATCCGACGCTTATCTTCTGATGAGTGTAAAATGTTTGTAGGTGTTTAGTATATAATTACTTTGCTTATAATTATTCATTACGATACACTTAAAATAAATATAGGAAACTACAACTAAAAATATGTGAAAAAAGTTCAATAAGCTTAGCTAATAGCCGATTTCGATGAATTTTCTTCTTTTTTTTTTTTATAGGTAATTTAATTACCTTTGAAATGCAACGGGATTTCAATTTTGAGCTATCACAAATTCTAAAAAAGCGCGAGAAACCGTGAGAAGTGGGAGAAAAAAGTTGAGACCCCAAAAGACACTTCTCTGTCACAAACTCCATTTACACACAAATTTTAGAGGTACGAAAGGCCTTATAGCCCATGAGATTTCAGAAAAACCTACCGAAATTTGGAATGAAATTTACCCCCACTTTTAAGGTATTGTTCTGCCTAGGAAACAACCTTACATATCGAATTTCAGCTCATTTGATCCAAAGAGTGCTGCTGGAATTACCCAAATCAACTACCCGAATATACCAGACATCTCCGAAAACTCCATAATCGTGTTTTAGGAGTTCTGAAATGGAGATAAGATGCATTCCACCTTCGATAAACTGTAACGGTCCATTTTTAGTCATTTTTTCTTTGAAAAAATATGACTAAAAATGACATTCCAAAGTTAAATTAAACTGGAGATACTAAAACTCGTTATTTTTTCAGCGATAAAAATTAATGAATTGCGCATTCATTGCTTCCACCTTTTCACAAATTCCATTATGCCAATTTATTCACAATTAAATGTTCATAATTTAAATGAAATTTCGTTTAGCTATTTTTTAATATATTCATTTACTTTGGGACTTTAATATATTGTTGATATTGTTATCAGTGGTATCATTTCACTAATTAAAAATCTATATGTAAGAAAATGAAATAAAGGAAATAGTATCAACCATCAATATATACCTTAAAGTATAGTAGTGATAACGTAATGTATGAATATATATAATATATATATATAATTATATATAATAATATATATATAATATATATAATTTTTTCATTGGTTGCATATATAATTGAAATAATTCATAATTGCAGACGAAATGACATGCTAGAACTGGCATTCCTTCAGACCTCCCCCCTGTTTTGGTTGAGTGGTGTCATATCTCTACTTACTATCATAACTTCAGGGTTCAAAATGATATTCTTAAGAGGGCCTGCTAAAGAAGCTGTAATTCTCAGCACTATACAGAACTACAAGGTAAGTTTATATATGCACACAAAGTTTCACATACATACATATATAAATATATAGATAGACAGAAAAGGAACTTTGTTCCCGGACTAGGTCCCTTAAGAATAACACAATTGAATAAATAAAACAGTAAAAATCTGTGGCCGTAAGACAACAAAATAAATATCACTTAGTGCTTACAATATTATCAATAAAAATTAATAAGCAAACAGGATAAATTCTTGTCGCGAAAAATATAATTAATGTGATAAAAAAAAAAAAAAGGAGAGAAAATGAAAAGTACAAAAATAATTAATGTACATTTGATACAAATATATAGGCATATACTCTTATGAGCAGTAAAGATATTACCTCTTATAATTACACCGAGTTATGTGCGTGTTTCTTAAACTAAACGTGGAGGACACTCAAAAAAAAAAAAAACATTAATTATTATTTCATTTTTTTAGTCCCTATTCTTTAAAACCAGTCTGTTTAACGAAATGTTATATCCAAACTCATATGGCGAGGAAAAATAAGGAGGAAAAATATATTTAAAAAACAAAACTAAAAAAAACATGAATGACGCCATATCAGCGGTTTATAAATTTTCCCACCCTAGTGCATATGATTGAAGCAAAAAACTTTTTTTTTTACAATAACTCGAGCTGGAAATAAACGTTATAATCACCTTCGTACAAGAAAAAAACACAAATGCAAGAGCAGATTATCATAAAATTAAATTATAATTTATTCAAATTATCGTTAAACAATGGCCGGAGTCTGAGTAAAAAATATTTATTACTATTCACCGGAATCGGATCACCGCTATTATAATTTTTTTAAAAATCAACAAGTCTCCCACAGCATACTTTGAATCCTCAATTACCTACTACAAAAGAAGACTGGTACAATATTTTTTTCCTTTTGAAATCCCACTCAATTTAGCAATTATAAAATACACGGAATAGGGAAAAATGATTTCGAACAATGCCGTGTCGTCATTTGGGAGTTAGGCGAAACTTCACGGAAACGCAAAATGTTTTAAGAAATTTGGGTTCGGATATATCGGCATTAAAAGTTGTCTCACGATAACTAGGAAAATAAAATCTTCCTTAAATGGTTTCATTGTTTTTAGTTTACGTACCCTTGATGGTATAGAAGGATCAATCTCTAATTTATAGTTTTTGGTCATTAATTTAATTTATTTATTTTTTATAATTTTTTGTATAGGACGAGTCGTGTCATACCGCTCTAGATCCACAGAGTTAGATTCAATTAGGAAAAACCTATCCACTGTAATGAAATTCAATTAATAATTTATTTTTATTTTATTTTTTAAATGAAACAGTATAATTAATTTTTTTTTTAAAGTTTGGAGGTTTGTTGGGAGATACAACAAAAAAAAATTAAATGGGAAATTTTGAATAAAAAAAACTTTGAAATGATATGTTTGAACATGTTTCTTCAGTTTTCTGTAATCTAAATAAATTTGTAATAAAAGAACATTGATAGAAAGAAAAACATTAATAAAACTGAAAAATCATTACAGTATACAAGTAGTTCTATATTAGTTTATAATATCGTCAGTTTATTGCGAAATCATTATGTAATATTATATTACATTTAAGATAATCAACTTACAGACTTCGCCCTCTGCAAAGCCAGAATATTGTGAGTGCAATTTTAGACATTCGATAGGATTTGTGTCATTTTGATGCACTTATTGACTTTTTCCATCATTAAATATGATCGCAACTCATAACTATATACTTTTGGTGTAAACTCATCAAAAGTTTAAGCGACTTTCTGCTATAAACCGATGAAATACAATTACTCAGTACCGACCGATAGATGTTTTACGGTGTGTTATGCGATATGGTATACTTCTCGCGCCTAACGTAGGAGTATTTGAACCTTAAACCCGGACAAAAGCTCGAGTTAAATCCATCATTCTCCAAGCTTTATAGCCTATTTGCATCCCTCTGAATTCTTTCAGGATGTCATTAAATTGTCTCCTGGTGTATTCTGGACGGTTTCAATAGAATGTAGGAGAAAATACCACCCAAAAAAATGACTGCGTTGTAATAATTATATTTTTTTACTCATTATATTTGTAGTAATATAAAATAAAATGGCGTAAGAAGGCGGATTTTTTTTTTAGCGTAACGTATTTAATATTGGCCTAAATTTCATGTTTATCATCAACATTTTACCTGACAAGACCCGACACACAAACAAAAACACCTTTATTCTATAACATTAAGTAAAAAAAAAAAAGAGTTATCGAAACATTCTTCACAAACATGGTTCGTAAACGAGAAACAAAAACAGTAAATCAATAAAACGATAATTTGAAAATAAAATATTTAAATAAACACACTGCTCAGTATGGGAAACAACTGCCTCGAATAAAACTATTCTTCATAAACATGGTTCGTAAACAAGAAATGTAAACAGTAAATCAATAAAACGATAATTTTAAAATCAAGTACGAAAATAAACACACTGCTCAGTATGGGAACAACTGCCACGATTGAAACCACTGATAACTTTGAGCCTTGAAATTCTGACAATTTTTGAGTTCCAATTCACTTTACAAGAGATGGAAAGAGTGAAGAATATTAATTCGATTACGGTTTGATGAGCCAGCTATCAAACTTGAAGAATGGTGGGTTTAAAGCAGTTTTTCACAAACATTCTGATTCAGATTTTTGTCCGGTTTTAAGGATCAAATACTCCAATGTGCGCCTGCCGGAGTTCAAAAAAAATTTCATCAATACTTTCTTTTCATTATCTTATATAACATGCCGCTCAAGCAACTATTCCAGACCTATGTTACACCTAACAGACTACATAGTATATTCTTATAGCAATATTTCTTTTAATTATTAACACAAATTTATAGGTTTTACATCTAATATAGGATGACCAGGTTATAGGATGACTTGAACTGTCTACATAAAATAAGAGCAACAAATGGAAACTACACATCAATTAATTAAATTGCTACCCTCCGAAAGAGCACAAATTCGATTACCTCATATTGTAACATGAGAGACCTTGTAAGGTCTCTCATGAAAAAATAAAAGACTGGAAATCGATTTCAATAAAAATGTATAGAGTTATTATCTCGAAAAATCTAGAACCTACTATTAATTGAATGATTTAATAGTTAAGACATCCAGTTGTCATTACAACAGAATATTTTAACTATTGAATAAATATTGTGGAGTCATTATTCTACTGTTTTACGAAGCATTTATATTATAAGGAGTAGTATTTATAATATTCGCAGTTTCCTTTATTTATTTACCGAAAGTCTTTCATCATCTTGGAAATAGCCCATATAATATTGAGTGAATTGGATAATGTTTAACCTCCTTGGGTCCGCGGGGAATCGATATCACCCGTCCTATACAATTTTGATGTTATCAGGGAATAGTCACCTTTTAAAGGCCATCTTGAGGTAAAAAAAATAAAATAAAAAAGAAGAAGAAGAATCAAACGGACAACCCATTAACTTAAGAGCCCTACCCTTAGAAAAGAATGTAATTGGGGATGACATGTCTTTGTTGGGAATTATCTGAGCTGATTCTTTCCAAGCGGTCGTCAGGTGCCAAATTGAAGGGGCTCAGCAGGACGGTCATTAATAATCGATTTGCAAGTCTTCGAATAAAGGAGATTAAATAAGAACGGATCGATAAGTTGAAATGAGGGAACGCTGCTAAGATTCCAACAAAAATTATATTTCTTTCTGACAATTTTGGCATTTCTAAGAAGTGCAATATTATTGCTGCTTTAACTATACCTACTGGTGATACCTTGTACCAATTAACAAGATACTATTTTATTAATAAAATACTAAATTATTAATAAAAAATAATTAAATACAAAAAAAAATCTATAATACTACATTGCATTCAGTACTTGGTAAGGACAGTACTGTTTCTTGTTTCTGATCACGCTCAATCGCCAGGTTTTTTCTCCTATTGAAGGGTACCCACTTTATAGAGACTGGGTGAGTCCCAGGAAGGTCTCTTGGACCCACAGGGTCGATCCACCGCTGATAAAAGAATAAATAATTATTTGTCACAGCGTCTCGAATCTGAAATCAGCAAGAATCTGAAACCTGAAAAAAAGGAGCACTGTGCCTTACCACTGAGCTACAATCCGTACCGTCCATTTTGGTTTCATTAATTAACCTTAACCTCCCCCTCGAAATTACTTTTCAATAGACGTAGAATCTAAATATTGAATACAAAAGTCCGTCCGTCCGCGACTTTTCAACGAGATTACAAAATCTTTTTTTTTAGAATTGGCACTAAAGCCACAAGTACCACAGGATGATCTCCGGAACTCGAGATTACCATCCACCATTTCAAATGCCGGCCGATCAAATGCCCATACCTTGCCCATTTATGAATAGAGGAAAAAATTTAAGTGTTTTGGAATCATTATACCAAAGCCTTTAAACAAAAAAAAATATATTTATATTAAATCCAAATAAATTTAAATTTGTTTATATACAATATATATTTATTTGGCAATAATAAACCATCGTGTAATAATTTGCAAGTGTAATGCACCATAATTTGTTAAAATAAATCTTATCAAAACTATTTATAATTTTTTTTTTTCAAGGTCAATGAGAATTTCAATTACTTGAGACTGCTCTGCGTATAGATTACCAACGTTTCTTTCAAAATAATTCGCGGGTCAATGGCATGTATGAGTGTTTTCCCGCACGTTCATTTAAAACAAAACTGCTTGTTGTTAGCATTTTGTTTTTTGCTATCACATATCATTATTAACAACTTTTTTTTTGTATCACGATTTACGCGTATTTAAGGCCACCTAAATTCAAAAATTTGATTTTTTAAAAATTTCAATTCATCTTTGCCATTCTCCCCTATTTCTGTGGACTCTGCAACGATAACCGCTTTCAATGGAACACTGCATTTTAATTTGTTTTTATGTGAATGAGCAGTACACTTTTCTGTTAAAAGTTTTTATTTATATCAAAAACATCAATTTTTCACTTTCTCTTACATGAATCGAGGTTTATTCATTTATTATTATTTTTTTTTTGGTTCCGAAGGCATATTTATAACTATATACAATATTAAAGGTTTTGTCACGGAAATTAAAAAAAAAATTAATTTTTACTCTTAAGTATTTATTGAAAAAATGCATAAATTTATCAAATATAATTATTTAAAAACATAATAGAATCAACCATCATTGTGGCTGAGAAGTAGTTAAGGAATGCATAATATGTATATTTATATTCAAAACAAAAATACCAAGTTTGAAAACCCAAATTCGAATTCAGATACTTTTTTTTTTAATAGGATAATGAAATAAGTAAGTCTCTAATACTACCAATATATATATATACTATTCATAGTTAACTAACGGCAGTTTGGAGAATACTGTTTATTCTGAAGAAAAATAATATTGATTATCAAATTGTTATTAGATATTCTTTTTATTTCCCCACGTATTCTAAATTAACCCGTCAATAAAAAAAGAAAAAAAAAGTATGAGATTACCAATATTCTGAGAAAAAAATATCTAAACAAGCAGAAAAACAAACACAAGGATTCACTACATTGAAAGAAGAGTATAAAATTATATATATATATATATATATATATATATATATATATATATATATATATATATATATATATATATATATATATGATTTTCTAAAAATAAGGGACGAATTAAAAAAATAAAATTAATTACTGATTAGAAGAAAAAATTCATGTTTTGAATACATTTAGGTTGGTACATACAAGGCAGGTACTTAATAAACAGAAAAATATATAAACTAATTTTTTAAAATTATTATTGTACTATTTTATCACTACGATGGCATTCATTTATTATAATAACAATTTGATAATCAATAATTGTTTTTCTTCAGAATACATTGTGCCCTCCAAAGTGTTAACTTTGTTGCAAAAGTTATCAAGGACAATAATATTAGTTTATTTAGACATTTAGAATAGAGGTAAAATAAAATAGCTATAAAAAAAAAAATTACAATAAATAACAGGAAATAAAATATTTTAAGGATTTACAGAACAATAAAATTAATTATCGATTCTCGATTATTGATTATATATATATATATATATATATATATATATATATATATATATATATATATATATATATATATATATATATAAAATATATTATTAATTAGATCTATAATTAATTAGATAGACAATTAGATGTATCTTAATTGACCCATTTGATTGAAAATCTATTGATACCAAAAAATCAAGCAAGTTAATAGCCTTAGGAAATAATAAACACTTACATTTCTGATTTAAGTTGGTAACAGATGTCCTCAACGGTCACTAATTATATGAAAACTAACGCTTATCGGTGGTTGACTCTTTCTTTGAATTTCAGGAATCTCTTCAATTTTAAAGGAGCTGATATAAAATCGATCTCGATAATCGATTTTTATTAGATACACGGAGTATTAGAGTAACCAACGGAGATAAGATTATTAAGGCATTAGAAATTCATTACCTTTGAGAAAAATATTAAAAAATAATTGGGCAAAAATTCAGATACCGAATTTGACAATTAATGAAATTCATTTTATGAAAATCGATATTTTAATCTTATATGGCGATAGTCAGGGAGTAAACATCTTAAACACTGATTCAATATTAGGGGCGGAAGGAGAATGCGGATTTCATATTTGCGTCAGGACATAAGAGTAAAGGAACGCAACCAGAAGAAATAAATTAACAATTTTTTTCTTCTGTGTTGGATTATTGGAGCTGAATAATATCTTCTCTCTCCTCCTTTTTAAAAATGTTTTTCCATAACTGGACAAAGAAGGCTATGGAAGCTATAGGAAATTATAACGAAGATTGCTGAATGGCGGTGACTGAGATAAACATTTAGCACTGTATGATCTTTAAGCGCAAATTTCTTTTAGTATGAAATAAGATATTTTTACAAATTATATACATTGTTTAACAAATTGTATTCATCCAGGTGAATATATGGTTGACTGCACCAACAACCCTACAAAGCCTGTTAGTATTTTCAAGTCGAGGGGCCTACGACATATCCAGCCTGCAAATAGTCAACAGTGGAGGGGCAGCTCTCAGTGCAGATTCCCAACTACGAATTCAGAGAGAACTCTTCAGGAATAGGACAATGGTCCTGCAGGTGTATGGTAACGTAATCAGCATTACAAAATAATTGATATTAAACTATCATTGTCATTACTAATGATGTTTTCCTATTAAGCAACAAATCCAAAAACAATCCGACTTAGATTTGACAATAATTCTGTGGTTGAACTTAGGAATGACTGAACTTGGTGGAGTAGCCGTGAGTGTGCCAGGAAGAATCAAGCCAGGATCATGCGGGACATTGACTGCTGGTACAAGTGTCAAAGTAAATTGTACGCTCAAATTTATTTAAACATATAATTTTTCAATCTATTTCAGTCACTTTTTTTTTTTTAGATCGAAGATCTGGAAACGGGAGAGAGCCTGGGACCGGGACAGGAAGGTGAAGTGTGCGTTAAAGTTCAATACTTCATGCTGGGCTATACCAAAAATCCAGAGGCGACGAGTGCAACATTCGATGAAGACGGCTGGTTTCATACCGGAGACATCGGTTATTACGATGAAGACGGATATCTATTTATAATTGATAGGATCAAAGACCTTATTAAATACAAATCTTATCAGGTTATATTTCCTTCCTTATACATACAAGATAAACTATCTTACAGAAGGGTATATGCATGTTTTTCTATCTTTATTATTCCGCACGTATTATAAAACATTTAAGTGAAAACCAGAGTTCTCATCATCAAGTCAAATTATCATCAGCTGAAATGAAATTAGTTTTCCAAGTCGCGATATCAGGATTATTGATAAGAAGCCCGTATTTGACAGCTGAGGCCGGTATGACTTCGTAACTTTTGGAAGGTTTGTTCGAAATTTCACACAAGACGCCTCTCACTCGTGTCCATAAGGTATTCTGTTATGATTTGTATTCGTTTCTGCATGATGTCGAATAGCGTCATGCACACACTTAAAGCTAATGTATTAGCTTTTTGTCGAAGTTTCTTGGTTACTAATTCATAATCTGACCCACTTTCTGCCCCACGATAAGACCTCACGTTAATGCTGCCATCTTTATTGTACCAAGACATGATCAATTTGATTTCGTGTTCTCGACAACACAATCAACACAATCGACGGACAATTTTTAAATGCCCCGGCCTAGAGAATGGGAATTGAACCCCCCTCTAACGGACGCGGGCAACCAAATTTTCTTCACCGAGGGATAAATGTACCGCGGACACTTACAAAATGTTTAAATTAGGAAAACTATATTTAATGGTTTTACGTATCTATATAATGAAGTGCGTACATAAGAATAATTACATATCTTGAAGTTATTTTTTAAATATTAATAAGACAACAGTTTTATTAATTAAAACCACAACACCGTCATCACATAAAAAAAAAAAACTATTATTTTTTATTCTATTAAGTAGTGCCCGGTTTAATAGAGAATTAATTATGAAGAGCGAAATAGAAACGCGCTTTAGAATAGAATAATGTAATTTTCCACGGTGTTAAAATTTTGTGCTCTTCGCTTCTCGGCGGTTTACACAGAAATCACTTCGCCTCATGCTCATCATTTTTTACTAAAGCCCACTATACCTCAGTTTTGTTCTTTGTCTTAAAACGTTAAGAATGGCTGCGCGTAAATTTCTTACGATAAAAGAAAAAGTAGAGATAGCAAATTTCAACTAAAAAAAAAAAAAACTGTTTTCTGCGCGCAAGTTAGCTGACAATTTTAAAATCGAAAAGGCACAATTCGTGGATATTTTAATAAAAATATTATGGAAATAGCTACGCTGTTTATACATTTTGTTCACCAAGTTTATTTTCTATTTTTTTAATTCATAAGGTCATACATATATATTAAGTTCTAACAATATGTAGATAATTAGAACACTAAATTGTACTAATGAACTAGTTTTGATGCATGCATGAACGCATTCATTTTTTTATGAAGACTTGTATACTTAGCGAACACCTTCATCCAACGGCCAAATCTGCCGGACCCGTAGGTGTCCGTCGTAGAGAGGTTTCTTGACAAGTAAAAAGTAATTTAAAACAAAACTTTTCCGAAAAAATATCTGTTAACTAACAGAAAAAATTCTGAACTTAAATATGAAATGAAACTGTCCCTGAAAATAAACATAGACAAATTAAAATGAGTAATCCTTATATTTTTAAAAGAAGAAAATTATTTTACCACAGCACTAACTTTTAGGTAAAGTTTTGTTTTATTTCTTAAAGAAACTTTTGATTCTGTATTTTCGAGTTGTTTTATTGACTTCAGACAAAGTGAATTTAATAAATTTTACCATCAAAACACTTCTTTGTCGGGGAAACCTAACCTCCATGTCACAGTTTTTGGCGAATCAGGGGCCAATTCTAGACCAAGCTCAAAAGAAAACTAAACTTCATTTATACGAAATAAAAGCTTAATAATGAGGAGTTTTCCTGAAAGTTGGACGTCAGTATTCCAGTAGAGGATTGAGAAAAACATTCACAAGTAAAATATGATTTTAAAAATGAAATAAAACATTTCGCTATTGGTACCTCCTAAAGCCCACATACAATGTATTTAGTTAAGCAAAACCATATTTCTAATAGGGAATTTTGTCTACTTTACTATGGTGCAATTGGAACTTAATTACCTTGAATAGTTTTTGAGTGATCGCTTCCTGTTCAATCAAAACCGCGACTTACCTAAAATAACACAAAACTTAAATTTCCTGTTTTTCCGTGGGGAATCGGACCATAGTTATACGTTAGTAAGTTAGTTGTACTTTTTTGTTTGTTCTTGAGATGCAAAAATCAGCCTCTGTAGTTTCCTAGTTCTGCTGTAGACCATGCATAGTAGGTAGTGTCCTTTCGGAGCTCTCAAGACTAATCATGGCATACTTTTATGTTATATTCTAGTTTCACAAAAATTAATACTGTATTTAAAACTGCCAATGCATCACCTGAAAAATCGTCAATTTCAAGTTATGATGTTGCAGCAAATGAGCGATATATGTATGTCCCTTTTTTAATATTTAGGCGTAGTAAACAATAATTTAAATAACTAAACAATTATGCATTAATAAAACAAATAGAAAAAGCATCGAGCAGCTTGTTGAGTGAAATGACATTTAATATCTCATTGAAAATTTGATAGAAAATAATACAGAAAACTATTCTGAAGCTTCAATAATAGTAATCAGGGAGGATATAAAAGTGAAATACTCAAGTAAAAATATAATGTACGCACCTGCTTACGTGTTTTGCAAATTTGTATTCTTCGTGGATATTCCAATCTCTGACAAAATGTTTAAAAGGTCGTTAAATTATTTTGGCTAATCTAAATGAAAGTATCTAATTAATGCAAACAGAAACTAAAAATGAACAATAATGGCGTATTATAAATATAAATTAAAGCACCTTATTTACGCAACACATAGTCGTGAAAAATAAGAAGTAGGTAGGTACTTTTTAAATGTCGCGCCTTCATTAAAATAAATGAACACTACATCAAACGTCTTAAAATAACCAAAAGGTTTGTGTTTAAAGAGTGAATTGAGCAAAAAAAAGCAAAAGCACTATGATCAAGCAATATCCTAATAAAAATAAAATATTAGATTAGATTTAAATATTATCTAATTTGTTTATTTTAAACAATATTAAAATAATAAAGAAAAACTATAAAATTAAACATATTCTCTTCAGTTAATTTTGTAAATATATTTGTGAGATTAATAATTCTGCTCACTAACGTTGACAGTTAACAAGATCAAATGCATTATATTCAGAACTTCACTTAGTAAAGTTTGGCGATTATTTCAAAATAAACGTGTTTTTTTTTTATTAGTTTACTGGTTAGTTAACATTTTTTTTTTTTTTTGAGAGAGAGAAAAATAAATTATCGCATACCTATAATGGCAAAAATAGTTGTTTAAACAACCATTTTACAACATAATAATATTTAAATCAGAAACAGTAGTGAAATGGTCAAGATAAAATTTTAATAAAAATGCTGTGGTGGTTAAACAATCTAATTCATTTTATGACAAATAAGAGATGCATGTTTTAACTTCATTTTATGTAACAAAAGTAATGTGAAAGAGTGTTACTTCAGTTTTTTGAATATACATAATGAAATAACTGATAAAACAGACCTAAACACATTTTTGTTTTGAATTCAAGTTATAGCTATAACTGGTTCAAATTAACCCTAGAGTACCTACATAAATTTATTAGGCCTTTAGAATTTTTAAAATTTATTAAACACAAATAACAATTCATTCTGGCCAGATGGCAACATCTATCAGTCGATACCAAAAATGAACATATAAAAATTTACAAAAATTAAATACAGTATTTTTTCTAACAATTTTAATTAGTTAACTATGGAGACTGAAACTATTACATCACAATTTATTAGAGATAGAAACATAAGAAAGCCTTAGAACCTCATGGTCTATAACCCAAAAAATATAATTTTCAATAAAAAGAATCAATTAGCTTATTCTGGGTTTCATGAATAAAAAATATATTTCCGTAGTGTACTAGCATTGAATACTTGGTCCTCATTGGCGTGCCCACGAAGGATACCACAGGTGTATGGGCACCTGCTAATACCTCAGAATTTTTTTTTTCTATAAATTGTAATATGAAGAAAATTTATCAACCCTTCGCACTTCACTCATTTTATTTGTATTAATTCAACATTTCGAGCTGTTTGTTTTATTATCTAGTTGAATCTTTACAAATAATTTATTTGGTGATCTCATTTACAATGATTTTGTAATGTAATGTAACCCCTCCCGTCCAACTGGGGAGTATGGAAGGACCCTCTCGGTACTATGGTTCATGCACCCTCTAATAAAGGATGCTGCCTTCGTCTATATTAGTCCTTCTATCAAGAAATACAATTTAGCAAACTTTTTTTTGTAAATAAATATTTAAAATGAGTAAATGCAGAATGTATGTAAATCTTTTTTTTCTCAATAAGCAAACAAAATGCCTGTTTATTCTTAGATAGCTCCAGCTGAAATTGAGAATGTACTAAGGACTCATCCAGCAGTCAAAGACTGTTCTGTTTTTGGAATCCCTCATCCAACAGATGGAGATCATGCCACAGCTTTTGTAGTTGCTCATAAAAATATTACTGAAAACGAATTGCTAGAATATGTAGCTGGTAATTGATTCATTTAATATTAAATCAAATAGTTTTTGTTTAAATAATTTATAAACAAGTAAAATATAATTTTCAGAAAGAGTTTCAGAAAACAAACAGATTCGTGGTGGTATAAGATTTGTTGAATTTATACCACGCACTTCAACTGGAAAACCAAAGCGACGGGCTTTGAGATCACAATTAATGTCAGAATTGCAGGGAATTAATTTCATGTAAGTGAACAAAATACCAATACTTATGTGGTCATTCTGTTAATTTAAATACTCAACCTGAGCATATCAAGATTTCAATGAAACTTTCAGAGACAAGTCGCCCTTATGATTTAAATGACCTGAAAAGCCAAAAGACATTATTTGATGTACTAAAGAAGAATCAAGGTCATTTTTAAAAATAAACTATAATTAACTGTACCATGGATAACCCTGAATCTATGGTATCTATCCTTCCTTGTTTAGTGTTTTCACATAACGATTATGTAACATATCTTTTAAAACTTTCTCTTATAATTAAATATATGTTAGAATTATAGTCCTTTATTACCAGGCGCAGATTTAGTATACTGCCACCCACAGGCATGACAGATAATGCTGTCCCCTTCAATCACTCTTATGACCAAAAACAATTATTGCCGCCAAATATCTTATTATCCGCCAAATATATATATATATATATATATATATATATATATATATTTTGTCTTTACTTCTGATTATAATCCAAAAATTTAAGGATTTAAAACTTAAACCATTTATTTATTTTTAAGAAATAAGTTTGTTTATAATTCTGTTTTGAAACTTATTTAATCTATTATAGCCATGTAGCTTATTATATTTAAAATGAGTTGTAAAAGGATCTTACAGAATTTAATTGATTCAAGATCAATACAGAGTCTTTACATACCGGACTTTAAAATTCCTATCCTAGAAAAAAATTTCATGTGAGGAAAGATTAAAACTTCTATCATTGATATGCATAGCACACATTCAGAATGAAAGTAGCAAAACTCAAAACCGTAAAAGTTAAAAGTGTTTTTTAGTTGGATCCCTGTCAGTATATTGAGCAATTATCAAAATATTAGATTAAAATATTCATCGCATCACGCAATTTAGTGAATAAATGGTGATTTCTCAACAAAGTACTTTCTAATGTTTTATATAAGAATTTTCGCTCAATATATAGAAATGTTATATTATATTTTTCATAAAGTATTTTTCTAATAAAAATTCAAGGTTCTTCAAAAATCTTTAATGTATAGAAATTTTAGATACATGAAAGTTCAATGATTAGTTTAAGCAAAACATAAAAATGAGTTGTTTCAATATCAAAACATTCATTGCACCTTATCCTAAAAGGTAAATGCATATAAAAGTAAAGTCATTAATTAAGATAATGATTTCTGAAATTTTCATATAAATCTAAAATGGGCAGGTTGATTTAATGGTTATTTTGGCATGGAATTGATCCTATTTGAGGAGTTATCTAAGTATTTTTAAAGCCTTTAGTATTTTTTTTCTAAATAGTCTGCAATTGATAGATTAAATTATGTTTTAAGATTTTCAAAATTAATTGTTTAAAATATACTACAAATTTAAATTTCCAATTCCATGTACATGTTGAATTTTATACAGGAAAAGGTGGAAGACAACATCAGTAAAAGAAAAGAAGAAAACAAAAAATAATCAACTAATCCAAGTTAAAAAAAAAATCCTAGATCTCCCTCAAAAATAGTTAAATAATCTTCCAATATTCTGAATATTGAAATAATTTTGAAAAAATTATACTTCTTGGGCTAGAAACCCATTTATACTAGGGTCTGATACAAGAAGAATGTCTGTTGTAAGTAAAGTAAACAAAGAACGTTCAATATCTGTAGTTAGCGTTCTAAAAGCAACAAACAGAAACAGAGCAAGAGGAGGTTATTTAAATTACAAATGAATTTTTAAAAATATATATCACCAGGAAAAACTATATATAATATAATGCATATAATTAATTCAAGGTAACATCATATGAAATTGCTGTTTTTTAAAGGAATAAAAGGATTGATTTGCTTCTGTTTATGTTGTCAACCTCAATTTTTTATTGTAATTTAAGGTTAATGAGAATTTCGCAATTAATCTTAATAAAGTTTTATATTGAATAAAAAAAAAAATGGCCACTTTTACTGACACCTAAAATACTTCAATTTGAAAATGGAATATGTTGTTAAGATGAATCAGATTGATACTCAATTTACCAGAATCATTTATTAATTAAAAATTATCCTGATGGAAAAATATGAAAATATCTCTTGAGGGGTTCATTGAAAATCGTATTAGGTCAATTCTATCTATATATCTGACATGAGCTGTAATATATGTATGACAAGACCTCCGACCCTTCTATATAAATTCAAATATTCACATAAAAAAACAATTTTTTAATATTTTTTTTTTTTGTATTAAACTTCCCGATTTATTTTATAAGTTTTCGTAAGTTTTTTATTTTAAAATACTCAATATATTAATTAATAAATGTTTGAGAACTATAACAAACATTTGACACATAAAAAAAGGGTGGCCACTTTTTTTTACATCACAGTGTATAAAAACATCTTTATATTTTGTGGAAACTGTATAATAAGGTAGAGTTTATGTATGAGTATAATTTCAATAATGGCATGATTGTTTTACATTTTTTTTTTTCTGTTCTTGATATTTCATCATCAAATAAGGCAACTATTGACATTTTCCTGATTGAATAAAATATAAGATTAATCATTGAAACCTCAATTTGTAAAAAATTGAAGGAGTGGAGACAATTAACACTAATTTTGAAATGTGGCTAAATTGATGTTGAAAAAATCAATATCTTGTAATTGTCAATTTTTAAATATTCAGGCATAATTAAATTTAATTATTTTTTTACTGTGTTTTTATCTATTTTTTACTAGGCCAGATAATAGAACATTTTATATATTTAAAGATTTAGAAATAAAATAGTTAATTCCTAAGACTATTTATTTTAAAGCATTATTAATTTAATTATAGCAAGATATGATATATATATATATATATATATATATATATATATATATATATATATATATATATATATATATATATATAAGTATATATGCATACACACTTTTTCCCTTCCAATTGAACCTAAAGAAATCAATGCCTAGGGACCATTTTTATAAGTTTCACCATTACAAAACACTGGTTTTTATAATAAATAGGAAAAGTGGTTATCAGTTGGTGACTGGTGTGATGATGAATATAGTGATACATAACTTCTCGTAGATAGCCATTAACACCTTAATGATGCATTCAATGATTGACCATGCAAAAATTCCAGTAAAATAAGAAAAGTTCTTACCAGCAATACCTACTAAATCAGTCACCAACTACTTAATCCTATAGGACCTCACACTATTTTCTAAATAAAAAAACAAGTATTTCAGAATTGTAATGTCAAAAATATCTTCCAAAATATTTCTTGTCGAGCTCAAATATTGTAACAGTTTTTAAGCTTGCGAACCATAAGTTTCCAAGCCAATAAAACAAACTTTTTTATTCAATAAATTATTAATGCATTCATTGGTGATGGGTTTAATGCCATTATGTACCCAAACTGTAGCAGAAAAGCTTTTCCTACTTAATACCAAATTATCCCAGTCAAAGTGTAAAGGTAAAGATTATTTTTCATTAATTTTATTTTGAAAAATAATTATAAATGTGATCAAATCAAATAGTTTTTAAAACCAGCAGCTTAACTTAAAACAGGTTGGTGCAGTTCAGTTTATATAAAAATATTTATCTTTTTAAAAAATAAATTAATAATCTATCATATTGATTATATTAAAATGTAAAATGTTATTAAAGATTAAAGTAATATTAATTTTTCTAATCTGAAATAAATTTGAATAATGATAACATACTTACCGCACAGGTGTTTGTGATCTGTTTTTTTTTAATACTAAACATTAATTTTTAGTTATTTCTTTTTCAGAGCAACAGACCATCCGACAGTGATCCCTCATTGAAAATAATTTATCTATAAATATATTTTTACAGATGCACATTGATCTTTAATAAGTTTATTAAAAATGTTTAACTTATTATTATTTGTACTTAGTATTCAAAAGTAAACACCACATTAGCTTATTGCATTATATATTTTTTCTATTCTAGATTGCGAATTATAGAATAAAAACATACAAATAAGATACAAGAATCACAGAGTACTTTCTAGCTACACATTTTCTAAAATAATTTAGTTTTTGTGAAATAATAGATTATTTTTTATTCTTTATTACACTTAATCAGGATGAATTCAAATGTTCATTTGATTATCAAAAATATTTAAATTAAGGCACATTTTAAATAAATCAATCCATAATTAGATTTACCAAGTGATTCAGCTCTGAGTAGTAATTTTTTAGTTGATTTAGTTGAGAAAAAAAAATAACTTAGTACCTCACTTAAAGCAAAATTGTAAGAAAATAGCTAGATAACAGAACATATTAAAATACCAAAGTAATTAATTATTTTAAAAGAGGTAAGTTGGCTATAAAAGTGCCTTAATAACCATTGTTAGAATTCCTTGTGGAATAAATATTTAGGAATAAATCTTATGCCAGTAATTCGGTGGCTTCCTATACAATTGTTAATTTATGTTCATAATAATTCTTGCTAATAAATAATAATAATCTTGCTGCTATTTATTAGATAAAAGGCCTCCCAATTAAAGTTTCACTCACAAAAAAAGAATATATTACATTACAAAACATTTTAACAAAGTGATGCAACATAGATAAAAACCTTAAAATATGCTATCTAGAGCTTAAAGTTTTCATGCAAACATGGATCATGAGTTGATTAAAGCTTTAATTAATAAAACAATCTGATTTTTTGCAATATTAGTTATTTAAATGATAAAATGAAACTATTTTACAATTTTAGTTCATATTATCTTTTTTTGCAACAAATCATGAGCACATAATTTTTTTATACAAATCCTTAAATATTGCTACTCAGAACTCGATCAGTACCTTACCATTTTAACGTTGTATTTTCAATGTGTTTTTTTTTAATTTTATGGTTTTACAATAAATAATTTGTTAGTAATTATGGAAATCAAGTATTTTATATCGCCGTGTTGGAGGTAAAAGTGATCAACTGACATTTTTAAGAAGTTTTTTGCTATCTACCTGTGCCGGAACCAAATTTACGCTTTAGTATTAACAAACTTGTGATATTATCAATAATTAACAAATAATTGAGTAGTTTATTTCCAAAAAGAACCTATGAAATTATGACCTATTTAAAATTTAAATGTTGTTTAAATAATATTAATTATTATTATTATGTTAATAATAATATTATTAAAATAAACATTATTAACATATTATAATAACATATAAAATATAATAAATATTAACATGAATATTATTATGTTAATAATAATAATTATTATTATGAAGAGGGGAATGAAGGTGGACGGAGGAGCGTAGAAGGGAAATGGGGAAAAAGATGAGGAAGGTGTGGACTGAGAGAAAAATGAAAGCCATGAAATGATATAAGCGTGGTCCTTAGCTGGCCTTTGTTGCGATAAATAAATAAATATTAATATATTGGATTTCCGGAAATACGTATTAGAATAAGAATTTTTCTATTTTTTTTTTTTTAAAACTGTTTTTCATATCACAATCGGAATAGAAACTATAAATTTGTCAATGAAGATTAGCTTTAATTTTGAAACGACCCTATTATTGTTAATTTTACGATTGTATCAATAATGAAGCATAAATTTGGTTCAGCAACAAATGTCAGTCACCAACAGATCTTCGCAAAAATGTCAGTTGTTCACTTTTACAACCAACACGACAATATAATTATTATTTACTTGAATTAACATCTAAAAAAAAATATTTAAAATAAAATAAAAGTTTTAAAAAATATGTCTGTCAAAACTACCATTAAAATCAAAAATTGTATTTATTAGTGTACAATCATTTATGGGGACATACATTTCATCAGTAACACACACTGTTAAATAAATAAAAATACTAAAAGGTTAATAAAGTATTCAATTTATTTTTTTATATCCTGATTAATACTTTTTAAAGTATCCATCTACTTTTTGTAAGAATAGCCAATTTCTACGAGAAACAACCTGCTGTACATGCAGGTGTATCACCATGCTATATACACAGAATGTTAATATTTCTAAATTCCCAACATAGATTATTCCATCTAGATTGCAGTTAAAATAAAGAATATAGTAAGTTACTGCTTTTTCTCCTCACTAGCCGTAGAATGATATTCTTGACTCTGTGATTTTGTTATAAATGGTTCAAAGCTGGTGTGAGGTCATGCCATTTAATAGTGGTGGAAGATGGCGATAATATTTTCTGTGCTTTAATTTTGTCACATTGATCGGGCGATAATACCGGGCTGGTGCTGGATCTAGGTGTGACAATAAGAATCGTCACAACCCATCACTAACTTCTTGGTCAAAATAAAGAAATATATTTTTTGGTTGGCGGTAGAAATCCATCTTGTTATTCAAAGCATGCATTTCTATATACATGCGCTGCAAGTCAAAAGTTTATTCTTTTGTAAGTTAATTACACTAATATTTTTCAATTTGATTGTGGAATTATTCGAATACATAATGTATGATCATAATATTATAGTTTAATAAAAAATATTTTAATTAACAAAATTAAAAATTAGAAAACAAAAATTAATAAGAAACCTGATAAAAATCCGTTTTAAATAATATCTTAGTAACATAGTATAAACAAATTGTTTTTATTTATTAAGTTGAATTAACTTTTTATAATATCTAGAATCCTCCAGTTTTTCAAATTATTTATTATACTCTTATTGCTCACCTGAGTGTTAATATAGGTTCAGTCCATTGAACATTTAATTTATTTGAATTACTACTTAATAATTATACTTATGACAGTAATGCAAACATGGCAAGAAGAATTGGGTAACAAGAAAACTTTACAATTGAGAAATGCTATTAATACTCTCCAGGAATGTTGAAAAATTTCAAGAGCAGGCCTCATGGAACCATCACTTACTTTTAAAGGTGCAAATCAACGTCAATCCAGACAACCAAGAAAAACAAGTCAGGCTAAAGACCAATTCATTATTTTAAAAAATAAGATAAATAGAATCCTTATGGCCCCTGAAATTCGAGCAGATCTCATTGGAATATTCAGAAATCCGGTTTCAGTTTCAACTGTTGTAAGGCAACTTATAGAACCAAATTTGCTGTTATATCCTTGAAATAACTTTAAGACTTCCTAACAAAAAGAAAAGGTACCTGTGGACCCTTGCTCATAAAGTATTCACAGTAGAAGACTGGAGAAGGATACTCTGGACAGACAGTTCCAAGTATCAAATATTTGGTTCAAATCACAGAATAATAGAGTTCGTCGATAAATTTGCTCTTTAGTTTTTCCTCCATTGTAAAGAGGAGGTTCTGTCCTTGTCTGGACCTGTTTTTAAGGTTAGAGACAAGTAAAGATTGTCGCTCATTACCAGTATTTTAAATAAAGAAAAATATATGAGCATTTTAAAGGACCACTTCTGGACT
Organism: Rhaphigaster nebulosa; assembly: GCA_948150685.1. Classification (NCBI taxonomy): domain Eukaryota; kingdom Metazoa; phylum Arthropoda; class Insecta; order Hemiptera; family Pentatomidae; genus Rhaphigaster; species Rhaphigaster nebulosa. The sequence goes on from OX411310.1 coordinate 45,383,684, forward strand.
TAAATTAATTGGCTAAAATTTCATCATGCAGCAAAACAACAATCCTAAATACACTTCCAAGTTGTGCATAGGTTTTTTAAAAGAAAAAGTTGAAGAGGGAATCATAGAAATCATGAATAGACAAGCGCGGGAACATCCTCCAACTTCTCAAAAAAATCTTACGGAGATTATGCAAAGTTGTTAGGACAATTTTGTTGTGAAATTTTTTAAAAAATCACTGAAAGGATGCTCAGAGTTGCCAAAGCCGTAATTCAAAGTAAAATAGTATTTTTTCAACAAAAAGACTGTTTAAATGAAAATAATTGTTTCCAAAATTTTTCTTTACATTATAATAATAAAAATCATTGCATATCATACCTAAGCTTCTTATATCATCTTTTATAACTTTCAGAAATTATAATAAAAATGTTTAGTTTAAAAATCTTTTGTTTTATTATAACTTATCCAGTGGTCTTAAACTTTTCATTGGCAGTGCACATAAAAATTCTTCCTTTCACCAAAAGTATTTCTATTCAGACACCAAAAAATGATAATGGTAATAGGACAAACTTAGCATAGACAATGTAGCAAGATAATGGAAGCTTCATTATTTTAACATATTTTTCAGTCCAGGTAAAAAAATAATAGGAGCTTGCATACAATCAGGATGATTCTATCGAATTAATAATAATATTATTATTGACAGGAATATTACTATAGTAAAGATCAACACAACTGATTTAAGTTGTTTTATAATAATAATGTAGTATTGGTAAGGTAGTAATAAAGTGATCTGAATAATTAAAATGTTTATATTACAAATTAACAAAATAATAATAAAATTACTTATTATCAAATGGATAAGTAACAGCTAATAATAATATAAATTTTACATTCAATTTATAACAGTTACTCAGCAGTAATAAAAAATAAAACACATATCATCAATATTTAAATTTTATAAATATAAAATCTTTTTAAATTGTGCAGAAAGTCTAATTAAAAAAACAAATAACATACATCTTTGGGTTAGGTTTTCAAAGAGGAAGGTAACTGATACCTCTAACTGTAATATTATTGCTTCAAACATAATCACTTATGTTACTAGTCGATGAGATCTGCTGAGATACCACAGTTCCATTCTTCTCGTCTTCTGAAAGAAGTTATTTTAAAATATGTCATAATGATATCTCCTTGAATATATATACATGAGATATTTTCGAGGTTCAGCCTCAGTTTAAAAACTGGTAGACTCCAATTATCGCCTTTGACATGAATATGAGCATCATAAAAGTAAATATTGATTTCACAATCTTTGCCAGGCGACCATGAAAGTGGTAAAGGTGACCTGATTTCTTCGTCCCAATCTCCACCACTATAACCCCATGAATTCTGAACAACGTAGCATTCAGGTGCATAGCGTACATTTAAATGATACGGAACAAGTGGATGAGGGAAAATCTGAAACATAAATATTTAGGCTGGATTATTCATAAGGTTGTTGCAAATTGTGAGATCAAAATTTATGTCAATAAGAATTGTTTTAATTAATTAGAAGTGAAGGATTGTAGTCTGTATTGATATGTTTTTTATAAGTTTTATTTTTTTTTAAAGCCAATGCTATGATATTATTAACACTGTTACAGTCCTGATAATAGCCAACATAGTTGTGCTGAAATGTCGGCTTTAAATAAAATACAAAAACAATATGTTGTTTTTCAAGTCATAATAACCTATCCCCATATTATTATATAGTCCTCATATTTTAATTAAAATTAAAGCCTATTATTGGAAAATCTCAAAATAAAACCTAAAGATTCTCGGATACCATTCAGCAATGAGTTCTAGTTTTATGTTGTCCATTGACTGATTCCCAACAATATCTAGTTAGGGCGTCTACACACAGCTACTTGAAAGAAACTGATCATTTAATCCAACTGACAATTTAAATCACTAACTAGTCTGCAAAGAATCATAACCTATGTAATTGAACAGAGTAATGCAGACAGCGCTACTGGTTACTAATCTGTCAGTAATGCGTTAGTAATCAGTCACTGGCAACTCGACGTATAGAGTTGCTAGAAACTCCAGTTACCAGTTTCTCAGTCCTGCTGCCTGATATGACGCTATCTATTTTGATTTTATAAAATAAATAAATTTCTGTTAATTTTATTAAAAAATGAAGGATCAATAAATTAGTGAATTCAAGAAATTAGTGAATGAAATGGAAAACAAAAATCCAGTTTTATACAAGTTCAAAATTGTACAACCGATTTATATTCTAAATTAATAGTTTTTTTGCAACAACCATTAATCGGCGATTAAAATTTCTTTCAGTACATGAGAATAATACAAATCTTCTTTGTATTATTCTCATCCCTCGGATTTACTTGTATTTACATTTATGTGATTGACAAAATAAAAAGACTCTCTTCCTCAGATTTGAGCGGTCTGTTTTCGGTTTGACATGATTTTCAAGCCAAGTTTCATGGTTACTGATCTTAATTTTTTAAGGAAAACTAAATTTATTCTAAAGTCATAATTTCAGTTTTATTTTTTTCTTCGTCTTCATAGTTTATAAATAATAGTATAAGTTTATTGTTAGTAATATAAGAATGAAGTGGAAAATATCCAATTTTATACAACTTCAACATTTCAAGAAAGGAAAACACGCAAAAGGCGTGGAATAAAAGCATTCCTTTAAAGAAACAAACAATTGGAAGCAAAAATTTCTTACTATTTGTGGATGAACTCCAAACCTTCGTATTCGATTTTTTCTATAACAATAATAGTAATAAAGGAACATTGATTCATTACTACAATCATTATCCATAACATGTTCTTCCTTCCAGGACAGGGCTATTGATTTGAATCTCTTTTGAGTAGACCAGTGTGCGGAACAGCATCACTAACGAGTTAGTAACCAGTAAATAATTTCAATCGCTACCCAGTTCAATTTCCTATGACTAACTCCGTGACCAGAGAACTTTAGTATTTTATTTATTTTTTTTTAAATAATACAACTCACCTCATCGCCAGACTGCAAATTGACACGGAATGACACAGGTAACAGTTTTATTTTTCCTTTTATTTCTATTTTAAACCCAGCTTTTATGTCTTCTTCTAAGTTATAGGTGAAAGGAATATGCTGTAATCATGTCCAAAAATAAAAAAAACTTCATTCCATTAAAATTATAACTATAATTAAACATTTAGGAACAAAATTGTTATGAATGTTTATAACAAATCCTCATCCTACCCTATATCATATATGTTCTATATCCTTAACAACTTATTATTCTTTTTGCCTAATATTTAATCATATAATATTTCATAAATCATTGTAAGGAGTTAAGTGTCTTAAGAGTTTTTCACTATTTTTACTTCCTTGTATAAAGTTTTCAGATTTCAACGGAAATATTCATTTTGACCATCTCTGAATCCATTTTGACTAGTTTCGTCGTGCCGTCTGTACGTACGTTCATTCGTATTTCGCATAACTCAAAAACGGTTAGCCGTAGAAAGTTGAAATTTTGTATTTCTGTAATGATTGTAAAATCTATTTGTGAACCTCCCTTTTTGGTCACTGCTTAATCACCGGAAGTGGTACTTTACTTGAAGGTCATAATTGATTTCCATCAAAAATTATATTAAAATACTTTGCAAAACTTCTCAAATTTGGTATTTATAACTTATATATTGATTTAAATAACATACTAGATTTTGGTCTAAATTGGAAAACCGGAAGCGGTACTTTACTTGAAGGTCATATTAGACTTTCATCAAAAATTATATTAAAATATAATGTAAAACATCTCAAATTTGGTAAATAGGACTTTTATATCGATATGAATGTATTTACTATATTTTGGTTAAAATTGGTGTGCCGAAAACGGGTAAAACGGGTGTGCCGAAAAGGGTACTTTACTTGAAGGTCATAATAAGCTTACATCAAAAATTATATTTAAATTAAAAGAGAAATCATATGTTTCGGTAACAAAGGTTACAAATGCAATTTGGTTTCCAATCCAATTAAACATTTTTATTAGTTGTTTTAAGTGTTAAAATTGAGTGTAAAATACTGGTTTTCCTCCCCATTTGTGAGATCAACAAGTCTGCCGCATGAGAATAAGATATTAGTTAAGTGGGTTTTTCCGCTTAAAATGTCGAAACTGTCGATTTCTAATGCTTTATCCAGTACGGAACATGAAGAAATATCTTGGAAACTAGTTATCTACTGAAGGAAAACCACATATAATAACGGAATGAGATCTCCAGTAACAAGAGTGTGTGTGTGTGTCAATAGATGGATGTCGGGAAGCCAAGTGTCGTTTTTACTGCAATCTTCGGCAACTAGTAACCAAATTCAGTATCACTTTTTGAGCCACGGATTTATAACTTAATAGGCGTACAAGGAAGTCATGTGCTGCCTACATCAGATATTTATTTTATAAATTAAGAGACAGTAGAACATTAAATAAACAGTAAAGAGAGAGCACCTATAATAATAAAATATAAATCCATAATTTGAAGAATAGCAACTTTTATCAAATAAAGTAACCATTATTTTAAATTATTATTATAAATTTTAACACCTGATGAAAAGAGGTCAACTAATATTTATCACAGACTATATAAGTGTATATAACTTCCTATTCGTTTAGCACTATGAAGATTTTTAGTTACATGATATGGTATGCTCACAGACATCAACTAGGTAAGGGAAAAGATAGCTTATGTTACAGAAATGGGTACAAAGAGACAGGGGAGAGGTAGTTCCTTAATAAGTCTCACAAGAATTGGTCAAAGAACTGTGAAGTTGTGAAAGAGGTCTCTACATACAAGAAGAGCTAGTTTAGGCAGAAGTTTTAATCCTACTCACTGATCAAACAGCGGATCTAGACTGGGAATCTGAAAAAGATACAATCAAAGGCACAACAACAGCTGAGATATCCGGACACCAGGAGACCTCCAGATAAGGTATATGTGACATGGATGGGTGTTCTCTCATAAGAGATCTTTTACTACCACAAGCTTTAAATATAAGTTCAGCGAAGGAAACAGTAAACCCATTAGAAATTTTATTACCTCCAGAGAAAAACCTTTCAGAAGACCCTATGCCTCATGGTACAGTCGATAGTCTAGAATACACCAATCAAGGGTGAAATCTCAATAGTGGAGGATTTATCATCAACAACTTAGGAAACTATCAAATTTCTATCCCCTAAGACCGAAGAAGAAAAAGTATGGCGTGTATGACAGAGGAATGGTGATGGACACACTGAGGAAGAGACTTTTGATAAAAGTCTGATGCAATGATATTCCTCCTAGCATTGGCGCAAAAAAGGAAGGAAAGAGAATCTGAGAGACAATTGAATGAGTAGGGACTACTCCCACCGATCTGCTCTCTTACGGTAAAAGACCCTAACTCTAAATCATTTTTTTAAATACATTTTTGTGTTATACCTGAACTGGTCTAAAAAATAAACTTTTAAATGACATTAGAAAGTCCTGAAACCAATTATTAGGATCTAATCATTGGATTTAGGGCTTTCTATTGTCATAAAAAGGTATAAAGATGTATTTAGCTAATGACAGCAATGTCTATGTCTATAATATCTATATACAGTGTCATGTCTACTTGAAAGCCACAAAGTGTAGAAGGGAGAGGGTATCTGGCTCACCCTGGTAATCATTTTCGTAAAGAACGATCCTTGCTCTGTGGAGAGTGGTATCCCACTCAAATGTGCTTGATTTTAATCAAAAACTAAGAATTAAAAAAAAAAAAAACTTGTAACAAATATGTTATAAAGAAAAATGCTGTTATATGTTAACAATACGCCATAAACTTACCAAAGTTTCATAGTTTTTTTTATATTTAACTAAGGAAGGATCTGGATAGATGTCTGAACTTAATAATGATGCTGTTTTCAAATCAATATCCCCAAAAATCTCAATCTTCTCAACAGCCTGTGGTGGGACCCTATGGGCAAATGAAAACATATGGAAACCATTTACGCAGACCTAAAAATGCAATAAATCAGGAAAAACACATAATATTTGACAATAATTATAACGCATTTCAATTATTCTAATTAATTACCAGATAAGCGTTTGGCGAAATGAAAATGATAATCTGAAAATTCTTTCCACTTTGTAGAGGACTTTTCATTAAGCCAAATCCTTGTTCTACACCCCATTCTCCATTAAGAAAGGTGTTTCTTGCAATATAGTTTTGATCTAGTCGTGGATTCAGATGGAAAGCAATGTCATTGAAGCCATATAAGAGGTTAACCGTAAATCTAAAGATAAAAAAGAAATAATTAAAGACAAAAATAAAACTGATTTTTAAAATAAAATAAAATTCAGTTGACATCCGCATGATGGTATAGAAGGATCAATCTAATTAGGGATTGATAAATTATTTGCCACTTCTAAAAATTTGTTTTATTGAAAACTAGTTTCAAATGTTATACATTCATCCTCAGTTCTAAAAACACACTAAAACTTCAAAAATAAACAATTCGAAATATAGTTTGGTATTATTATACATATTAAATTAGATTAATATAAATCAGTATAATAAAACATTTATGAATTATGAATTTAATTAAGACAAGATATCAAATACATGCTGGTACTCACCAAGGTATAAATGGATTATATCAAACAGAAAAGTTTGTACTGGTTTCTTCTCGCATTGAACTAACAATGAACAAAAGGTAGGTAGGATGTTTTTAGGTAAACGGTTCAAGGATCAGGGTTTTTCCAGTAATGCCGGTGAGTAATTGTTTTTTCTGTTATAGATGGGAATAATTTTAAGATTGGACTATTGGAGATATTTATTTGGTCATTTAAGCAAAAATCTGAATTGGATTTAAAGGATTTTACTATTTCAAGTGCTTCATATATATGTAATTTGAGGCTGTTTTCAACGTGATGTATTAATTTAACTCCTGAGTCTTTGATGAATTTATGATTATTTTCATTTAAATGAATTGCAAAGTTGGAATTATCTGTCTTATTATTATATGCACTTATATGTTCCTTTAATCTCTGATTTAGCGATCTTCCAGTTTTTCCCGTGTATTTGGCTGCACGATCATTACAATTTAGTTCGTATACTCCGATTTCTTGGAAAGGGTCTATTTTGTCTTTAGGAGAGAAATATGAGAAGGAGAGAAGAGAAATATGAGGATAGGGTTTTTTTTTTAATTTTAAATGCAGGGTTTAATCCTAGTTTTTTCAATTCATTTCCTACTTTGGTGGATATAGGGCAGTAATATGGAATCAAAACATGTTTCGGGATGGACCTATCTTCGGGGGTTGTTGAATAGATATCGTTAATTGTCTTTTTTTTGTATTTGTTTATTTAAAATATGATTGATAGTGGTTTTGTTGTACCCGTTATTTTTTGCTGTGGAATATATTATTTCAATTTCTTTATTATAGTTCTTTTTATTTAATAGTATGTTCAAAAGATGATAAATCATGCTATTAAAGGCTGCGAGTTTATGTGCTATCTGTCTCCTAGCACCATTATTTATAACAACATCCGTGTGGGTGGGTTTCCGGTAAATTCCAAATTCATGATGTTTGTTTTTTACTGAGATTTCTAAATCTAAAAAGTTTATGGGTTTTTTTTTCCAGTTCTACTGTGAATTTAATTGAGGGATGAATTTTGTTTATTTTCTTTAAAAAATTATTTATTTGTCTTGTCGTACCAGACCATAGGCATATAGTGTCATCTACATATCGATACCAGTATATGATATGTTGAGCTAGTTGAGAATTGTTTAGGTCAAGAATTTTTTGTTCTAATTTGTCCATAAATAAATCTGCCAGAAGGGATGAGAGAGGGGAGCCCATCGGTAACCCTTCTTTCTGTTTGAAGAATTTTCCATCAAATTGAAAATAATTATGTTTTATACAAATAGACATCAAATTGTAAAGATCTAGTTTTTCTAGCAGTGATAGATTCGATCGGAAGATTAATTCTTCTAAAATTTCTTTAGAAATTTTTAACATGTATTTGATTTCTTGTCTTAATTAAATTCATAAATGTTTTATAATACTGATTTATATTAATCTAATTTAATATGTTTAATAATACCAAACTATATTTTGAATTGCATATTTTTGAATTTTTTGTGTTTTTAGAACTGAGGATGAATGTATAACATTCGAAACTAGTTTTCAATAAAACAAATTTATAGAAGTGGCAAATAATTTATCAATCCCTAATCAAATAAAATTCATTTCAAAGGAGAGTAAAATTATATACTGAAAGTATATTATAATAAGCTGTATACCTACAACACTGGTTGAAGTGGTAGACAAAACGGTTAGAGTGTGATGACTTGCAGAGGCAAAAATGGTGGTGACTCAAAGAAAATTCAGCAAGCAAGAATAGTGAGACTATACAAGTAAATAATAGTCTATGGAGCAAAAAACTTCATCCAAGTCTACGTATAAGGATGGTTAATTTTTTTGTCGATTGCGGCTTGAATAATAATTTTTATTAATGTAGATTGAGTGAAGTAGCCATGCCAGAAAACAAATTTGAGGTATCAAGTAGATTGCATCTTCTACAGATACCAAAAGCTTAGTATTGCACTGATCTTCTAGAGGTTTTAAGAGATTAGAAAGGGTGGAGATTGGGCTATAGCCTTAAGGGTTTCGTGCACGCCAGATTTTTTGTGACAGAGCTCTGTTAAAGGTGTTTAAACATAGGAGAAAATCTTGTACTATTTTCTCTGGCAGTGGCGGGGCCAGAGAGCTCTGGCATCTATTTGTATGTGATAATTTCTCTACCAAGATGCATATCTTGGTAAGTACCTACATAGGTACTTCACACTATGGCAGTTTTAATAATCAAATTAACTTATAGCTAAGAAATAGTGAGGAGCTTAGTTTGCAATAGATATAGTGTATCATATTGTCACAGTATAACTTCAAGTGTTAGGGAGCGATACACTATCTCTCTTTATCATAGTAAAGATTTTTTAGGCTGTTGAAGTGTGTTGAACTGTCTCTGGTTAGCATTTATGTGATCTTGTTTGTTCTAATGACGCCTAAATCGACAAAACGTTGAACAGTAACAATTATTTACTGCAATATTAGGGACTCAATACTTCGTTTAGCCTCGAGTCCCTAAAATCTTCCAATGGTATTGTAAGACAATTTTTATCCTTTTTTTTTTGGTATTTCCTCTCATTGATTTATACACATTTACTATAATCATCATCTTAAATAAATATCTAGATAATAGAAAGCTTGTGTACGCATGTCAAACGTCGACAGTACAAAAAATGAAATTTGAAAAAAAAAAAATTATAAAAAAGCTAAATTTAAAGGGGAAAAAACAGATTTAACTTCATCAATAGAAAACAAATAATAAAATTTACACTAAAGAATTTACCTTGGCATCAGGTTCAACCTGAGTGAAAAGAAATAAATATGCATTAATAAAGCATAATAAACAGAAACAGAAATAAAGTGCATGCCGGAGAAGATTTTACAGTGTTTACATGCTAGATTAAAAACTTCAACAGCTCCATCATGTGTTGAAATGTCTCCAGCAGCTCTAGCGTCAGAGCTCTGGTAAAAACAATCTAGCGTGTACAAAGGCCTTTAGGGTTAGAATTTTCAGTTAAAAAACATATAAAAGATGGTAATGTACCACTCAGATTAATTACAGAACCTTGGAATGAGTCAATCCAAGAATCATGGACAAACCACAACTCATGCCTGAGGTCTCATCATCTACCACTACCATAGTATAGCTGTATGATTGTTGTTAAGGGAGTCCTTTAGAATATTTGAAAGAAACTGTTTACTGTTAAATATTTCAAATTAAATAAATAACATTTTATATACTTTTAAATAGTTTTTTTAGATTTTGTATTAGCATACCAAATTAGTGTCCTTAGTTCTTGTTTCTATTAATAAACTGAATTGTCTTGAACTGGGATTTCTCTCCTCTTCTTCAAACAAAAATTTTTGCTGACAGACTGCGACTGCTGTGTTATTTAACGTGTAACACTTAGAGAAAATTCAAAATATAAAAGTAAAAACAGATAACAGTTTTGATCTTTAGCTTCCAATATCCTATCTCGAGGGAAGCCATAAAATAATCATTACTAGATTTTTCTTATTAAAGTAAAGTAGCAGCTCAGGCTAAGTGGACCTCATTTACATAATCCTCAAGGAAACATGGAACCAGACTTATGTCTCTATAATTCTTATTCTGGTATTTAAAACATAGAAACAGTTTTTACCTTCTTTTTTTGTTTACTATAAGATAAAAAAAGATAGGAAAATAGGAAATGAAAAAGAAAATAGAGGAAATAAAGCCATTGGAGAAAATATAAGCACAATTTAATCTAAATTGCAAAATAAATAAAATCTAACACATAGAGGTAAAAAAAAGCTTGTCAAAAATGTTAAACACTGCTAATGTACAAATAAAACATCACACTACAAACTTACTACAAACAGAAAGTTGTAACAGCATTTAAGAGAAGGAAAACGAAAATGTTCAAAAACTGTCAAGTTATTTCCCTTCCAAACCTGAAATAATAAGGACAATAAAAGGACAAACATATATGCATCACTGAGCTATTGGTATTCTGAAACAGGTTCTATATATGTTGAAGGTGGAAAAATAATGGTGGGCAGAGAGCAAAAAATTTTAGGCACAAGTTAAATTAATAGTGAGCTCCTTTCATAATATTTACAAGCATTCAAATTCCAGACAAAACACCAATGCATAATCATCATACCAACAATAATTGCAGATTTATAATAATTTACACTACCCTCTATGATTACTTTAAAATAATAAAATTCAAAAGAAGAATTATTTATAAATATATATCGACCAAGAATATTAGAATGAATATACGCCAGAATATCAGCAATGATCATGTATCAAGAGAAGACTGAGTGAAACAAGTAAAACTCTCAATACAGGAATAGTTGGATGAGACCAGGAGAGGCAGCCATTCTAAATTACTAGAAGTACAACAACCTGTGAAAAGTGGAATACAATAGGAGCTCAAAAAATAATGCTCTGGATAAGCCCTTAGTGTTAGGTGTGGTGAGTCTGGGACAATCAACCAAATCCTTGTCAAATGTCAACATTTTTTTGTCATTAGGCAAAAACTAAAAATAGTTCAAGCATTAACAAGGATGGAACATTAAAGTGATGTATTAATAGATCAATCCATAATATGGATATATCTAGACAATAGGAGTATAGAGAAAAAAATACCTTGAGAACAGCAGAGTACTCTGAAACGTTGGTGGAACTATATAGTATATATCAATAAAAGAATAAAGAGATATAAAAAAAAAAAAATTATTCCACTAATACAACATTACTAGAATTTTCGTTCTTCCCATTATTAGTATTAAATAAATACTTCAAATTAGACAAATTGGTTTATTTAGAAAAGTAGCCATAAGCCAATACTGACTCTATGGGGTACAGGTACAGGTGATTAATAATTAACTAAATTAATTAACCTCCACTTCTATGGTATTGTTCTGCATAGAAAACATCCGTATATACCGAATTTCAGCTCATTTGATCGAAAGAGGGCTGAAAATGCTGAAATGTAGAGAGGGAGAAAAAATATTTATATTTATATATCTCAGTAAACTACTATTTTACCTTCACTGCTAACTAGAGACAACTGAAAGGCTGCAGTAAATAATTTTGTGTTGGCAATAAAGAGTCTGTAAAGTATGAGGAGCTATAAAGGGATCCAAAAAATAAATTAAATTCCAGAGAAGTTTTAAACAAACTAGTTGAGTGTCAATAAGTTTAAAAATATTAACTAGGTATAAGTAGCAAATGTTCACGGCATACCTTAATCCAAAGTTCAATATTACACCTTCAATAACTAAAAGATCCTTAGGTCTTAAAGGATTCGCTAGACTGTGTAAAAATGGCACACCCTACAAAACAAAAATGTGAGATAAGCAACTAATCCATCAACAATTTACATATTTAAAAAATTTGTTTTTTAATATTATTTTTGTTGACTATTTTTTAAAAACTGTATTACATACATTGTAGAGACATTATTAGAGACAAATGAAACAAACAAATAAAACATCCTATTCTAATTTAGAAAACAATATGAAATTACTTTCTTGTATTAACTCAAATAATATTTTATTGAATATTTTTTATCTTTAAATTAAAGTAAAATCAATAATTATAAAATATATATATATATATATATATATATATATATATATATATATATATATATATATATATATATATATAAATATCTACTGAAAAATTGCAAGAAAAGTGGAGCAGTGGCTGGAAGAAAATATCACATAAACTTAATTATTGTTTTGAGAAAAGATCATTTTATAAATTTTAATTATATACTTTAATAATTTTTTACCCAAACAATTACAAATTCAATTATCTCAAATTTTATAAAAATAAAAATAATTACCATTTTATAATAAAATGTATTTATAATATATATAAATGACAGGAGAGGAGAGGGAGTTTATTTTTTTAATTATTTTGAAATTACTTTAATTTTAAAAACTTGTACCTACAATGTCTTAAAAAACACTATTAAAGAGTTCAAATAATCATTTTTATTTAATACTGAGTTCTTCATTATCTTCACTGACAACAATGTAATCTTGAACCGTGGATGTTTGTTCACTTCTTCACTGACTGAAAATTTCCATTCCGAATTCTAATTTTTTTTTCAATATAGCCTTCATTTATTGGTATTCTTATTATTAGTCATTCATGTATTGGTAGAAAACTCTGTTGTTTTTTTTATATCAATCATCACTAGAGGAACAAGTTCAAACTTAAACATTTCAAAAGTGGTAATATCCACATCTTATAAAAACTTAAAAGATATGGAATAGGAAGGGAGGGAATCACCAGCCCTTATTCAATAGTTTTACTAGATTTTCCACCACCAATTAGGGCTTACCATAAGACACAAATGTCTGACAGCTTTCGGGAGCCTGACCCTTAGCGGGACCTGGGTGCGTGCTTAACATAATTTTTTAAGCATATCTTTGTTTTATTGATTATTTTAAGTAATAATTTGTTGATAACGTCGAAAGTTACAACTTCTCAAATAATCAAAGTCAATACCCGGCTGAATTATTGGTATTTGTAGGCCTTAGTTGTTGTATGGGGTCCAACTTGTATGGGGTCCAACATTTTTATAAGCGGTCATCAATATCTTGTACTGATTGATATGAAAAAACAAACAACTAGTTTAACTACTTCCAATTTAAGTACTTACTTACAGAACTATCAATACTCACAGTTTGTACACACTATCAATACAGTATGTAATTTTTCTGTTTGTATGCACAATTTAATCTAAAATAGGCTGAATTCAAATCCAAATAAAAAAAATGTTCTCACATTTTTGGCTTTCTCATTTTTCATATAAAACATAAAGATTCCCAGTTTTAGTAAAAAAGGATTTTTAGTATGTTCCCAATTGGGAATAATGGCACCTACCGATTAAGCTTTTTATTTTTATATATTTTTTTTAAACTTAAGAAATAGAGAATCGACTACAGGGAAAAATTCGGTCAATTACACCTCTCGAGATTGGCAATATCCTGATAACCGGCAATTGGAATTTTAGCCCAGCAGAGACATCATTTTGGTACCTGAAAATTAAAATTACTCCATTTTTCAATCCAAATTGGACTAAAATGCCAATTATTGGCGATCGGAAGATTGCCAATTTCAAGAGATGTACTTGACCAAATTTAAAATTGTTTTTGCTTTTATTTTACGATATTTTCTCTTAGAAAATTAATTTCCTAACTGCAGACTCATACATACTACTCTGTCACTGTTTTTGACAAAATCGTCGTTTTAAACCGTAGTTTTCGACCACACTAGTTAACCAAATTATGATGCGGTTCTTATCAGACGCAGAATTTGATGTTCATTAATTTAATATTTCATATATTTTTCAATAGAATGCAATGCTTAGGAATTATAGATGAAAAACCAAAAATAGTTCTAAATTTTAAATATTTTGGGCCGCTATTTTTTCAGGTAGCATGATCCATCTGGCAGACTCTCATATTTTAATTTCAATACTATAAGAATTTTAAAAAATTGCTATCAAAGTTTTCTTCAGATAATAACAATTTTCTTGCACAGGGTCTCAGTCTATATTTAACATATTTTTAAAAAAATTTAAGGGAATATTTATTAAACACATTGATTAAATATTGTATAATGGAAACTTAATTTTTGAAACATTAGCAAAGAGTAGTAAAGAATGCAAGAAAATTAAAATATATGTGTTTATTCCATAAAATGGTAACATTAAATAATCAAAGAAAACATCTAAAATAATGAAACTTCTTGGTAACTGTATTCTAAAAATAACTAAAGAATTTTGTTCTGGTAAAACAATGACCGACTTCATTATTGAATTAAAAAAAAAAACTTTAATGACTGACTTCACTATTGAACTAAAAAAAAAATTAACGAACCTGACCGGTTTTTCGCTTAAACATTTGAACCGCACTTTCTCCTGCCATGATTTCACGATTTCTTTTGCTAGGTTTGATTTGAGGTTCAGTATCATTGTTAGTATTCTCTTTTGGCAGGGTTTTCATGATCTCTTTTGACAATTTTACTTCAGAAGTTTGCATAATTTTAAAAATATTTTGCCACATTAGATTACAACGATAAAACAAACAGAAAAATTTTAATCACAAAAAATAGGTTGCAAATTGGAGTAAAACAGGTGATATGATAAATAAAACTTTTAAACAACCAAAAACTGAATTCATCCACCAATCAAAAAATTTCTATGCACTAATAATAAAATAAAAACCACAGAAATCCACATTTGAAATATCCCTTACTTACTGCAGATGCTGGGGAATTTTCTTCATCGTCATCAAAATTAAAAGCTAATGCATCTGCACCCAGTACCAGATCTAGTTTTTGATTATCAAGAATCAAAATCTTGCCTTCCATAATACAAAATAAATATCACTGCTGGCATCAACTTGAAACTACTGCCGATGTGCATTCATGTATAACTTACATTTCTCTGGAATAGAACCACAAAACTATAATTTTTCAATGATACTCAGTAAACTAAATTACAATATTCAAAGGTAAAAACTTAATTCAAGCATAAAGTAATTAAAAAATTCTTAATGTTAAATAATTATCTTTAAAAATTTCACAATCGGAAGAACTGGTAATTATTGGGATCTCACGCTGCTTATCAAAAGGGGGCGTGGCCTATGTAAGGTTATGCATCCTCACGTCACCAGCTACCCCCACCATTTTTCCCCTTTCCCCTACTTTTTGAAAAAACCGCTCCTCCACCAAACCGTCTCCCCAACAACATCAACTTCCTGCAATTCTTCGAATGTAATGTCTTTAATTTTTTGAAAATAGCGCCATTCCCCTCCCTGCCCTCTACCGTCAACAGGAAATTTCACAAATAAGGATTTCCTTTCCGCCATAATCTCCTCACTTCGTTTCAAGCTGTTGTGGCTAGCTCTCCTTTCAACATGCAACCAATGAATCACAATCACAATCTTTGACATATTATAACATTTAAAATAATAAAGCTTTAAGTTAAATGAAACTATTAACCTTCAAAGTTAAAGATATATAAATATTATATAAGCTTTAGATATTCATCTACTTTAGAATTGCAGTCTAATATCATATTATAATTGACTGTAAAGGTAATATTAACCAATTGATAGGAAGCTTAACTAGCCATAAATAAATTTACAATTTATCACCTATTATTCAGTCACCGTATCAATATTTTGAATAAATGATTATTCTGAACTAACCATAAAGATATTGGAACTTTATATTTTATATTTGGAATATGATCAGGAGTAGTGGGATCAGCCATAAGATTAATTATCTGAATTGAATTAGGACAACCAGGAAGATTAATTGGAGATGATCAAATCTATAATGTTGTAGTCACAGCCCATGCCTCTGTGATAATTTTCTTTATAGTAATACCTATTATAATCGGAGGATTTGGAAATTGATTAGTACCTTTAATAATTGGAGCCCCAAATATAGCATTTCCCCAAAAAATAAATTGAGGTTCTGACTATTACCACCATCATTAACATTACTTATAATTAGAAGATTAACAGAAGCGGGAGCAGGTACTGGCTGAACAGTTTATCCTCCTTTATCAAGAAATTTATCTCATAGAGAAGCTTCAGTAGATTTAGCTATTTCTTCTCTACATTTAGCAGGAGTATTCTCAATCTTGGGAGCAGTAACTCTTTTATTAGAAATAGCAATATGAGGAAATATTTTAACTCAAGACGCAAATTATTCGCTAATAGAACAGCTTATATTCTTTCATGATCAGACAATTATGATTTTATCCATAATCACTGTTATAGTGGCATATATTATAATAACATTAACTAAAAATAATTTAATTAATCGATATTTACTAGAAGGACAAACAATTGAATTAATTTGAACTATAATACCAGCAGTTACATTAATCTTTATTGCCTTACCATCCCTACAGTTATTATATATAATTGAAGAAAATAATAATCCCTCTATTACTCTAAAAGTAATTGGTCATCAATGATACTGAAGATATGAATATTCAGATTTTAGAGATACTGAATTTGATTCCTATATAAAACCAACAAATGAATTAAAATCAGAAGAAATTCGACTTCTAGACGTAGATAATTGTACAGTATTACCCCTAAAATACACAAACACGTGTTGCAGTTACAGCAGCAGACGTTTTACATTCATGAGCCATCCCTTCATTAGGTATTAAAATTGATGCTGTGCCAGGTCGACTTAATTAGGAAACTATTAATATTAATCGACCTGGATTAATATATGGACAATATTCAGAAATTTGTGGTGCCGACCATAGATTTATACCAATTGTAATTGAAAGAAGAACAACAGAAAACTTTCTAAATTCATTAATAAGATTATTAGGAAATAAATCATTAGGAGTAAACAATATTGTATTAGTATTTATTATAATAGTACAAGTTATGCTTATAATATTTGAAGCAGCAGTGGCAATTATTCAATCATATGTATTTTCAGTATTAACTACACTTTATACTAGAGAAGTTATGCAATAAATATGAAAATACACAAAAATCACCCTTATCATTTAGTTGATTATAGCCCATGACCTTTAACACGATCTATTGGAGCTATAACTTTAACCTCAGGTATAGTATTATGATTCCATAAAAATGAAATGCACTTGTTTTACTTAGGAATTACAATTTTATTATTAACTATAATCCAATTATGACGAGATATTATTCGAGAGTCCACATTTCAAGGCCACCATATAATTAAAGTAAGTAATAGTTTAAAAATCGGAATAATCCTATTTATTATCTCAGAAGTATTCTTTTTCTTATCATTGTTTTGAGGATTTGTTCAGAGAAGATTAGCTCCAACTGTAGAAATTGAAATAATTTGGCCTCCTAAGGGAATTGAAGTATTTAATCCGATAGAAATCCCTCTACTAAACACCATAATTTTGTTATGTTCAGGAATAACAGTAACATGAGCCTACCATAAGATTAATAAGAAATAACTTTTCAGAAACAACTAAAAGACTAGCAATAACTGTAATATTAGGAATTTACTTTTCAATATTACAAGCTTATGAATACAAAGAAGCCAGATTCTGTATTAGTGACTCAATTTATGGATCATGCTTTTATATAGCAACAGGATTTCATGGATTACATGTAATCATTGGAACTATTTTTTTAATAATCTGCTTAATACGACATATTAAATGCCACTTTTCTATAAATCACCATTTTGGATTTGAAGCAGGAGTCTGATACTGACAATTCGTAGATGTAGTATCACTATTCCTTTACATTTCAATTTACTGATGAGGTAGATAAATTATCTTTTTAGTATAAACAATATATTTGACTTCCAATCAAAAGATCTTAAATTTAAGAAAAAGATAATATTTTACATTATTACATCAATAATTATTTAAATTATTATAACATATATATGTACAATTATTTCAAAAACATCAAAAAAAAAATCGAGAAAAAGTTCCCCATTTGAATGTGGATTTGATCCCAAAAGTTCTGCACTTACCCCTTTTTCTATCCAATTTTTCCTAGTCGCAGTATTATTCTTAATTTTGATGTTGAAATTCCAATTATATTACCAATCAGTATTACAATAAAATGAAGATTAACTAAAACATTAATTATAACTATCATAATATTTATTACTGTCCTAATTTTATACCATGAATGAAATAATGGAGTACTAGAATGAGCCAAATAAGTATATAGGGGTTGTAGTTATAATTTTAACATTTAATTTGCAATTAAAAAATAACTATAAATAAATAATCTACTTCAAATTAGGTAATGATGTAAAATTTACATTTAGTTCCGATCTAAACTTAGGCTAAAATTTAATCCCTTACCTAATTAATTGAAGCCAAAATTAGAGGCTTT
Source organism: Rhaphigaster nebulosa (assembly GCA_948150685.1). NCBI lineage: Eukaryota > Metazoa > Arthropoda > Insecta > Hemiptera > Pentatomidae > Rhaphigaster > Rhaphigaster nebulosa. The sequence continues at coordinate 45,402,200 of OX411310.1, forward strand.
TCATTGCTAATGAAATTATTTATTAATACTAAAATCCAATTAAAAGGGAGTGAAGAATCTAAAAGAAGCTGCTAACTATCTTTTAAAGCGGTTTAATTCCGTTTTTCTCTTATTTATATAGTTTATTCTAAAACCCCTCATTTTCAGGGAGGAAATAAGATTTTTAACATTTATAAGTACCTGGGAGAATAACGCCTATATTAACTACTTCATAGTTAAACTTTAAAATTTAAGATACCCAAATTTAAATTAATATTATAAAAAAGAATATGAAAATAAAATTAATTAAATAAATTTTGATATTATTAACCTCATATAATGAATAAAAAGAACTTAAATAATTCATTAATTTAATTAATGAAGATGAAATAATATATTCACCTCAACTAAAATCTATAAAAGATGATCTTATCCTTGAAAAAGATAAAGCCTTATTATAAGTTATATAAGTTCTAAAATTAGGCATAAATGATATGCAACTTATAAATTCAGTAAGGTAATTATTTAAAATACCAAAAATATTATCATTAGTGTATAATAAAGATAAACTATAACCTAATCAACCTTCTAAAAACACAAAAATTAAGGGAAGAATCTTTAAAATAAAAGGGAAACATAAATTCAGGATATGGGAATATTAGTAATCTTAAAATTCTTCCAGCAAAAATAGATACAATAGTTAATAAAATTAATGATAATAATATAATTTTATATTCATTATAATTTAAATTTGATATTAATCTATTAGATCCTCCAAAGCAGAAATAAATTAAACGTAGACTATACCGTAAGACCAATAGAAATATAAAATAAAATAAAAATATATACATTATTAAATCCATAACTTTAAAATTCTAAAGCTAAATGTTTTCTATAAAACCCAGATAAAAAGGGGAATCCACACAAAGACAAATTAGAAATACAAAATGAAGAACAAGTAAAAGGAATACAGGTAATTAAATTACCCATATGATGAATATCTTGAGAATCATTTATACAATGAATGATCAAACCTGCACATAAAAATATTAAAGTCTTAAAAAAAGCATGAGCTAATATATGAAAATAAGAACCAAAATAATTTCCCATAAATAAAATTCTTAATATATAGCCCAACTGGCTTAAAGTTGAAAATGCAATAATTTTTTTCAAATCATATTCAAAATTAGCAGCCAATCCATGGAGCCTCTTTATTCTTTATATTTTCATATTGGACGGGCTTTATATTATGGATCTTATAAATTAAGAATAACTCTATTGGAGTTTTACTATTATTTCTAGTAATAGGAACCGGTTTTGTAGGGTATGTTTTACCTTGAGGACAAATGTCTTTATGAGGGGCAACAGTAATTAATTTTATTTAGGAAAAACTTTAGTAATATGATTATGAGGAGGATACTCTGTTGATAATGCAACATTAACACGATTCTTCACATTATATTTCTTATTACCATTTATCATTGCAGCAATAGTAATCATACACTTATTATTTTTACACCAAACAGGAAGAAATAACTCATTAGAATTAAATTCAAATTATGACAAATCACCATTTCATCCTTATTTCACAATTAAAGACCTTATAGGAATAATAGTTACACTATTATTATTTATTTTATTAATTCTTTTAGAACCTCCAACTTTAGGAGATCCTGAAAATTTTATCCCTGCTAATTCTTTAGTAACACCAGTTCACATTCAACCACAATGGTATTTCTTATTTGCATATGCAATTTTACGGTCAATTTCTAATAAACTATGAGGTGTAATTATATTAATATTAAGTAATTATATTAATTTTAAATATTCTATTACCTTTAATTAATAAAAGAAAATTTCAAGGTAACGCTTTTTATCCTCCAAGAAAAAGAATATTTTGATGAATAGTTACTACATTATCCTATTAACTTGAATTGGTGCACGACCAGCTGAAGAACCATACATCTTTACAGGCCAAATCTTGACAGTTTTATATTTTAGATACTTTTTAATTAATCCTATGACAATAAAAATGTGAGATAAATTACTAGAAAAAAATTAACATTAGCCAATAACTTTTAGATAAACCTATACTTTGAAATTATGTGAAGAAAGTTAAATTCTTTCATTGAATTATTTACACTTAATTTAATGGAATATATATTAATATAATATAAAAATTAATAAACCTAAATAAAAAATAAATATATTTAAAGATAAAGGTAAAAATAATTTTCAAGTTAGGTATATGAGTTTATCATAACGAAACCAAGGAAGAACCCCTCGAACTCAAATAAATCAAAAAACAATAATTATATTCTTTACATAAAACAACAAAGACCATAAATCACAAGCTAAAAATATAATTCTAGTTATCAAACTCATAAAAATAATATTTATATACTCTGACAAAAAAATAAAAGCAAATCCCCCTCTACTGTATTCCACATTAAATCCACTAACTAGTTCTCTTCCCCCCTCAACAAAATCAAAGGGAGATTGATTAGTTTCAGCTAAACAAGAAGATAATCAACTAAAAAATAAAGGAAAGCATATAAATATAAATCATCTTAATTCTTGATAATATATAAAATCTAATAAATTATATCTTAAAACAAAAATAATTAAACATAATATAATTATAATTATTCTAACCTCATAAGAAATAACCTCAGCCACAGAACGTAAACTACCTAGAGAATAATTTGAATTTGATGATCAACCCGAAATTATTACACCATAAACTCCTAAACCAGTACAAACTATAAAAAATAAAACTCCATAATCAAAATTATATACATTGCATAAAAAAGGAAATAATGATCACATTGAAAAAGATATAAATAAGAGAAAAATTGGGGAGATATAATAAATTAAATAATTAGATTTATAAGAAAAAATTTGTTCCTTAAAAAATAAGTTAATTCCATCAGAAAAAGGCTGAAGAAGACCTATAAGACCCAATTTATTAGGTCCCTTACGAAGGTGGATATATCCTAAAATCTTACACTCTAAAAGTGTAACAAAAGAAACACAAATTAGAACACAAACAATTATTAATAAATAAATTAATAAAAACAATACCATCTGTAATTTAAATTACATAAATAAATTCTAAATTTACTGCATTAATCTGCCAAGATAGTTAATAAAATTCAATATTTAACAAAATATTTGATATAAATGGTCCTTTCGTACTAATTTATGTTAAACCTAAAAAGATAGAAACCGACCTGCCTCACGCTGGTCTGAACTCAGATCATGTAAAACTTTAAAGGTCAAACAGACCTAGAAATTATAAGCTTATGCACTTAAATGTAATTTTAATCCAACATCGAGGTTGCAAACTCTTCTATCAATAAGAACTCTCCAGAAAAATTACGCTGTTATACCTGAGGTAATTTAAACTAAATATCCTTAAAAAAGGCTGTTTAAAATAGAAATTAATATTCTATTAATTATGAGAGTTAATAAAATCTCAATGTGACCCCAACAAAATTAATTATTAAATAATTAAAGAAATAACCAACAATTAATTATTAAATAATTAATAAAATTCTACAGGGTCTTCTCGTCCCATTTAAAAATTTTAGCTTTTTAACTAAAAAATTAAATTCAGTATATAATATAAAGAAAGATATTCTCTCATCCAGCCATTCATTCAAGCCTTCAATTAAAAGACAAATGATTATGCTAACTTCGCACAGTCAAAATATTGCGGCTATTTAATTAATAATGATTGAGCAGACCAGACTTAATAAACATTAAACATTTAGGCACGTGTTTGTTAAACAGGTGAAGAATAGATTTGCCGAATTACTATACATTAATTAAATATCGTACTAATTTTATCATTATAACTTTCAATAAATTATTTAATGAAAATTTTTGATAAAAATCTAAAATAAAATAACAAATAAATTTAATTATAACGAAATAGTTATGATGAAATTGATTATTTGTATATAAAGTGGAGATAAAAAGGGAGATATAAAGGGATATAAAGTGGAGCCACAATATAAGTAAGATACATACTTCAACATTTTAGGAAATTTATCAAAATATGTTAACTTTAAACTGTGTTTTCATAAAATTAGGAAATTGTCATTTGTTCCCCTTTGATTCTCCCTCCCTCAAATGATTTTTCAAAGGAAGCTGTTGATAAAGTGGATGCAAATATGGTGTTCAAGGAGTGCTCAGAGGAACAGAAGGAAAGGATACCATGAATGTATTGTGGTTTTCGGATTCTCATATGTTGATATAGGACGGCATCCAGCAAATAATGCCATTAGAACTTATATTTTGCAGTATGGGTTGGATGATATTCTGGGATGAGAATAAAGGTGTTTGGCAGATTCTTATTTCTGATCTGATGCAGCCTTAGATCTTTTGTTATCTCCAAGAGGATAGGTAATACAATGATATTTTAGGCTATTTTTTGTTAAGATTCCACAGGCGGTTATCATAAGCATTACTAATACTTTCATCTAAAAGTAGGCAAGTTCTTTTTTTATTGGTTTGGAATGGTAGTTACGAGTATATAATCTGATTGTGATCTGATAAACATCTGAACATTTGCTGTTTGCCTGAATGATATGGAATGGCATTTTGGAGCACTGTGAAAGCTCTTGTGTTAAACGATTTTTCTGATGGTATTCGGGGAAGGATGTAGTCCGAACTGCTTGCTGTTTCGAGTTAATGAAGTAATTATAGCATTACCTATTTCAGGTGTTTTCAATGTTATTCTGAGGTCTTTGGAGCCAGTCAATAGTCTGTCTATCAACAATATAGCAAATTGACAAACTAGGTTCCAGTCAGTCCTCCGATAAATGGTGGGAGGAAGTTTGGGAATTGGGGGTAAGGATAGGATTAGGACTAGTGTTAAGATGAAAGTCCATCAGTATGTATAATAGAATTTAGAATTAGAGAACCTAAACTGACAAAGGCAAAATAAATCATAAACAAGGTTTTCCGATAAGTAGGGGTGAGGAGTGAAATGGTCTGGGAATTAAGTGTAAAAAACAGTGTTCATCCACGAGAATAAGTGTTTCTTGAAACCTATTACTGATTACATCATGCTTCTTTTTTCCTGTAAGCATGAGCATAGGTTTAAATGTGTTGTATCCAAATTTTCTCCAGAATTACATAAATTGCAGAGTGGAGAGTCTACCTCTCCTATGCTTTGCAGATGTTTCATTGTACAAACACTGAAGAAATACCATAGCAGATTAATTACAGCAGTTCAGAATACTACTGTTTTGGTGTATACAATAGTTAACCCTTTTCTTTAATTGTTTGGGGTCCCTTCATATATTCACTTGAGGATTTAGATGATCACTGATCAATTAATAATAATAAGGAGTTTTGTTTTTAGGTAACTTCAGTTTTGTGGTAACACACCATTATGAACTATAGCATGAGTATAAAATAATAGAAAAATCATCCAGTCGCAAGACTGATTAAAATTTATTAAAAATTTTAATTCAATTGTAGGATCAAAAATGACCAACTAACAATTTATTTATTAAAGCCCTACTCAATTAATTAATTTATAATGAATTTAATCAGAATATCGTGATTAATGCGATGGGGAACATACAATTTTATTTATTTTAACTTTGTTATTGTTAATAATAATAAAAATGTGTTCACTTCGATGTAAACATTATTATTTGAATTAAATTCCTAGTTGGTAATTATTGTGGTTAATTTTCTGAAAAAGCGGAGACAGTCGTGATTATCTTCAGTGGGAAACGTAAAATTATGTATATTTCGGTAAATATTTACCAGGAAGAAGTGAACATTTCGAAAAACAGTGACGAATGTGTAGGTGAAGGTGCTGGAGAAGGTGGTGGGGACGTAACCTCAATGTCAACAATGTAAGCCACGCCCCCTTTTGATAAGCAGCGTGAGATCCCAACAATTACCAAATTTTGTTATCAAATGAGTAAATAGAGCCAATCACACTTAAAACAGAGTAAAAAAAAATTTAAGGAGGCATAGTAAATGACTGCAACAATTTAAATTGATAATTCGCTTTAGAAACAATGGTGTAACGATAGTACAAAAATAGTGTGTGTTTTGGGCCTATAACGGAATGAAATTATCAAGTTCAAAGTAACATGCTAAAAAAAGTGAAGATAGATGGATAGTGGAGAAATTAAGAGGCAGTGAGTGACATTTTCTGTTCTTAAACTACCATGCACCCTATACAAAGAGATTTTCACTTATCAATAAGATAAGTGTTCCCTTTTGATTGTATTGTAAAAATACATATCCAGATTATTTAAAAACCATTGGGCCTACCTGAAACATTCCAGAGATGAATAATAATCACAAACACAAGAAACAACAGAGGGAAAAATCAAAAGACAGAAAATTAATGTTTTGGCTAAAATAAAAACAAATGTAAAGATTCCTGACTTCCTATACTGTAATAAAATATCGCATCTGTTGTGTTTACTCGCCTATGATAAGCTCTTTTAACAACCTCCAATTTTTTATTAATGGTAATATTAACTCTATAAACGATTGCCCTTACTTCCTGACAATAACATGATAAGATAACAAGTCAATGGCAAAGCAGGTTACTCCTTGTTCCACTGATTGTGTTACAGAACCTTACTTTTACAATGACGTTTAAAGTATATGCACACTGTGTGTTTCAGTGAAGATATTTATATGCATAATCGTTTGCTTTAAATGTTATAGGACACTTCAATAAAGTTTGAAAGAGAACTTTGTCAGGCACGAAGTTCATCCCTTTATTTTTTTCAAAAACAATGATAACTACTCTGGTACGAAACCTACCGATCACTCCACTTCATGGAACTGAAGTTGGAATCTAAGTTGATACTGTTATCACTAGATACACTGATTACGCAACGATGTCATTGTGTAACAAGGAATAAGAACTCACAAAAATGATCGACTAACGTGAAATTTAAAATTAATTCATGAAGTTGATTGGAGCATATTCTTCTTTATTTTCTATATTGACCGCACCCACTCATTCAATGGGTGGGTCACCCACACTAGTAGAATTAATACATTGAACAGTTTATGTTTAAATTGTTATGCAGTTTTTTGTAGAGTACTTTATATTTGCATAACGTAAGCGTAGAATATTTCTAGGTCTTTAAGTTTACAGTAACATTTATATTAAATCGATAATCTCCCATGGAAAATAACTTCTGAATGTACGCGATAGTATGTTTAATCAGGAACCGATAGGTAGTGGAAATGTCTACTCCCCAATAGGATGTTGGAAAAACATCGACAGTTTGAAAAAAATATATCGATATTTTTGTTCGACAGTTTTAATTCGATACATCGTAATATCCATATTGTTATAAAGGAGCTTATCTTTTAATCCAGGCATCCACACAGAAAAATGTGACTTATTTCACACATCTATATATGGTTCACCTATATCCAGACAATTGTGTTCTTGAAGAAGAACTAATAATTATTAGTTATTAGTAAATTTAAACCAATTATTAAATTAATTAAATTATTATTTTAAAACAATATATCATTATTGCGGCTCTGACTTAATAATAATGCATATACTCCTAAAATGTGTTATTTATTTTCATCAATTCTCTTGTTACTTATATTATTTATCAATTTTCTGGTTACTTTTCTCATTTTACTTTTTTACACATATCAATCTTATGTTTCTAATTTATTTTTAGCCCTGGGGATGACCCTCATGTTTAGGTCGAAATATGGGCTTGTAATAATAAAAAAACTTAACGTTTTGTTTTTTATAAGTCATTTTGACTGATTTACTGAATTATCTGTAATTCATTAATTAAAATTACACTTCAGAAACTGCAATTTTTTATTACTTATAAAATTTTATTTATTTTAATTATTTTTTTTTTTTTGCAAGCACTATAAGATTTAGCATTGTTTATAATGACATTAGCCAAGGGCTTAGGCAATAGGATAGGAACGTGCGGCCTCCGTGAATGTTTTATTTGTGCGGCCTTCATAAAAGTTAACTCTAGTATTAATTAATCTATATAATTCTATATAATTAGTCTATATAATTAGTCTATATAATATATATATATATATATATATATATATATATATATATATATATATATATATATATATATGACTAATCTATATAATTAGTACCAGTTTTATTCATTATTAATTAATAATAGCTTTTACAAAACACACGAGTATGAATTATTCGCTAACTAAGGTCTCATTTTATCTATGCCTGAATGGTTGGACATAGGAACAATAACGCATTCAACGATGTGTACGCATTCAAAGTTCTGTACACTAAAAATCAGTGGCGTAGCTAGGATAGGGCGAAGGGGATGGCCGCCCCGGGACCGCTTAAAGGGAGCGCTGAAAAGCCAAAAAATAATTTTTGTTTTTCTTATTTTTTTGGAGATATATATAAATAAATTAATATATAAATATATATAAATTGATATATAAATTAAGATCTATTTTATTGTATTTAAGTCGAACATACGTTTAAATTAGTAATCATGACATTATGTGTATAATAAGCTGAAGTGACTTACGATACCGATCGATTCAAGTAAAATATCGATACTTTCCTTTCAATATCAATTAATTTTGGCATCGATACCACTTCAATTCAATATTTCAATATTTCTTTCGATATCTTAATGGTATCGAATATTTGATTTAAGTGCTTGAATGAGTGCCGGTATTTCTCTAGAACCAAATAACCTGGAATTGTGGCAAGTGGCACAGAGCCGAATATAAGATTCTTGCCAGATGGGCAAGCTTGATTTTTCCGCTCAATTTTTAATTGCCCCTCTAATAAAAGCCAACAGTTTCATAACAGTACTTCAGGTAATATATTTTAAAAAAATATATAATCAGCTCATAACAGTAACTCGTTTTATTGACTGAATTAAGGTCAATACTATAAAAAAGAAGAAACAAATAATTTTTACTTAACTTAATAATAAACATTCACTCGAAATTTGCCGCCCTCTAGTTTCTGCCGTTTGGGGCAAGTATCCACTTTGCCCGCCCCAGTCCCGGTCCTGAGTGGTGGCAATATTGAAGTCGACTCCCTATAATCCTCCGAGGTATCTGAATATATACATGTCTAAACAGCTATCAAAACCACGTGTAAGACCTGAGCCTGATGGGCAAACAGAAGAAACAAAGGTAATACAGAGTTATAGGCAGTGAAGTGAAAAATAAATAGCTCATTATAGACAGAGGTCAGACAGAATAGAATATGAAATTGCAAAGGATGTTTTTTGCCATGGATACCAAAGAGAAAGAGGATGTTTTTTACTTTGTTAAGAAAAGTACTTGAAAGTAGGGGTTTCAGAAAAAAACTAAACATTATTTTCTATGAATATTCGACCTTCTATCTTTTTTTTGGATTGCAATAAAATTCTTTAAATTATTTTAAACTAAAGATACACGATCATTGTGGCTGTACGGATCACAACACCAAGTAAAAAAACAAAACATTTATCCCGCATTGAAAAATAGTTTAATTATTTGTTTTATATTTTAATTGGAAGAAAATTTTTTAATAAAATTGCTGTCCAAATATGCAAAAATATGCAATAACCTATCAAATATGCACAATAAAATTTAATATATCTACGCCAAATGTATTGAGTTATAAAGATATTCAATCATTTTGGTTGAAAAAGGTATAAAAAAAAAAAATATGCATTTGCAATCCGGTCTTTAACTATCACAAAGCCAAGAAAGAAAAAAATGTATACTCTTAGAATCAATTAAGAAAAACAAATTTACTATCGTGATAATCATGACAAATCACTGATATATTCTATACAGCTACGAGTGGAAGAGCCCGTACCAAAGACGTTTTTAAAAATTACAAAGCATAATATTTATTTATTTATTCCTGTTTTAGTAAAAACATTGGGAACAGATAACAAGAAATAGATTAATAAACATAATTAAATACAATGTAATTGAAGATGGAGGAATAAACCGTATTTTTAAAGGTTATTAACTCCAAAAATACAAAATTACCCAATAAATGAAGTTATTAACTTTTTCTTCTTCCCTCACGTCCTCCCCTCTCCCCTTCCCCTCCTCCGAAAATGAGAAATAAGTAACAATAATTATTATTATTTTTTTTTAAACTTCCTTCGCATCTTCTTTTGTTATGCTTCTTTTATAGCGCCCATTTACTAAACATTAACCTAAAGCTAACATAAGAAAGTGTGTGTTTTGAACTTGCTTCCACGGCATGAACACAATGGGACATGGGGTATGAATTTCACGAGCATCTACCTACCTAATGAGGTACCCAAGTTTTTTATTATATAGGTTGTTTATACATAAACATTAAAGGACTTTTAAGCATCAATAAACATTATTCAAGTACCTATAGATGCCCTATTGGTAAATAATCTGTTAGGCTGGTGAAAGGGCTTATTAATATTGGTTTCAGAAGAGGTCCATGTTGACAAACGATTTTAAATGGGCCGTGAAGCGGTCATGCCCACTAAGTGTCCGTAAGATGAATCGCGCAACAGTTGCTTGGATATGGGCGAACCAGCGCGTGTCCCACATATGTTAGCGTGTGCTCACTTCTGCGTCCATATGCTACCCACATCTCTCACGATCAGCATCCAACTATCAAAAAGCTTCCCTCTTCCGCACCTTAAAAAAAAAAAAAAAAAGTTTTTTTAGATCCCATTTACCCCTCTTGATTCCCCTCTTTAAAAGTTTTCCTGAGTTCAAAAAAGGGTTGAATGAAATAATTGGCATTTACTCTAGTCACCTAGTATAATCTTTTTATCTCCTGATTGGATTGTTTTTGATGAAACGTTAATACGTAGGTTAATATACGTACGTTAATACTTAAATTTTGTGAAAAAATATTTTCTGGTGTTGAAGGCGACCAGTCCCTTTCAGTTTCGTTTGGTAAATAAACTGCCATTTTTTATTGAATACCCTACGTGATACAAATTTAAAAAAATAAATAAAATACGATTAATAACAGAAACGGTAATGATTTTATTGATGTAGATATAATAGGGAATATGTTTCGGTGTGGAAAGTAATTTAAGTACCTACAATAACTAAAAGTAACGAAACTCAAATGTAAATTAAGGGAAGGTTAGATGCGAATAATGCTTGTTATTTATCAGATGAAAACATATTCGATAATTTATGCAAAATAAAAAATAAAATTGTGCAAAATTATTTAATATATTTTTTAATTAATAAATGTTTGCTAATAATGAGAGATCACTGTATAAACGGAAAACAAAATGTTAATCATGCTAAAATGATTATAATATAAAATTCTGTCTCAATTGAGAATACAAAAAAATAAATAAATACTTTGAAGATTCTGTCATATCTGTTCTTTATTTCAAAGATTTACTGTCCTATAATATAGTTTCAAAACTTACTCCGAGCAATGGATGTTTATAGATTTATCAATATTCTAAGCGCGTGTCGAAATTAACGTTTTGAGCAAGGAGTTTCGATGGTGAGTTTTGGAGAAGTTCTGAAAACTTTTTAATTTTTTTTTTTTTGCGTGGGGTTTTGCTTACTACAGATTTCAACTTTGTTACCTCATTTTTTCCGGAAATATAAAAAAACAAAACAATTAATTTCGATATTCTGTCTCATACTTTCGACTCGCACTCGCTTCAAAACCGAGCGGACAAACAACAAAATCATTAGAATCAAAATTGTAGGTTATTGACTATTGTTTAATTTAATATAAAATGGGTATTAGAAGTTATTCGAATAATACATGGTATTCAAGTTATGAGCAAAAAAGAAAAAAAAAAGATGAGGTTTTCTTATACTTCCGTAAAAAATTCAAGGTGTCAAAATTAAAATTCGTAATCAGCATCCCAATTTGACTGGGACCCCTTACATTAGACCCCGGACGAAAATATGAATTTACTCTTCCTTTAATTTAGTATAGGTTTATGTTGATTAAAAAAATGCATGGTTTTCAAGCTACTGAATAAAAAACAAATTAATTTGTTAAGTTTTTTTATATTTTTATTTGACGAGTATATTCGGCAAAAATTTGAGGTAACAAAGTAGAAATCAGTACCCCCAAAATGACAAATGAGCTAATTTTCAGAAATTCTCTAAATCTTTTCACCGAGACCCCTTTCTGATTTTTCTCATCCAGTTGGATGGACTACAAACTTAATACACGAAATATATAATAAACAAAATATGAGCAATAGTTGAGTCTTTGTTAACTTTTACAATACTTTTACTTGTTAACAATAGAAAATAGATATAGATAAACATAAATCTGCAATAACAGAATTCATGATGTTATTGCATATAAATCTTTTAAACGCTTTTTATTTTAAATGCTATGAGAACATACTAACAAAATGGAATAATATTGGACAGTTACAGTTACGGTATTGTTTTATGAAATTATTATATTTTTTTTATTTCTTCTATAAATGTGTTATTGTTTGCCTAATTCGTGAATAGGGACGTAGAGGATCCTGGGTGTAGAGCCTTCAGCGATAATTAGGAAGTTACGTGGGAGATTTTTTTACCCGCTGGCTCTGAGTCAAGTGCCATTTGGCGTGGGCTACGTGAGCTGCCACTTCCAGTGGGAAATGTGCCCACTTGTAGGCTTTATTGCGGCAAAAATTAATTGGCTAATTAAGGAATCAGTTTGTCCGTGGACCCACCCAGCTGGTCACCAGGTGTCTGCGCCGACGTCTGAGAATTAACCCGGACAATGCTGGCTTCAATGAAGCTTTGTTAACTTATCTACCACTAAATGAATGGTAGGCGTTTTTTTTTTTGTTTTTTTTAACTTGAGAGTTTATAGTTTGGTTAAGCTTATCTTGCACGAAAAAAAAGTCCATGTTAGATTCTTACTTCCTCAACTGTCTTTTAACCCTAATTATCTTTAATTATGATTTATTTTTCTTAGCTAGTTTTTTTTTTAAACAGTAGAATACTTTCATGCTCACGCTGAAATCAGATTTATACAAGAAAAATAATAAATATTTTTTTCTCATCAATTTATTATTAAGTAAGTATGTTCACGTGGAATATTAGCAGATTCGTAGTATTCTTCTAATACACACTGTAAAAAAAAACACTATAAACATCAAATTGAAAACAAAATAATTTTTGTAAACATAATTTATTTTAAATAGGTGCCTACATATTTTAGGATGGAGGATTAACATTTTGTAAAAAATTCTAAATTTCGAAATATCGTTCCATGAAATAATGTTTAAAATTTAGAAGTTTTTGAGTTTCAACCATCAGTTCTTTTACTTCACCAGATAACATTTTTCATGGCAAAATAGCTGAGCATGTTCGCAAACACGAAATGACTTGTTCGGAATTTATCAAGAGATGATTCAAGATGCTCCCTCTCTCTTATTTTTTTTTCTATTCTGCGCTGTTTCTTCTGTGTAATAAAATTGTTTATTTTTCCATCAACCATCGTCATCGTAGTTAAAAGCCTATATTAAGAATAAGGTTCGATCTAAGTTTTCATTGAAATAACTTTAATAACGAAGTACGGGATTATTAAAGCGCTAATTTAGAAAAAAATGTCAAACAAGATCAATGATGGTCTATTATTTGTATTTTGTAAACAAAAATATTTAAACTGTCATTATTTTCCTAAATTTCCGAGTTTACTGTACGTTCGTCCTATTGTGCGCCGGCTCCCAGTTCACAAGGTACTTGAGATCCCACACGACTCTCTTTGTATTATGATTTGAAATACAGTTCGATATGATCGCTTTAAAATTGCAATTTAAAAAAAAATATTGGGCCCTGGGTACTAGGGAACATATTTCAGCTTTATAATGCTCTCCAACATAAAACATTTTATCTGGATTTTTCGTGTAAATTTTTTACACGCCGCTTCCTGGACCATGGAAACACTCTTTCGAAACACTCGAATATAAATTTATTTTACAAAATATCCCTTTTCAAATAATGTAAACAGCTACTTTATGTTTGCGTTTGTCTATTCACATAGCCTAACAATGTTATCAGAAGTATTTTTGGAATTCTTAATGATAGGTAACATAAAATAACTAGATAAATAAAAATAAATAATAAAAATATATATAAAAAAATAAATAAAAAGTAGAGTTAATTGTTATTCCTTTTTTTATATGAATAAATCCTTCATACATCAGGTTATGAAACTTGATTGTTTTTTATAAAAGCAATGACAATGAGGACGATCCATCCTGTTTATTTAGATTCGAACAAACTAAACATCATTTACTTCAATATTAAAAAAATAATTGATACTCAGGCAATGGCAAAAACATGTTGAAAACAGGATGTTATTAGATCAAAAGCATTTTGGCGTGTTCTTTTGATTCTGCTAAATAAGTTTGCAAATTCCAAAATATATCTTTAATAAATTCTTTTATAAAGACTTCAAGAAAGGTTACCTTAAACAGAACAAGCGAAAGTTTTGGACCCCGACGCGATTTGAGCGCGAGTGGTTCCATCTATTGGTGTCCAGTGGAACCAATCCGCTACAGTGTCTTGAGAATTTTTATTAGGGTAATAAATTATTAATGAAGTACAAACCTCTGAAGAATGGAGACACAATTTTTTTTTTATATTTATATTTTAAAAGGCAATAAGCTAGAAATTCAAATAAAGACCAGCATTATTGTATCCAATAATTACTCGTCATCAAAATCACACAGAGGCTAGTTTATTTGCAAATAACATATTATACATTTGGATTAAAAAAGCCTTAGTTTTTGTCACCAGTTTTTTAGTGAGCCAATTGATTAAAAATATTAAAGATATTTCATTTCCCAACAGCTCTTAACCACACAAAACATAGAAACATTTTTATATTAGCCGTAATCACAATATTATTAAAAATCCCGGAGTCAGCTTTGAACAATGGACATACTGATCAATTCGTTCATCTTGATATGAACATACTTTCCAACTCGTTCCAAAATCCATCTCAACCTATCATGCACTTTCTACCATTGAACATTCGGCAACTTCTTGTCTCCTCAGGCCTCGTGAATGAGGACTATCTATAGATACGAAGTTAACTCCTCTCGTTTTTATATCACATTATATTATAGGTAAGCTGGAAAAGTTATACAAATAATTTATTTTTAAAAAAATATACAAATTTTAACGATTGCTTTACTATTTTAAACAATTTAATTCCAATTAAATATAAGTTATGGTCATTAAAAAAAAAATGGAGGGATAGATAGATATTGTTATGCCAACTGTAAAAATATCAAATGTGAAATAACGCATTTCTTCACGTTACAGTTGAGCTAAAGCAGTGGTTCCCAATCCGTAGAAGTTTGCGAAGCATTAAGCCAGAAATTGAACCGTGTACGAACCACCAACACCACCAACTTGGGAATTAGGATTCTTAAAAGTTCATTTTGAGGCACTTTTATAGTGCGTTCACCTGTTAAAACTTTTTAACTAGCATTCGGACCTCAGGAAAAGTGAATAATAAAACAGTTCTAATAATAAGTCCTCAATAAAAAGATCCAAGAGGCTGCTGTCGGATCATCCCTCGGTCCACTGCGAGGCTCTCAGGAACGATAGAGGAGCGGGCGATGAATGAATGTCGGAAGGCCTATTTGTGAGCGAATGACACTTTTGGCATTCTGCCATCGCGCGCATCGTCACTCTTAGGCAACTGTAATGAGGCGAATTTGAAAAATGCGTTTTTTCTCATTCATTACTTTACTATTGACACGACGATACGTCTGGTCATCCTGTTTAGGGATTTACTTCAGATTTCATTACACAAACTTTTTGCAAAGAAGAAGAAAAACAGGAACATTATCCCAAAACATCAAATCAGTCCCGCACAAGCCATAAAGAGATTACATAGAAAGCACAAGAATAAATGCATGGTTCGCCGACTTACATTTAATGTCAGTTGATTATTTTGTGCTTTATGAGTTCCAGAAAGCGTCACAAACCATTTTCTATTTCGACTAATCCCACCAATTTTCCGACAAAGGAAAATTTAGTGATTCAAGTCAGGATTTGTGCCGGGTTCGCCGAGGATGAGGAACTAGGTTGCATCATTCTCCGACATGATAATAATTATAATAAGGTATAGAGAACCCGAAGGTACCAAACTGATAACCTACGGTCTTTATCTATGTTTCGCACCCTACTGATTCTTGTCAAAATACTAATCTAGAAAAGTCCATTGCTCAGAAAAAAATATATTATAGTACAACTTTGAAAATACACTATGGCCGTTTTTAAACTATATGGGACAGTTTTGAAACTATATTATAGGACAAATAAATAATCTTTGAAATAAAGTACAAATATGACAAAATTTGTAATGCAAATTATTTAGGCATTTATTCATTTTAACAATATTTACACTATTTTCTCTCTAAAAAAAATAATAACCCGAAGATTCGATGCAGAAAGCACCAGTAATCACTACTACCTGCAGACTTCTATCCGCCGAAGCCTGTGGAAATCTCAATCCACAAGCTGAGGCTTAAAGCAATCCGCCTATGTTTCGGCCTATCCCTCGGATGTTTAACTGCCGGTTCAGCGCTGTTTACTCTTTTGGCCATTCGTTTCAACGACTTTACCCATTCCCGTCACTGCAGGAACATTAGTTCAATCATATTTACCAATTGCAGGTCACGCAATTCCAAGTCTTAATCGTCCAGTCGATTCATCCTTCTTCGGGCAAAATATTCTAAGCTATACTTTATTTTCGAAAACTTTAATGCATTGTTTTCGCCTTTAAATTAAGCAGCTATTAGTAACAATTGAAAGAATAATAACTTTATGAATTATTACTTTCACTTGATAGTATTTCAAAATTTGTATATAGGTTTTTAAGTGCAAAACTAAATTTGACGGCAGTTTTGAATAGAAAAAAATATTAATATACTGTTAATATACTTCGCTCATTATATTTTTTTGCATAGACTTTCTAAGATAATGCAATAGTTGTTTATATATGCATAGAAAGAAGAAACTTCCCTATTTCTAACGAGTTCGAGAACGTCAATATCGGATACACTGAAGACGAGATAGAGAGCTTCGAATCGAAACGTCATTTTGTGGCTTTAATTTAAAAATTGTTAGCACCCTCAGAACTGAATTTTTTTATTGTTTTTTTAACATTAAGGTTTTTGGGAATGATGAATCGAAATCTGCCATCATTGTTGGTGTGAAAAAAACTATAAGGTTAGTTTACTTTATAGTTTAAACATTTTTTTAAAATTTATTTGACTAAAAATAAATTGTTTGCTAATGTTTATATGTTTCCTTTAGTATGCTCTGAAAAACAAATGCTTTGCTAAAAAAACATCGAAATCATTTTTCAAACTCGAGATATAAAATATATGTAAAATAAGTGTGTTTTATTTTATTTTTCTCAGCTCTTAGGGCCCATTGGGCAAAACGGTTGGATCTGTGTTGAATTTTTTTCAATGTAGAATCACCCAAAAAATGTTGATCAAAATCGGCGACGTACACATTGTGCACTCCCCTTGTGATTTATATGGTGACCGAAAAATACAAGCATTTCCTGCCTTTAAACCTTTAAAATTTTACCTTTTTTAAAAATATCATTTAACAAAAATATTTAAACCGGTTTAAGCATTTCTCCTGATATCGATACTTTTCCTGTAAAACCATTCTCACCGTCAACCGAGGTGAAAATAGACAAAAGTAGGGAAAATATGAATTTGGCTCTTAAACCCTCCTGATCAAATTTTTGTTTTTATTTACTTTTGGTTTATGCGAGCTTAGATAATTTTATAGTAGTTTATATTTTTTAAATAATTTTATTCTAACATTTCCATGAAAAAGTGAGTATATTTTGCTAGTTTGAGTAATTTTTGTCATGTTGGCAAAACTTATTCTGCTGAAGATATCTCTTTCAACCAATTACCTTATCGTTTTGTTCCGTTTCTTTCTTATTATACCTATAGTTCATTTATAAGAAATGATTTATTTTTCAATCTCTGATTTAAGTTCCAGAAGAATAATTTCCAAAGTTCTTATTTATATTTATTAATTTTTTTGTTTTAATTTCTAGTAAGATGAGCGAATTATTGGTGCGCTCAGGTTCTGAAAGAGTTTCTCGTCATCACATATCTCAAGTTAAAAATATTATTTGTAATTTTTATGTAAATTTGTGTGCAATTTATATTCTATTATAACATCAGAATAAAAAAACAAAGTGATTGGATTTTTTAAATGATCCAATATTTATTTTTCTTAGCCACACTTTAATATTACGAAATGAAAACAAGTAAAGAAAAAAAATATAATGGAAGTTTAAAAGTTTACCTACTTGGCTAAATTCACCCCATCCTTTCAATATATAGGTTTATATAAAAAACAAGCTGTGGTCACTCTTCCAGACACAGAGGGAATATGGCCACAATCACGTGTTGTACCAAATGCCCACATAATCTAAAAAATCTGAAAATATAACTAAAAAGGTATTTTAAAACACCACCCTCAAGTGGCGGTTTTTAAGCCGAACGGCACGAGTACAGCAAAAGAAAAACATAAATTTTGACCATTTTCACCCCTGCTGTCGGTATTCCGTTTTATGCGTATTTTTTGTTTTTCGATAAATAATTCTTGAACATCCACCAATAAGCCC
The DNA here is from genome assembly GCA_948150685.1 of Rhaphigaster nebulosa. Lineage (NCBI taxonomy): Eukaryota > Metazoa > Arthropoda > Insecta > Hemiptera > Pentatomidae > Rhaphigaster > Rhaphigaster nebulosa. Next base: position 45,420,828 of record OX411310.1, read on the forward strand.
GAACTGGCCAGGTCAGCTGGTTGGCGATAGTTGAAATTTTTTTTCAAATTTTTCCCTCACATTTTCAAGCAATAGACCGCTTGTAATTGATTACAATTTTTTTTTGTGTGTATTTGGTTTAGGTATGAAAAATGATATAAAAATGTATTATAAACGTAAATAAACTAAAATAGAAAAACACAATCTATGATAAAGATCTTGCCTTTACTCTAATACTTTTCCAGGTTTTCAAATAGTAGAAATGTAGCTATCAGCCATGTAATTTTTAAACATTTTTTCGGGGAAGGACTTCCGACTAGGGATGTCAAAACCGGTTGGTCATAACCGATAACCGGTTTTTTGGTATTGAATAATCGGTTTTTTTACACAATTGGTTATAATCGTTTGTTTTGTTTTTTTATGGAAACATTGATTGAAAATAAATTTTGTAAAAAAAAAGAACTATTTAAAAAAAAATACACATCCTAAATTAATAAAGAAATAAACATTCTATCTTCTACACGCCTTACGTATCTCCTAGTGCTTATACTTCCTTGGTAAAGCCAAACCGTTACACGTAATACAACTAAACTCCCATTGTTTATTTCACGCTTACAGGTAACGCAGTTGCGGTTTCGAGGTATACAGATTTATTTTAGTTTTTTTTTTCTCTGTCTCATTTTCAATTATTTCTGAAGACAGTCAGTTACTTAGTTTCTGTAAATTCAACATGCCTCAATCCGTAATGTGGAGTTTTTCTTACCAACATAAATAGCTCAAGAGTAGGCTATACTTTAGCAGCCGCATTACCAGTAGCGGTCGCCGCACTCTAACGGAATATGTGCTAACTAACTGCCTTGTATTCAATTTCAAAATTTGTATTCATAAGAATTATTAGTGCTGGCAAATTCCTTCTCCACACCACCGGAAGTTGACAGCACTAATAATTTTAAATAATATCTAATTAAAGCAGTAATATTCCAATGAATACGAATTTTACAATTGAATACAAAGAAATTAGATAGCACAAATGGCGCTAGTGCGGCGACCGCTACTGATAAGACGGCTGGATTGTAAAGTTGTACCATGGTCAGTTATTTTCAGGGCTTTTGCTATTTTTTTTTTACTTCAGTAAAGTTTTTTTTAGGTTATTTCTCGAAAATATGCCCAGATTATAATTTACTTGAATTAAAGTTCTTGCCAATGACTAGTTATTTGTAACAACTCCAGTATCTGTTATTTGTGACGTCATAAAAAAATGTTTTTGATATGAAGTTATTTCATTTAAAATAACCGTTTTTTTTTCTTTCAAAAACCGGTTATTTGAATCGGTTGAAACCGATCGGTTATAATCGAAGATAAAATAATCAATAGCCTTTTTTTTTCTTACAATAACCGACACCCCTACTCTCGACTTCTCTATTAGAAAATGAGCCTCTCATCAATCCCAAAGGGGCCAGGCCGGGACTGTTCACCAGTGTTCAGATTAATTTTTAAGTCATAGAACAGATTTTTTATTTTTAGATTGAAAAAACTTTTAAAAAAAAGTTTAATATTTCATATTTTCCGAACCACAGTAAGCCGATCACCTTTGCACCAGAAGCACTCTACTCCTAAATTGAAACAAACTACCGAGAAATGAAACCCGTCAATTACAAGTCCTAACCTTGGTCCTACGATATCGGACATGACAATATTCGATGGCTGTTGAAGCCCAGAGAACGACGCGGCTGTAAGATGTTGGGTTTAAATCCACGTCGACGGCGATGTGGGAGCATTATATAATTGGCTCCAATTGCTCTCAATTGCTCCCGACGGCTCTGCTCAATTGGTCTAGATTAAGGGTCAATTGGAACGGCGTGGAGGAGGGGCGAGGGGGAGGACCAGTAGGCCCATGCTTCTGCTCTGCACACCTCTTCTCCACTTCCTCTGTTGTAATAACTATCATATCTACACTCCCTTTATATAACTATCATATCAAAGCCAGGAAGTACAAGTGCTCGAAAGATTGATTCAATAATAAGTATCAGTGCTGTTTACCATCCTGAAAACCGACGAGGATTTAAATACCTCATGACTCGTGTTACATATACATACATAGTACAGATGCCATATCTCATCCACCTTTTAACTTCAATGATTTACATCTTGTAAATAAATTTCAAAAACACGAATGAATTCATCTGAAAAAGTTCAATTATTATCATTCCAAAATTTTGTTTTCAAGTATTACTAAATTTTCCAAAAGCGGATTCAGGCCAGGAGATTCGGTAGGCGATCGCTGAGGGCCCCCTACTCAAGGGGTTCTAAAAAAAAGGGATATCTAAAAAAATATTTCTCGCTCTCATTTTCAAGTAATAAACAACTTCCATCTAAATTAGGTATAATAGTATAAAAAATGTATTGTAAATGTAAGAAAAACGTTATGTATCCAAGCAAAACTGGCTTCCCTCCAAAAAAATGTTTTGAAAAAGAAATACTAACAATAAGTAGTAAAATATGTGGCATGCACTCACCACTTTGGGAGATGGTCCACAATAAAATCTGTTTGCTGTATCTTGGATAATTTTAATCCGATTATGATTTTTACTTTTTATGTTTAGTTTTGTAAACATTCGAATTACCTTTCAAATGATTATCAAGATATTTCCGGGATATGTATAGTTATCAAGTTTAAAAAAAAAAATTAAACAAGGTTGAACCGGTTTCCAAAGGAATATGCACAGAATACGATATTAAACATGAGTATAAAGTTCAATACGCTACATCATTGCTAATATTGGTCCGATTTAATTGGATCTTGTTTTTGTTTTTTAGATAATTTAATTAGCTTTCAAATAATTTTTGAAATCATTGCCATTGCTTACTTTTCGAGTTATGCGCAAATAAAATATTCTTTTCGTCATAACTTTTTTTTCCTGCTTTTTATCGGGGATGTAGCCTTTATATGAATAGTTAGAAAGCTTTAAGTAGAAGACTTTAGGCAAGTTTCATAAAAATCGTTAGAGCCGTTTTTGCACTACAGTTCATAAAAAAAAAAAAAGGTTTTTCGGATATTGCGCAGTCGCTATTGCACACAGAGTGCCCGATTTGGTACACAGGCATCGGGAGACAAAAACATACATAACAAAAAAATAATTAACAATCCACCCGTTCAAGAGATAATCGAACTCATAAATGCTGAGATTCCTGAAATTAATGGGAAAAAATTATCACTGATTATAATGAAAATTATATTAAAAATCAGAGGGGTGGCTTATCAACTTGCTATTCCTAGCGAATTGTGGATTGCTAACGACAATACCTAATTGATAAATTTGGTCACACCTTTTTTTCATTAAAATGTAAAAAGTTGATAAAAGTATATTTTTTACTGTATAAAATCCACAAATATTTCAATGCACATATTGATATAACTCTTGCGAATTAATGGGTTATGAATAGTGTCTCTACAGTACCAATAACATTATACAATTTAATCTTAATCTTAAAAATTAATATTAAAAAATAGTGGCATTTTAAATATATGATTATAAATTATAAAGCCACTAAAAATATTTATTTTCTTTAGATTACTTAAATATTAAAATACTTTTCAATATTATTAACAGTAAAAAAAAAAAATTAAGTTATTCATATTAATATTTTTGTAACATATATTATATAATCATATCGTAAATTTAACTATAATGTATTCACTCATCAACTACTTTTATTATTATTATTATTACAGCGCAGCATAGGCAGTCCATCGTTCCACTCCATCAGTTTTCAATACTCACGGTGGTTTGAAAATTTTGGCGTGGCGTGATGGATTTTAGGACCGATGGAATTCCAGCCGCGCTTTATCACTTCAAAAGATGCACCCAGAGGATTTTCCGCTCACGGTCGTTCCACATTCCGTGAGCGGTTGAAGTGCAGTAATCGTCAGTGACAACCTTTAGGATATAATTTGGCGATTCTAGCACAAAGCCCAGAGTCTATCAAACACCAGAAATATATAACCAAAAGTTTCTCCAATTTAGGCATTATCATGACTAAAAAAAATAAGAGCACGTCTCACATCAACAGGCTAAAGAAGACTAACCGAACAGAGATAAGCGGAATACTCAATCGATTTCACCAATGCAATATTTTTATAAGAAACTTTATAAGGACTGACAACTGTAACTAGCCACTATAAAAATTATAAGAAATATAAGTTTACCTCAAGTTGAACTCCATTCTAAATGTTTGGACATGTCTTTTTGTCCATACGGCCTCTCTCCTCACTCTGAAGACTTGGATAAGCAGCATAAACCCAGTGTTACTCCTCGCAGTGTATAATACCCATCTACGGTATTATTTGATTGAGCCTAAACTGCAGAGGAACAATGTACCCGGTTGCGGAGAGGCTAGTTTATACAGATCTGGAAGAGATAAGTGTGGGAACTGGGGAGAGTTTGGCCAGGCCAGCGGGTGGCCGCCCGCAGCTCTCCGGTTTGATCCACTATTGCTTGTTGTCGTTTATCTGACTTTAAAGGGAAAATTACCTCGATTCTCTTGTCGACTGGCCGCCTTTTGTGACTTTAGGATATCAATAGTAAAGCAACTAAAGTTTCATCTGAACTTATTTCCAGTTCGAATACATGCAACAAAAATATTTGCAATGTTGGCTGGAGCAGTGTCGGATGTGACTTTTTTCACAATTAATTTTTTTGGTGGCGATAATGTTTGTTGTGACTCACTGTGTGGTTAAGTTAAAGGTTAGGTTCTCAAACTAACTGGTTGTTTAGTTTATCGATAGGTTCTCAATCGATTAGTTCGAGGACTTAAACCTTAACTTCCCCACACAGTGAGTCACAACGTTACTTCACCTAAAAATGTAATTCCGAAAATAATCACAGCAAACGTTGCTCTAACCAACAATTCACTTCTATAGCCTAGAGGACCAAGACAAATCTATCGCAGAAGTAACATTGAAGGAAACAGAGAAATACAACCATTGGCTCCAGACTTAATCAAATACTATAGCGACATCTAAAATTACTCTCTATTATAATACATATCCGGATTTTTATGCAGTGGAAAAACCTAAAATATGCTTTTAAGATCCTAAGAATATGAAATGAAAAATATATTTAGTAATTTTGGGATAATTCAACTACTGATTCGTAGATAGAAAACTGTTTAGTTACTAGAGTAAAACTTTGTTATAACGCTCTCCTAGGACCCAGAGAAAATGAGCACTGGTTTAATGTAATAATCGATTTTTTGCTTAAAGTAACATTAGGTATTTTATTTTCTTGTAAGCAGTAAAGGAATTATTGTAATTGCGGAAATTTTCGGTTTTCAGATTTCAACGAAAATATCCATTTTGACCATCCCTGAATCCTTTTTGACAAGTTTCGTGGTGACATCTGTATGTATGTTCGGACGTTCGTTCGTTCGCTAGCATAACTCAAAAACGGTTAGCAGTAGAAAGTTATAATTCTTTATTTAGGATTACTGTAAAATCTAGTTGTGAACCTCCCTCTTTGGTCACTGCATGATTACCGGAAGTAGTGCTTTACTTGAAGGTCATTATTGATTTCCATAAAAAATTATACTAAATTTAAATAACGTGATAAGTTTTGGTTAAAACTGATATGCCAGGAAGTGGTACTTTACTTTAAGGACATATTAGACTTACATAAAAAAATATGATAAAATATAATGTAAAACATCTCAAATTTGGTAAATTATACTTTTATATCAATTTAAGTAATAGAATAAATTTTGTTTGAAATTGAAGGCCCGAAAGGGGTACTTTACTTCAGTTGAAGGTAAACTTAAATCAAAAGGTATATCGACATTTAATACAGAGATCATATGGAAATAAAGGCAATTTTTTTTTTACACTTTAACTAAACAATTTTATTACTTGTTTTGCGTGTTAAAATTGAGTATATAATACTTGTTTTCCTCCCCATTTGTGAGCTGAACAAGTCTGCGGCAGCAGAACAGCATATAAGTTAAGCGGATTCTTCCGCTTAAAATGTTGAAACCATCGATTTCCAATGCTTTGTTCAGTGACATAGACAGAAAACGACATATAATAACGGAATAAGACCTTCATTAAAAAGAGCTGTCTTCGGAAACTAGTAACCAAATTCAGGGCCACGTTTTTGAGCCGCCGATTTATAGTTTAAAAGGCGTACAAGGCAGTCATGTGGTGTCCACATCATATATTTTACTTTCACTTGCCTATATATGATACGAGGAAAGTATCTTAAGCGATCGTAAAGAATTTCGGATTAGAGCTTTCAACGGAAATACACGCTTTAAAGTCCCTGAGTCCAAATAACTTAGTCTCACAAAATGGTATGTGCGTTTGTGTGTATATATGAGCTGCCTAGCTCAAAAACGAAAAGTTGTATGAAACTGAAATTTCGTATTTAGGTATAAGAGTATACCTGGGATATTACCGCAACTTTTCTGCTGAAATCGACTCACCGGAAGTGACACTTTATACCAGCAATTTTACACTTTATTAGAATTTTCTCAAAAAAGGCTAATACGATTTTGATTAAACTCGTTATACAAATGTACAATTAAATAGTATTTGACATCACTTAGCACTTATTCTCATTGAAATGGTCTGACAGGACTTAAATGCGGAATTTTCAAAATGGCTTCCTCTAAAGTACCTTTTATAGACGATTCGTACATTTTTTAAGTGCTCCTCTGAAGTGCAAGACGAAACTGTTAAGCAAATTAATAAATTAGAACATGATATTTATAAAAATCTGGCGCGCGATTTATAAAAATTTTATATGATTTATAAAAATCACACAACTTTCCCTTACTGCCCTATCATAATCAAGTATCCTTTTTCTAAAATAATTTCAAGGAATTCACATAAACACTTGAAATATTTTCATCAGCATGAATTTCATTATATCTTTTCTAACAAAAGTACAATAAAATATTTTTTTAAACAATTAGTATTACAATTCTGTGCACTATATACTTTTGGTTAGTTAAGTTTAAAATAAATTTTAAATGTTTTCATTTGATTTCTATTGAAATTCCATTTAGTTTTTATGGAAACATTAACTTTTCATTAAATAATATAAAATTAGAATATATTAACCACAACAAAGATTATGCTTTTTTTTCGTCCCTCCAGACGACTTTATTGGTTACATATTAATTTTTCTATAATTTTTAGTTTTCCAACGGAATATTATATAGCTATAATACTACTCTTATATGCGGAAATTTATTTTCAACTTGTGAAATATTTTTCCCTTTTTTCTCCTTTAGTTAATCTTCAAATTCTTTCATACTTTATATTTATCCGTTTTCTATTACTACTAACAATAAGAGATGATTAATTATTCCAAATAAAAAAGTAATTAATTAATGATCATAATCTAAAATTATGATCATTAATTAATTGCTGAATCAATACTTAAAATTTCTTTGTAACAAAGTCATCACCGACATTATGACAACTTTTAACTCACCTAATCTTTCTTCGAATGTAAGCTCTTACCAGCTTTCATCATTAATCTATGATCAAACCATAATAAAATATAAATAAAGAAAAACTAAACAATACAAAAAAAATACGAATGATTAGACTGTTCTTTCCTGCCGCTTTACTGTTTCCTTCAAAAAGTCAAACTGTCTGATATTTACAAAACAAAATTTTATAAATGTAAAAAATATTTTTTTTAAAAATCATTCAGAGCGTTATAACGGAAAATCGGATTGTCGTAACGAATAAAGTTTCATAGGAACACTACCTACTGGGACCGGGACTAAGGAAAAAGGCGTTATTGTCGAGAAATCGTTATAACCGGGAGCGTAATAACGAAGTTTTACTGTAGTTACTTTTAACTACAAACGTAATTGGTAGCGAAGTCAGTCTGAACTCTCTCCTATTCAATATATTTTTGAGTTGATTGGTTTTGAAAATTTTTGATAGATTTGTTAGTTGATTAGATTAAAGAGTTGAAGACACCCTTCCGGAATATGTTCAGATATAAAATCTTTTTTTGTATAGTTTTGTATATAATTGGTAGAAATAAAGAGTAAGTAAATTTGAATACAAATTTTATATAAAAAATTATTTGATTTTTTTTTTTTTAGGGAATTTGATTTTGATAAAAGAAAACTTGTTAAACTTGAAAAATTGACATTTTTTTGGACTTACAAAAACCTACATTGGCTCACCGTCGAAATAATGAACCAGGCTTTTTCGTAAAAATTGTTCAATAATTAGTTCAAAATTATATTGCATTGAAAAGAATTGATCTACTTCAACTGATAGACTTCCTGTTAATTAAGGATTATAGTGTTATAAAAATAAAATTTAATCGAAGTAAAAATAATGAAGCTAAATAAATTCGTTGAAAATGATATAACTTTATATTAGGGACTATGCGAAAGAAGGATTTTCCTTTATACAAAAAAGTTTTTTTTTTTTTAAACTTCCATAAAATAATCAAAAAATCTAAAAATAAAATGTTAAATTTATGATCTCTAAGGTGAAACATTTTTTGGAGCCCCAAACATTTTCTCGCTTATGGCCCCCAATTATCTTGATCCACTCCTGAGTATACAGACAGGAAACGTGATACACTGATTGTGATGGCATGACAATGGCTTGTACAGAAACTACCAATTGGAAGTAGTTCAACGATTATTTTATGGTTGAAGACGCCGGGACCAACTTTATTTCAGAAGGCTGGAAGAATTATCGCAATATATCGGAAAGACAGGCTACGAGCTAGTGGGTTTGTGTGGGTAAGGAGTTTGTAATTAAAGGAGGATTGAAAAGGATACCCATTTCAGACCGAATCTATAACATAAGGAATATTGGAATCTTTACGAATAATTTTATATGTGACATAGTAATAATTGGATATTGAAAGAATTGGGTGGTTTCGTGGAATCCCCACATTTTCTGGTCTGTATGTCAATATAGGGTTATGTATATAAGCCATGTGTAATATATATAAAATATTAGGTGTTTATATAGTAATGTATATAAGCTTTTTTTTAATAAACTGGGAGTTTGAGTGTTAGACAAATAAATGCTGAAGTAGACGGGATTTACGGAGAATTACCGTTAATATTTTGTTTGAGATTAATTTTCAATCTTCTTGTTCAGTTGCTAAAACACTAAAGGCACTAGTTGAGAACGTTACAATGGACTCTTTGAGAATCGTTCGTGCGAAAATTAGTTATTAGGTTGGAGTGTGAGATAGATGATAGATACAACACTACCTACAGAGAGCCTCCTCTGGCTACTCAAAGAGTTCCAACAGCTAACAGTAGAGATGACAAAGGTAGAGGTGTGAATGACGCCCCTATAAGGCCACTCCCCGCGGGTTGCCAACTAGCTATTAACCCTCCTATCTCTAAGTCTACATCTCTATTACATATTGATCGATAACACTTGGCATCCAACAACGTTGCGCTTTATGATTTCTTTTCCATTCTTGAACAGGAAAACAACTCGAGTTTAAAGATGAGATAAATAAAAAAAGAACTCATGTCATAAAAAAATATATATTTATATATTCTACTACTGGAAGGCTTATGAATTTTACAGTAAAATGTTTACTTTAATAATAAAAAGTGGCACTTTCTTGAGCACTTCATTTTTAATAGTATTAAACAATGCTCGTTCACTTGTCTTAAGTTTAAGTTTAAGATGGGACTTTAATTCCGAAACGTTGAAAAGTTAAAACACAGCGGATCCAGAGAGGAGGGCCCGGGATGCGCGTCCTCCATCCCTGGAAGGTGGAAAAAAAAACTTTTTCTTGAAAACTGTTTTCTATTACGTATACAACAGAGGCTATTATTGATTTAATAATTTAATTTTGATTGATTAATTTTTAAAACGGATTTTAAAACGTGAGCAAAGCATTTAATACTTTCTATGGGGAGGAGAGGATTGGAGGGGAGGACCCGTGCACAGGTACGCTCCCCTCGGAAATTTCTTAATCTGCCACTGTTAAGACATGTGAAAAAGTATCGCTTGACACCATTAACTCACTCCCACTCACTCCTTGGTTCTACTGTCCTGCAAGGACCATGGCCTCGTCCACCACTGCCTGCCAATCACTGCGGCCTAAAGCTCTTCTCCTCCATTGTCTGATTCCAAGCTGTTGAAGATCGGCCTGCAAATCATCCTGCCATTTAGTACGAGGCCGTCCTTTGAGTCCTCTACCTCCGAGCTTTCCATACAAGAGTCTTCTGGGCATTCTCGTTTCTGGCACCCTTTCCACATGACCTAACCATATTAAACGTGCTCTTTTTATAGCAGCCACCAAGACTGATTCTCTATAAAATTATCGGAGTTCTGCATTTTTCGAATTCTCCATGCTACCTGGGCCACTGGTGGGTCCATATATCCTCCGCAGTATTTTTATTTCCCAGACATTCAGCATTCTTTCCACTTCTTTATTCAGATCCCAACCATCACATCCATATTTAGCCACTAGTCTGATTATGGTTTTATATAATGCTATCTTAGCTCTTCTTGGTATTTTGTTTGTTTCTTTGTTTTAAGAGCCTTTTGTACTTCCTAGGCTATCGTATTGCAGCAGTTACCAGGCGCAAGTCTTGCTTTTATATCCACCTCTGTGTATTTGTTGTTTGTTACTATTGCGCCCAGGTATTTAAATTGTTGAGTTTTCTTGAAACTGAATTCAAATAAATGGGAGTTTTAATACTATTAAAATAGGAATAACTTGATAAAGCGTCACTTTTTATTATTAAAGTAAAATCAAAATCATAAACTGCAACAAAAAAAGAATTGTAATAATTAACAAAAATTAACAAAAAAATTAGTGCTTCTTGAAAAATTCACTTATGTGTTCATTCCGCACAGTCAGGACCGGAGCAAGGATTTTTGACATAAAAGATATTTTAGCCCCTTATGTCACCCCCCACTCCAATAAAAATCAACTGTTTTATAACAATATTTTATAATTCGATAAAAAATATCATCATCTGATAACATTAACTCAATTTAATAACCGAATTCAGAAAAAAAGAATAAAAATCAGAAACGAATATTTTTTTACTTGACTTAATTAAAAATTTCGCTCCATATTTGCCGTCCTCTAAATACTGCCGTCCGGGACTGGTGTCTCCTTTGCCTCCGCCCTTCTTAGTCCTGGCTCTGCTTTCAATACAATATACACAATAAATTCCTTACAATATGTTTGATCTACTTTCCGATAAAACTAATTTAAAAAAAAAAAAAAGACTACTTTTATAGATTTTTCACAAGAAATTATTGCGATCAGCTGGTATTTTCATCTGTTGCTTCAATTATTGTCACGAGCCTTCTGAGGTATCATGAGAGATAGATTATAGTAATGAAATTATATTATGAAATTTATAAAAATGCATTTATTGACAATATAATTTTTTTTTTTTTTTTTACAGAATTGAATACGGCTCTGCCGTTGTACAGATACATGTTGGCTTGTTTTATTCTTACTAGTAATTTATAGATACTTTATACCCGTGATATTTTATATATTCGTTACAATGAGACTCATTTGGCAAAAAAAAAGTCAGAAAGCGATCTGATGAATACAGTTATAATGGCAGTCCTGATTAATTTTATGAAAATAAACACTGTGGTTAATTAATGTTTAAGAGTTTTAATGAATTGAATATGAGGCCTTTAAGATCTTTCTAATAACTTTTTATTTTGAAAACGTACAAAACAATAATTACTACTTTATTTTTTATTTTAATCGGTGTACTTCATTTTACTGTTTATATGCATATACATGCCTGCATGCATTGTAATCGTCTTTTAAAAACATAGGATTTATCAAACAAAATAAAAACTATTATATTTAGGTAGGGTGAATATAGATTTAGGAATTTGAAAAAATGAGTATGCATCTAATTCATCGCTACAAGTAATCAACTTTGATTTTCTAATCAAACTTGATAATCCCAATTTCCAGGAGGTCAATTACATTTCCTCCGAGAAAAAAAAAACGAATTGCCGTCAATTAGAAGACATTTTTTTTCTTTTTAAAGGAATGAATCTTTAGATCTTTTCTTTAGAATGAGAAAAGATTTTTGAGTGTCGAATAGCCAGTTAGCAGAGAACTACAGATTAAACTCGAAGAACTATAAACTTTATAAGGTTATATATAATACAGCATATTTACGAAGCACGTTCGCTTTGTTACGTCACACAGTGAGAAAAAGTGTCGATTTAATGGCCAAAATTCTTTAACTCTTGATTAAAAGACAATAAGCGAAAAATTCTTTTTACATTTATAAGCATAGGATGTCCTTTATTAGTGAGAGCAAAAAAAATTTACAGGATGTCTCTGAAATCATATTTGAAATTGAGATGCCTGGGCCATTGAAATTATTTTTTTTCGAAATTCTTTCTTTACTTTATTTTAAATAAAACAGTTTATTAGGTATAGAACCATCAAAAGGGGATGAAATGAACTAATATTTTTCTCTATAGAGCTTTCTACGTATATAATTGCCTTTTTCAGGTATTTACTACGTTTACAAGATTTATGAATAAGTATTATCTGAAGAAAAAAAAATTAAGTTAACAATATACTATTTTTTATTTATTCGAAATTTATCGTGTGTACAAAAATTATAAATAAGATAATATGTATCTATTTTTTTAATAACTGATATAATTAATATGGTCGAAATTATATCGCAACTGTTCTTTAATAGTTTTATAGACATTTCCATATTTTTAAAATATAGTAGGTGTAATTAATTTAAAAAAAAAAAAAAAAATATATTAAATATAAAAATTTCAGCGTCAACATGTGGTTTTATATTTGTTCACAGTAGTAGATGGTGTATGGTTCTAAAATACCATGATACAATATGGTATTGATCAAATGCGATCAATCAGTGTTATATAGATCTGAAGCCCTATTTTTAAAAATTACCTATATTTTTAGGCCATTAACTTAGGCATAAGCCTAAAATATGCTTTAAGTTATCTTATTTGTCATTAATAATTTTTGTGCACACGATAATATCCGAATAAATAAAAAAATAGTATATTGTTAACTTAATTTTTTTTTTCAAATAATAATTATTTGTAAATCTTGTAAACGTAGTAAATATCTAAAAAAGGCAATTGTATATATAGAAAGCTCTGTCATTTCATTTCTTCCCCTTTTGATGGTCCTATAACTAATAAACTGTTTTATTTAAAATAAAGTGATGAAATAATTAAGAAAAAAATTAATTTCAAAGTCTCCGAGACACCCTGTATATATTTTTTTTTCGTTCCCACTAATAAAGGACATTCCATGCTCATAAATGAAAAAAGAATTTTTCGCTTATTGTCATTTAGTCAAGATTTATATAATTTTGGCCACTAAATCGACAATTTTTCCCACTGTGCGTCAGTATCCCGTCATGGAAGTCCTGTCATTTCTGCCGCGTGACCAATATGCGATTCTGTCACAGGATAAATTTGAAACATATTTCCTGAAAAGTGGTGATTCATATATTTCTTCAGCGGATTAAAGAGGAGGAAGTATCTAGATCGGAAAAAAGAAAAAAAATATGGTTAATTTATAACTTAATTTATTCTTCTTAGAGTTCCCGAGCCCCAAATAAGTTATAATATAAAAAATCTTCTTTGCTATCGTCGTACCCTATTGCAATTCTCCTTCACTATAGAATCTTTTTTCGACGAAACATTAGATTTTAATAGTAGTCATTATTGAGTTGTAAAGAACAAAAAAATTTTCGAGAAAAATCGAAGCTATAGAAAAATAAAGTCTAATCTGTTTTATAGCAATAATTTAAGTAAAACCGAAACGATCTCCGGCGACTTTTGCAGTTTTCTTTGTTTTTTTTTTAGGTTTCTAAACTTAAAAAACAAAACAAAGACTTTTATAACAAAAAATTGATGTACACCGATTAAAATAAAGAATAAATTAATGCATATTTATTATTTCGAACGTTTTCCAAATAAAGCATTTTTTTTTTTAATCCTAAAGCTTAAAAAAAAAGCTTTCCTCATATTTAATTCACGACATTTTGTTCTTTTATTTTTTTCAAATGAATCTTTAGGATAAATATACCAAAAAATTATGGAATTGAAGTATCAAGAAATTACTTCGGAATAGTTTCCATTTTTTGAATTTGTTGACACAGGCTGAAATCGAAGAGGGATTTCAAAAACAAATATTTTTTATTGCTTCTATATAATAAAAATATTGCGTACGTACGCTTAATGTTCGTTTATTTTATTATTATTTATTTTAATTTAGACGTTTATTAAATCTAAGAAAACAAACTATCTAAAAATATCGTTTAATCTGAAATTAAGTTTGACTCGCATTTAAGGTTTTCGGCACACTTTTATAAAAAAAAATTGAAACAGACCGCATTAATAATTTGTTATCAGGCTCAAGTCTATCTTTTCATTTGAAGGATTTAATCTGTTATTATACGTCCGACACTATTCTATGGCGCACCTTCGTTTTCATTCTGGGCAAAGTTAACAGAAAAGCTTTTACAATAATTTTAAAACGGAGTATTGAGAAGGGAATAGAAAACGGAACTTCATTGCAAAGAGTTGAAACATCAAGGCTCCATGATGAATTAAACATGTTAAGAGTTACGGATTTCATAACTTAGAGGAATAACAAATTTTTCGAATCAGTGAAACATGTAACAAAACAGTGAGCTCACACCTTCTGAAGTACCAAAGCGATGGCAAAAATTAAATTTTAGTTTTGGTTTAAGCAGAGACGTGGGCAGGGAGAGGGATCGGGGGGAATATATCCTCTCCTCCCCTCCCCACCGGAAATTTACGGAAAAATATGATTTTCATACCCATCAACATAAAGTTATTTTGAGTAATATTTTTGGTAATTTTTAACAATAATATTTGATGATCCCATATTCATGTTTATGTTTAAAACTTGGCGATTATAGATTGGGCGAGTATAGACAATTAGGTAATTATTTGTCTCATTTTTATTAAATCTTCCCGAAAAAAAAATTTAAATCTTCCCTCCCGAAAAACAATCTGCATACGCCCGTCTATGCAAGTTCGGTACAAAATGGAAGGTGAGCCCCATCACCTAATTATTAACCAGAAATAATGAAAAATTAAAAGAAATAATGATGACGTTGTAATATAGAACTGCTTAAAATGCTGATCTGCAGAAAAAACAATGGAAAAAAAATTAAACATTTGTCATTTTGGGTAATGAAGAAAAAAAAAATTATTATTATTATTTATTAATTAGTAAATAATAATTATTAACTACAGTTACCAAGGCTAGATTAATAGCTGAAATTTCATAGTTAGTTTTATTTGATTTTTCGTTTCTATGGGTTATTCAATGAAATATACATACATATATATTATAGTTTGGGCAGAAATTTCGGCTAGTAATAAAAACATTACTTAATGTTTTGTTATTTAAAGTAATTTTGACTCATTTCTTGACAATTTGTAATAATTATATTTCAGTTAAGTTTATGACCAACGTGAACTTTTTTTATTATTAATTACTTCGAAATTTAATACTAACAAAATGTATCATATTTCAAAAACTAAATTGAGCATAAAAATAATTCATAAAAAAAAAAATCGAATAACTCATAATTGGAGTAAAGTACACAATTAATGACTTTAAGCCCCTAAATTTTATCGGGCTATATAAAATTATTTTAAAATTTAAGAATAATTGTAAGTTTTTATCATAATTCTCTCTTTTATAGGTGGACACCTTCGAAGACCCTACTACACCTGTATAGCGCTGGCGTTCTCAACTTAGTATACTTGCCCCTTAATGATTTCCATTTAAAAGAATTTCATAAGCAGATTCTGACTATTTGTTTACATTAAATAAAACTATCTTTTAAAATTTAATAAAATGACAGGACAGGAATTAAATTTAGTCAACATCTACAAATAAGATCTCTACAAAGAATTTTCTGGCAACTAAATTGTTTCACAATAATAAATAAATAAATGCTTAATATTTCGCAAGAAATATTACATGTTTTATAAGCTGAAACATGATTAATTAATATAACGTAGCCTATTTAAATACTAAAGAGATCAATAATTAAGTTGGCATTATTATAATATAAAAAATAAACGTATATTTCTAAATTTTGTTAATTCTAGATTTATAAAGATTTGATTCAGAAATACATCGTTTATGTTAACTTAAAATGTATTTAAATTATAATTATCTTACACTTTCAAAATTATAATTTAAAAAACGGAGCTTATTCATTGAAAATTTTTATCGTTTCTTTGTTACTGTATAATTTCTCAATGTATAGAAAACTGTACATATCAAATACCATTTAAAAAAAAAAAAAAAAACTTATTTTGAAAATCATTTTCATCAGCTACGCATATGACATTTAAGTGTAACGGACGATTTTTTATAATAAAAACTTAAATTTTCTCTCCTATTGTTTTATTTCATTTTGAGTTTTGCCAATACTTTTATTTATAAATACTTTTTTAGAATAGCAGATGGAAAATTTGTATAATGTTCAAATATGTAGCACTCTTATAAATAAATAAATATATACAAATGACTTGGTTTGATTTTTTTTAATTTCTAGCTTTAGTTATATTATATTAATTGTTTATATAGCTAACCTCTATTATTTATTGTAAACGACCGAACAGATACTAATTATTATTTGATTGGAAACCTGAACAAATGATAAAGGGTAACCTCTTTCGTCCCTTGGAGTACACAAAAGTAATGGTGCACTCAAAATTGAATAATAAAGAAAAATCGATGAGAACATAAAATTATTTTTTTACATAATGAAAATTCAACCAAAATTTAATTCTTTAAAGGTAAAAACAATTAAAATTAAAATAAATTTGTATTTATAAATAATTATCGTATACGTTTTTTTGTTATTGAGAGGGTTATTGAGTTATACGTTAGACAAAATTATACAAACATTATAAAAAATACAATTTAAATTACAAAAATTAGAAAATAATTATCAAAATTATATAACTATATGTACCTTGACATGAGGATCACCCCATCCGCACGTTTCTCAGAATCATGGGAGAAAATCTCTCGATGCGGCATAATTCACTGTGATATATATATTTTTTTTTTTTAAATCAAAATTATTTGATAAACAATTTTTCCAAATGCCCGTTTGCGTTTCCATGATGGCTGAAGAGATAGACAAAAGGCTGCGTAAATGCAGGAGTGGGACAGCTCGACAAATCAGATGGCGGTTGGTGGGAGAGAAAGAGAGCCGTGATTGGTCCATTCTGGCCACGCCCACAGCTGCTGGCCCCCCCGCCCACTGGAGGCCCCACGGCCCAATACCTCTTCACTGTTTTGTGTCTTACCGCACACTGACAGGGTCCAGGCCTTCCCAAACCCTCCACAATTGTAACAAATAAGCTCGATTGGGTCTAGTTGGCTGAATTGGTCTTAACTCGCCCCTGCTTAGCGCCTCTTATGAATTTGATTAGGCCAATTTAGAAATTAATAGCGATCAATGAGCTTTCTCTACGCTATCTCTCTCGCCCGTTTGTAATTAGTACCCTTCATCGCTCTTCCGACTTGCCGCGATTCCGGGACCCATCTTCTTCTTTGGCGACGAACAAGCTATCACCGTGGAAGACCTAATGTTCAAGCTCGAGCCTGCCGAAATGGATGGCACTCCATTCGATGATGCCATATTTTCGGATTTTTCCGGAAATGGCAGCATGAGTAAACTTCAGTCCAGTGGTGTCCATTCTATACAGGTATGTTATCAAAGTCATATTTATTTAACTAACACAGCTTTTCTAACACTTATATATATATATATATATATATATATATATATATATATATATATATATATAATAAATAAAACGTTTCTAGTAAGCTTTCCAATTGTATCTAATAAGATGTAACAAGACGAACTTCTTGCACTTGATTTACATGTACACCAAATTTAGGGATGAAACGTCATACCTATCTAGCTTTTTCTGAAACCCGACATAGTGATAAATTTAAATGGCATAAAATGAATAAGAATATAATTCATATCTATGAATCAAGAATAACTGATACAGTTATTTTTTTTAAATATTATTAATTTTCTTTATTTAATAAATATGGTGATTATAGCAACCGGAGATAGTCCGAACTTTATTGGGTTACACTAAGTCAATACCAGTGTTACCAACGATTTAGACTACCTACGAAAAAAATGAAATAAATATGAAACTTAAAATCCATAAAATTGATGGATTCCGTAAACCTAGTGTTAAAATAATTTCCATTACAATAATTTTACGCATTTTAAACTCTTATAATTAAAAAATTGTCAATTTCAAATTGGTAAAATATTTTAGATAATATTCCAAAGTATTATTGTAATCGTGATCCATTCATATACCTATAAACATGTTGTTTTTTTTCTAAGAACACGGAAAATTCGATTAATGCTGTCAAAGCTTCCGTTTATCCCCCAGACATTTACCGATTTGGTCAGTGATGATTATTTTTTTATTACTCGTTCCTTAACTTCAGATGAACAAGTTTACATCCCCGTTGCAATCGCCACGATGTTATCCGAATATATATCGTTTGGGTTCATGTCGTTGTACTGGCTTCCAAATTCTTCAATTGTAGCTTTCAACGGTTGCTCAAACGTATTTAATCTTTTAACAATATCGAATCCTTGCTGATTCTTCTACTCCACATAGATTTCCCTATTTATTTCGAGGCTCTGTCATCTATTTAATGGTTCAAAGGCGTTTAATCTAATAAATAAAATTTAACACACCACACCGGCAATAAATGGGCTGAAGAAAGGAAAACACTTAAGTCTAAAAGAATGAAAGACCTATGGAAGAGGAAGAAAGAGGAGAATAGAGTTTGCGTATTCTGTAGCTGGCCTGTTCACGCCAAAAATAAAAAATTAACGTTTAACAATTTTATATGTCTATATGAATTAGTTTTATGCTTATGCTTATGCTATTACACAGCATTGCATAAATATTTAATTATATAAATATTTATCATTGCATTATTTCAGGTTATGCTGGGACTTCAACAACAACAAGGGCAAAGCGGACAGTGCCCGGATATGGAGCAGTTGCAAGGAATGTTTCATACCCAGGAACTAGCGCCTCTACCGGACCCTCCAAAAAGGAAGGAACAACCAGGTAATTAAGATAATAATATTATTATATCTTATTATAATATTATTTATAGATAATAAACTATTTACTATGTTGCAATAAAAAATTAATAATTTATCTTTCAAGCCTTATTTGTCAATTTTAATGCATTTATATATTAATTGAATTTATAATGGAAGATTTGTTTATATCTTTAAGATAATTGTGAACAACTTCCTTTCTTATTTCTGTATTATGTATTCTACATTAGAACCAACGTTGCAAGGCATATACCTCAGTCGGAGCTCAATCTAATGATTAAAAACATATATAAAATCAAAAAATTTGCACAATTTACAACAAATAGCAAATAATATTGTTCAAATTTGTCTAATAATCACACCTTAATATTCTAAGTACACTATTATATTTATATATGATGTCGAAATGAAACTGCATATAACAAGCATCTTTTTACAATAAATTTATATAATATTATTTGTTATTGTGTAGTAGTTTTTTTTTATTTAATACATGCTTTTAATAATTAGATTGAACCCTAAAGATGAGGCAAATGTCTCTAAACATTGGTTCTAATGTAGAATACGTAATAATGAAATAGAAAATAAAGTTGTTCACAATTACCTAAAGATGTTTATTTTAACAATTTAAGTAAGGAAGTCTGAAACAAAAATAAAAAAAACTTGAAGGTACATTTTAATTAGAATGTCTTAAACTTGAAAACCTCGTTTTGCACTATTTGAGTAAAATAAAAGAAAATACTGACATAATTATAATCATGAATGGCATATTCATTTTATAATTTTAAACGAAAAAAATGTGATATTATCGCATTCATGAAACTTAATTATATTTAATGGACTGATTTGTATTTATTAAAATAATCAAGTATTTTTTGTAATTTGATTTTATATTTTTTTTACTGGCTAAACTGTGTCTATGATCGCGTTAATCGCCATTTTTCGAAATAGAGCCAAAATCTAAATTTACATAATTCAGTTTTCATAAATACATTACATTTTTTTTTTTTTTAATATATGTAGAAATCTAAAACTAAAAAAAATAATAGATAAAAAAACAGAAAAAAAATTAAAATATGGTTTTGAACACATCATTATTATTTCATAATTAAAATTTTTAATGAGAAGAAAAAATAAATAGATAATAGAAATAATTGTTGAAGAAAAAAAATATGGAGGAAGTGGGAAGAACGAAAAAAAAATAAAATAAAATAAAAACAAATATATATAATAAAGAAATGGAATATACAATTTATTGATTACATTGCAAAATTAATCCAATCAACCAATTATTATTTAAAATATAACTCATGAAAATAAGTTTATCGCTAAGTCCTTTATTCAAGATCTATACTATATTATATCAGCAATATATTTTACACTTAATAACTAACTTACATCTAACTTTGTAGTTTAATAAATGTGTTAAAACGTATAATTAATTTAAAAACCTAACAGTAAACTCATTTATCACAAAAATTATCTTTAAAGGTAACTGTTGTACCATAAAAAAGTATATAAAACAATATATTGAGCACTCCAATTGTGTCATTGGGTGCTTGAAATTTTAATACTGACATTTAATACTTTTAATACTGCAATTTGTTATAAAAATGATATATATTTTTATAGGACGTAACATAACGAAATACTAGGTAAAGTTGTAAATGAGGTAAAGCAAATGACAACTTCAAATCAATGTGCTCTAAAGTAATAATTTCTGCTTGAATTTCAATGAGAAAAATGTCATCAGCAAAGAGCCATTTTGTCTACACTATTAACAAAACAGACAAAAAAAAAAAGAAAGAAAAAAATAGCAACGGTCAATCAGGAAAGACGTCACTTATAATCGATATGTAGGATATAAATCTGACCTTTCGCTCGTAGAATGATTCATTCAATTCCAGAGCTGATATGAACCAAAGACACTTCAAGATCAAATTTTCAAGTGTACATTTTTAAAACTAGCAAACATTTTTACAATTCTTCCGGCTAAATCTTCTATTATTTTTAAAATTGTCGCTGAAAATCCTATTAAAACTTTTTATAAAAAACCTAAACTTAAAAAACTGCATATAGTTTTATAATAATAGTCTATATAATAGGGATTATTCCTATAAAAATAAAAGATGTGTCGTTTAAACTTTAAAATTTTTAACTTTACTTTTATTAGATATCGATGAAAAAATAACACAGAAGAAAGAATAATGAATAAGTACTTTAAAAAACTATAAAATAGTAGAATTTAAGATATCATATATGCAAGACCGAAATCAAAATAGAAATGTGCGGATAACATCAGAGCTTCCAAACTCGGAGGAACATTCATTATTTGAGTATTAATGACAGTTTATTAGTTAATTTTATTAAAATAAAAAAATCAAATATGCTCTCTTTGAATAGATAAAATTGTAATTTAATTTATAATTAATCCTCCCTTGTTAATAATTTTTAATTCAATATTGAATTTTTAATTTATTGTCTAAAGTATTAATTTATTTTTTTAAATTATTCTTTATTCATCCAGAGACTTCATTTAATTAACAAAAGGTCGAATTAACTATTATTTTGCTCTCTTTACAAATGTTTTTTCGTCCCTATCATAATAAAAACGGACAAAAAGTGAATTGTCGGATTTTATATATAATATAGGTAAAAGTAAAAGTAAAAGACTTGATTCAGTACAATTAAGTTGCGTAAGGAGATCTCATATCCAGCTTTAGTCTCTTATTCGTATTGCAATATTTTAATTGTAACAAAAAAATTAGAAATAATTTATTGTATGATAAAATTAATTTAGATAAATATATACAAGAGCTATTTTTTTTTTTTATGTTTTATCAGAATGGCTTGATATTGAATCAATTCGTCTGATTCTAGTTGCAGTGGATTCCGTCACTACAAGCACGACGAGCAAGAAATCCGAATCCAAAAGCAAAAAGACCGACAACAACGGAGTGAAAAAGAAAAAAACCAGGTGAGTGGAGGCTATTTGAAACAATTATGCCATGGTTTAGGAAGATGAGGGTCGCGTGCCACTTGATGGAAATGCATAAGCATATTGTGGAGCTAACCATACGGTGGTGGGTGCACCCCCATCCTTGCCACGTGGCAGCCCCCATCCCTGCCCAGTCTCAGGATGGCCGTGGGGTCAACCAAGGATTGGACCCTATGCGGGTGGCTCTCATGCATTAGGCATTATTCCTACTGTCAGGAATCATTTAGGGTTACAAAGCGTTGAGGCATCAGATATCTATTAAACGAGTAAGGCTGGTTTTTTATTTGTTTTTTTTTTATTTCATAAATGTAAACGTATATAGCACCTTCGTAGTGTGCAACAGGGGGTAAAGCCAATCAAGGAATCAAAAATGGATGACTTCACGTAGTTAACACAGATGGATTCTAGCCCAGCCCAACACAATTACCGAATTACCGAGCGTTGCCTGTTAACTAAAACCATCACTGGTGACACGTAGAAGAGATGGGATACTAATTAGCGTCACTAATGGATTCCAGGAAGTGGATTTTGGGCTGAAGACCCTCTCCACCAAAAAAAATTGTTTTTTTTTAAATGTCCATTTTACTTTCTTGTACGCACTAAAGTAAAAGAAAGAATCGTAATCGGGTAACTTTTCGGTTTTCAGATTTCAACGGAAATATCCATTTTGACCATCCCTGAATACATTTTGACTAGTTTCGTCAAGACGTCTGTACGTGCGTTCGTTCGTACGTTCGTTGGTACTTATCTCGTATAACTCAAAAAATGTTAGCCGTTAAAATTTTGTATTTAGGATTATAAATTGTAAAATTTGGTTGTGAACCTCTCTTTTGAGTCACTTCATGATTACCGGAAGTAGTACTTTACTTGAAGGTCATTATTGATTTTCATCAAAAATTATATCAAAATAAAATGCAAAACTTCTAAAATTTTGGTAAATCAGACTTTCATATCTACATAAATAATATATTAGATATTGGTTGAAATTGAAGAGCCGAAAGCGGTATTTTACTTGAAGGTCATAATCAACTGGCATCGAAAAATAGCGACATTTAATACAGAGATCATATGGAAATAAACGCTTTTTTTTTTTTTACACTCTAATAAAACAATTTTATCACTTGCTTTAGGTGCTAAAATTGAGATTAAAATACTTCTTTTTTTCCTCCCCATTAGTGAGCTGAACAATAAGAAGAATAAGATATAAGTTAAGCGGATTCTTCCATTTCAAATGTTGAAATCGTAGATTTCCAATGCTTTATCTAGTGACATAGACAGTTCTAATGTTGTTAAAGAACACAAAGAAATCTCTTGGGAACTTGTTACCAAATGAAAGAAAACGACATATAATAACGGAATGAGACCTCCAGAAACAAGAGCTTGTGTGTGTGTGTGTGTGTGTGTGTGTGTGTGTCACTAAATGGACATCGCGAGGTCGAGTGTCATTTTAGAGATACTGCTATCTTCGGAAACTAGTAACCAAATTTGGGGTCACTTTCTGAGCCAGCAATTTATAGTTTAATAGGCGTGCAAGGAAGTCATGATGTGTCCACATCAGATATTTATTTGTTTCAATGAATGATCTGAACCAACTAAATAAATAATTACCGTATGTTCTCTTTTTAAATCATACTACAAAATAAAAATAAAAATAGCTTTGTTAATGTGGGATTGCAATTAAATTTTATTTCTGGTGTTGTAACATTCAAGTTAACTATTTGGGATAATTTTGCATCAAATTCGCTTTTCTCACAAGTTCACCTCGCGCGGCAAAAGTAAACATATTATTGTAATTAAACTGTAACGGCTACATCGTTCAACTTTTTCTTCACAATACCTTGCTAAAATTATATAAATTTGAATAGTACAATGAATAAAGAAATACCTCATTATATTAGTATTTTTTTATACTATTCTAATTCATTTTTAACTCCATACTTGGATATTAACAATTTCAAATTGTTTTATATATTAGTCTTCGAGGTTCACTAATTATTCGTTTTTTGTGGCAGGACAACATTCACATCTTACCAATTGGAAGAACTTGAGGGAGCCTTCGAAAGAGCACCATATCCTGACGTATTCGCGAGAGAGGAACTAGCTCTTAAGCTGAACCTTTCGGAATCCAGGGTCCAAGTCTGGTTCCAGAACAGGAGAGCCAAGTGGAGGAAAAGGGAACCTCCCAGGAAGACCGGATATTTACCTTCTGCAGGTTCGTAAAAGCATTTAATTAAGTATTATTATGCATTATGTTGTGTAAGATCTAAGACATATATTTCGTTTGGAATCCTAAGAATAAAAAGTATTAATTATATAAAATATTTTTTTTATTTGATTTCGTTAGTTTTATTTTTTTTTCTTCTCAAATGTTTAAGTAATAGTGGATATTGGCCGAAAAAATGTTTTCAGTATTCCACTTAATTTATACTTTTTTAAGTCTTAAGTCCCGATTCTTAAAAAGTGATTTTTTATTGTCTTTTACTTCTATTTTTAAGAAGAGCCCTAGTTCCCTAAGCCCTGAACCACCGAATCATTTTCGATGAAACTTGAGGGATTACTTGGAGTTTTAAAGAATAAACATTTCAGTAAGGAGATTGCTGTTAGTTTATTATATGTCAGTATTAATACACCAATAAAACGAATATACTAATAAAATGAAATTTTTCGTTTTATATTTTTTTTTTCGTGTGGTAATTTCTTTTTATAAGTTCTCGACTCAAATCATTTCCAAGGATCAGGGTAAAAATTAAAAATACTTTAAAACGAGGCTAAATGCTGTGCTATTCATGCTTCGGTATTTTTTCTAAAACTGCAGGAATAATTTTTTCTCCAATTTATAAGATTTTGTCGCAAAATCAGAATTAATTGAACTACAGAACAGAATTAAATGAAAATTTATTGAATGGTTAAAAATATATATGTATATATGAAAATTACAAAAAGATGAAAAAATGATAAATTACAAAAACATTAAATTTTAATAATTCTTCTAAACTTTCGAAATTGTTCCTTGAAAAAACTTTAAAATTTTCAGAATTCATTAATGTTTTTGAAAATTTAAATGCACTGTTTGTAATTTATTTGAAACATAAAAATGAATAATGTATTATAAAAATCAAATTGAAGTAACATGCTATTGGGGTATTGTGGTTAACATAGAGTTGGTACAGTAAGGACGTAACAGACCAATGAGGTTTACTAAATATAATATTCCCAAGACCTACCAAATATTGCTTTTGGTCTTACCTTTTAGATTTGGATTTTAATGGATTCTCTTAAAGAAAGTGATAAGGCAAACATTTTTAGAGTTGTCAGCATCGAACCGTATTATTATTATTATTTATTAGTCTTATTATTATATAATGAACAATTAAATTCTAAACAAAAATAACAACTAACCTAATTCAATCTTTCTAGGAGGTACGAGCAGTTCATTGGGAAGCGGTGGTTTCAGCGGATTGACGGCGTTCGGTGGAGCTGGCCCAGGAATGCAGGGAACGAACCCAGGTCCTGCTGAACCCTGGCCGCCGTACCCGCAGTACCACGACCCGTATTCTGTACCCACCACGTACCCTCCGCCGTCGTCCCCCGTTTACTCCTCCGTCTACTCTCAGACCGACTTTATGTACGGCTGCCTAAGAAATCAGGAGTTCCCACACATAGAAGAGGAACAGAGGAACGACTATCCGACCATTCCCGACCTCACCGACCCCAGCAAAGGTCACATCATGGAGTACGTTCCAGAACTTCAACAGGAAGACGACAAAACCAACAGTTACTATTACGTCTCCGTCAAGGAAGAGTCGAGGGATGAGAGTCGGGATTATGCTCCTCTGCCACCGATTAACTTCAACAATTAATTTATGTTAATTTAAATCACAATGCTATGTTCATTTCAAGTTTATTTTTAACTGCAAGTTTACTTTTATCATAGCTTATTATTTCAGGCGATTTCCCTGACTTAATATCGGTACTTACGTATTTAACGATCAACCATTATTGTGTTATAACCTACCCTATTATCACTGCTTTAATTGGACCATAGCTGTCGACTTCCGCTCGCTCAAGAGATAAACAAACCTCCAACGGTTCCTTTTTCAGTAGAGTTCGGAGCCTAAATTCGTATAAATACGAATCAGTTTATGTTGTCAGGTTATAACCCCAATATATGGTCGACCGTGAAGTAAGTAAGTACCTCAACATCTTATAAATAATAACTTAATTTTGGTTTATCCGACTAAAACATTCATGTTGATATAGTTTTAATGATTTTTCGCGACCACTACAGATTTACATACATACTATAAAAAGTGATGTATAAAAGTTATTGTTTTGGCTTCCTTTATTAAATAAAGTGATATAATTCCATTAAAAATTTATTTCAAAATCTATTTGATGAGATACAATCGATTACCAATAAAAGTAAATTTTTAATGACTGATAATCATTGCGAAAGAACCTTTAAAAACCAATGAACAATTAAAAATACCGAATTGTCTATTAGTAATAAGTGTGTTTATTATTAGTATATAAGTACATATGAATTCGATAGCCAATCATCAGCATTATATATCGATTCGAAAAACATCTAAATAATAATTTTTAATGCTATATTTATTAATATGACGTAGAAAAGCTTTAACTGAGCAGGGTTGTATCTCTAGCTTAATTGATGCATGTAATATCGATTATAACAAATATATAATTGCTTAACCATCGAAATGATGATAAATGTTCGATATATTCAATATATTGAAAAACTTGTCGAAATGTTGTATTTGTTATTTCTTAATTATAGGTGTTATGTCTAGGGTGAATTTTATGTAAATATGTAATATATAAAATATCCATTATGCTTTTGTATTTTCGTATGTATATTGTAGGAATATTGATTCTCTTGAACTAGTTAAATTTAAATTTGTAAACTTTGAAAACATAGATATTACGCAGTCATTTAACAAAAAGGTACATTGTAATAAGCTTTCCAGTTGAATCAAAATAGGCGCATCAACAAACAAATTAGAATCACAGCACTGTTTAATACTTCTACTTTGGTTAGCAGTAAAAATTTTCATTTTCTTTTCCTCTAGCAAAATTGTATGCCCAATAATACAATATATAACACGGCAATATACCCAAAGAAAAATTAAGAAATTGCATATGATGCAATTCTTTAATTTCTAAAATAAAATGTATATTTCTCCGTAAATAATTTAAGGTTCTAGACTGCATTAGACAAAATTTTAAAGAATGAAAATGTATTTATTTTTAATGTTTGTCTGCCATTATCTTGTATCTAAGCTATTTCACTATTATAATTTGTATATATGATACAATAAGTAGGAAATGTGTGCATTCCAAGTGCCTTAATAATGCCTAATTATGCTTTTGTGAAATTTTTTATAGATAATAAATTTTGTTTTAGTTAATTTTTTTAAATTTTAATATCCTAGAGACCAGTGAACGCCTTTAAGCCAAGTTTTATGCGAATTATTTATTACATGGTACCTAATCAAAATCAAAATTAAAATTGGGAATATCTGAGAGTTTGAAAGGCATTTTTCCAACAAAATAAAAATGAAAACAAAATATAATGTAATTTAATTTCTGAAATAACATTATAAGAGGCAAGTAGAAGCAAAGTACTATAAGCAAAAAAACAAATTATTGTGTTCGGGTGATAAAATAATATAAAGTTTACTTATGGTTGAAGAGATAAAACTGACAGAAGTTGTAGGCTACTGGAAAGCGACTGAACAAGACCTCGTTTTTGTTTGGCGGTAAAAAGATAATAGTTACCTTTAATAATTTTACCTGCTATTGTTGTTTTTAAAATTAATTTTAAAAAATCATATATTGATCACATATTTTTTTTATTCTAATTTACAAAATATGAGTTTGTATTCAGCTTTATAAGATCTAGTCTATGTAAATTTTAAGACCGCTTTTCAAAAACCAATAATTTGAGTTTATTCTTTACATTTAAGTGCTTCTCATAGAAAACATATCACCTAATGGAAAATAATAAATTAAAATGTCTGATAACCAAACTATAATAAGCATAATATCATGTTATGATTTTATTATAAAATGTTTGTAATTACTGTATATTCCAAAGAGGTCGGACTTCTTTCACCAAATAATTTGCACAAGCTCAAATGGAATGATGGTCTAGTTATTCCAATTGATATTGATTAGTTATAAATAATTACAGAAATTTATATATAGCTACCTAATTAATGATTATAAGTGAATCTGCATTTACATTCTAATCCCGAAACAACTGTAGTACATTCAATTGAAGCAAGTCCTTTTCGGTTCAGCAGTAATGTTCAGGTATCTTTATGCAACCTGCCTCAACATTATATACTGGATGCCATCTATTTTGATGTCATCCGACTGAATATCATCCATTTGAGTCACCCGAATGGATAGCATCCATCCGGAAGCCATCCGAATTGATATCATCCAAAGCTACTACGTAAGAACATACACCATCATTCCGTCACTCCAATCATCCAGTTTTCATTACAAGCCAAAGCTTACGCTTGTCACGGTTCCTGTAAAGTCGGGTTTGCAACTTGCCGCAAGTCCCAAACATTTAGAAACGCTTGCCTACCAATGAAAATATCCCGAATACTGCGCCAAACCAATCTATTTACATACTTGAGCTTCTGGGTCATTACCATTGTTTGGCAAACGTGCAAATCTACCTTCACTGTGTTACTTAACATATTATGGTATGTTAAAAAATGACCACCTTGAAGATGGCTCAATCAATGTTTAGGTCGAAACTTTGGGTTTTAATAAAAACAGCTTTTTACAGTTTTTTAAAAATCACATTGACTAAAAATCTGACAATCTACAATATTGACTAAGTTAAGTTGTTAGTTAATAAATAGATCGAAGAAAATAAATAAACTCAAGCGAGTAACCGGTCATAAGTTTTACTTTGGGTAATTAAAATTTGTTCATTATTCAAAGTTTAAATTTCAAATACTGAGATAAAGACATCAAATTTTAAGACTATTCATTTTTCGATTTTTAACCGGCATTGAGTTTTGAATTCGAGATCATGTATGCAACGCACACAATGTAATCACGATTACCCGCCATTCTCAGCTGATATGAGGATGTCGGCTGTGGTTTGTAAACCGAACCAGGGTAAACTTAAGTTTGAGGATGTCTTATGTCCCATTTGTCAGGAGATTTATATTGAGCCGGTGTCCTTGCCGTGTAAACATGTTGTCTGTTTACAGTGTTTGGAAAAGACAGTGGAAAATAACAGTTTAGTTTGTCCGATATGCCGCACAAGAATCGGTACGTTCATTCGATTAGCCAAAAATTTGAAAAAAACCGTTGATCAAAACTTTTGGCAGAAGCTTAAAAAACAGTTCCCTGTTGAAATAAAAAGAAAACTAAACGGAGAGGAAGATGGTCTTGCCAGAAGTAAGTTCATTTCGTTATTTCATAACTTTTTTGGAATAATTAAAACTGGTGATTGTTTTTTTGTTTGTTTCCTTTACCATTTGGTGTAATGTTTCTTACCAATAATTTTTTACTGAGTAGTTAATTAGTATAATCGTTTACTCTGTAATTTAAACATTTTGTTTTGTTTATCAGCTGCATTAAATTAAAACCATTCAGCTAGGTATTGTCTTCTCATAGTTGATTTTGTACTGTAAATTTGAAAACAATCATTTGAAAAATTTAATGAATGTACCTTCACCATAAACAAAATATATCGGTTATGGTTTATAAACCAAACCAGAGTAAACTTAAATTTGAGGATGTCTTCTGTTCTATTTATCCGGAAACTTTATTTTTTCACCTCCATCAGTTCTCAAATTAATTTCATTTTTGATCTTTTCTTATCTGAAATTTCTCCAGAAGTCCATTTTAGCAGCTAATAGTCTTTTGCGGTATCTGGTATTAATGTTCCATGTCTTTAAAGTATATATCGTTACAGATTCATGTATAGTTTTATATATCAGCATCTTGGTACTGGGCTGCATATTTGAGCTTCAGATGAAACAATTTAGTTATGCAGTCTCTTTTCTTCATTCAGTATCACTAGTGGAAGTGTCTTCTCTGTAGAAGTATGCATTCTATAATATTTTCTTCTTTGAGAGCTTCCCACAATTTCTTTCTCAGTTCAGAATCATATTCCTTTTCCAGGTCAATAAGTAGACATTCCAAATACTAAAATTTCTCTAGACGTTTTTCGAAAATTTGCCTCATTTTAAAGACAGGATCGATATATGATATTCCTAAAGTAAAGTCACTTTGGTCTTATGTTCCACCATATTCCCGTTTTATTCTATTCTTAACAATTCCACCCTGAAGTTTCATACTATGGTTAATGATATATGCCTCTGTAATTTGTGCACAGCTTTTTGTTACTTTTCTAAATGGGTTATAGATATAGATGTCAACATTCATTGCATTATTTTTACTCTTTTTTTATTTATTTTTACTTTTATTGTTTCTGATTTTTTACTCTTACATTTTATAGATTATTTGTAGAACTATCAACAATTTTGACGTAGTTGTTGAAGATATACTGTAATGCCATTTGAAGTAGAATATTATATTTAATACATTATGTTTTGTTTTAATACATTGGCTTGTAGTTAAGTGGTTTGGAATGAATGGCAAGTATGTGATGTGATGACAGTGCTTTGTTATGAGGATTATTTTTCTGGTGAAAATCTTCATATTATCAAATGAATAGTTTAAAAACTATTCATTTATTGTAAAGAAGATCGTACGCATTAGTTTTTCTAACCAGGTAGTTTATGAAGCAGTAGTTTATCCTTTTCTTCTTTCGCATTACCCTTTTAGTGCCTTTAAGCTAGTTTCTTTTGATTTAAATTTTCCTCCCTTCTACTTTTAACTTACAACAGAAGATAAAGACATAGATGACCCAACTGTTTTTTTTTTATGTAAACCAATACAAAGATCAATGGCTTATAATTATTATGTATAACAAATCCCTGCTTTCGAGATTCTTAAAGTATTTTATAACATCATAAACTATATGACTTGCTGCCCAAAAATTTTCGTATTTGGGTTACTCCTTAAATTATTTACAGTAGCAATGGGTTATCGTTGTTAAAGCTATTGTTTGACTAACCCATTGAGATTTAAGAAGGAAAGTTAAACAGAATTTTCTATTGTTCTACTTTTAAAATAATAATAGTTACTTTTGATATGAAAATTTCTTGGATTCCTAATGTTATAATTTTCATAATTGATTTATAATATATCTGTTTATTTCCTGACTAGAAAGAATAATGTTTTCTGATAAATACAGAATGTTTACTAAACTTTCATACCATGAAACTGTATATATTTGGAATTTTTATCAGAAACTTTGATTTTTAATTTTTAAAATTCTTTCGGTACATCAAACGAAATTTCTTTATATCAAACAAAAATTGCCATTTTAAACATTAAGTATGTTTGTGATTAACAGGATCTAATTAAAAATAAGATGTCCCAAAATAAGAATAATCATTACATGTATGTCAATGGCATTATGTATGTCAGTACTACTTCTGATTATTATTAATACAGTAGTACCCTTTGTTAACTAGCCACCTTGGGACTGGACTCCTGTCCCGTTAATCCAAGGTGTAGGAATTTCAAAGGGAAATATTAACAGGAAGGTTGAATAACACTGTTTTATGTATGTTAAGATTTTATTGTCCATTTGAAAATGTAGAAAAGTATGAAGTATATACAATATATAAATTAACAATGATAGCAAAGCTATTTTAGAAAAAGTGTTATTTTTCAACATTAACAGAATTTTCCAGTCTCTTCACTTTTTATAACTTTAATGAAAGTTGTATTTTTAAAATGTTTACTAAATACTTTTGAAATCATATTTATTCAATATTTTTAGCTGAATTCATTGTAGTTTTTTAAATTGAAATACAGTTGTTAAAAATGGAAATATAAATTAACAAAATTGCTTGAAAATGAGTTATTATGGGGTGTGAGGGAGCGGAGTAGCTCAGTGGTAAGGCACTGTGTTATCATGTTCCCGATTCCGGGTTCGAGACCGGCTGTGGCAGATAATTATTTATTCTATTATCTGTTGTTGTACCACCCCTCCTGGGGATCACCCAGCCTCTATAAAGTGGGCATCCTTAATTGGGAGAAAGGATGAGCATGATCTTGACCAAATCACCTCCTTGCACAACCGTTGCTTAGAAACAATATGGTCCTTACCAAGTACTAAACTGAAGACTTTTCATGGGTTGTAGAGGTACATGTTTTTTTTTTTATGAAGGTGTGAACTGCAAAACTCCTTACTTCCATTTTTTTTTTTTTTTAAATTGAGTTAGCAATGGTAGCAATTATTATTTCTTAAACGTGTTTACGTCAGAATAAAGAGTTCTAAATCTGTTTAAACTGATCCCTTCAGTTTTATTTTTCCCTTCCTTTATTTTTTTATGTTTAAAAATCAATAGTTGTTGCAAAACTCTCTTCGTCCAGCAACCAGTGGGCTGTAAAACTACTTGCATCACAGTTTGAATAATGGAAGTAACGAATTTTGCAGTACCGATAAAAATATCTTCATCTAATCCTAGTTAATTAAATTTTTTTAGGGGTACTGTTGGACCAGCCAGTGCCTACGGTATTGGCTAAAAAAGGTGCCATTAAGGAAGAATTTGATGAAATGTTCCACAAATTGAAAATTGAAGAAGAAAGAACACGGCTTGCTGAACAACAAGCTAGTGAGGAATTGGCCAAAAGAATTATGGTATGTTCTGTTGTAGTGTTGTTCATATTGATAAACACTAGTGTTTTGTAATCCTTATACTTCTTTAAATTACAGGAAGAAGAGTTAGAACAAGAAAAGCGAAGAAAGAGAAAAACCGAAGAAATTGAAAAGGCTGATGTTCTCTATATAAAATCCATGATTTTAACTGAAAATGTAATTTCTTATGTACACATAAGAAAATTAATACAACTTATATTTTGTTTAATCTGTGCATTCAATTTTTTTTCTCTTTACAGAACCAAAGAAATGATCTGTCTGAAAATGGTATAAGCCATTGGAGTAAGTATTTAAAATCTCTAGTCTTTATTTTTATAAATCATAATGTAACTTGGATATGTTTGAGGATTGGTCAGGTATTATCTTCTATCGGTCGTAGTGTATTAATTCGATACCTTAGAATTTCATCTTCTTTGTATATTTGAAATTGGAAGGGTGCGGTCCCGATCTTTCTAGCTTCCCAACTTCTACTCCCCTTGAAGTCAAAACATGCTGTTAACCAAAGTACTTTGGTGTTTTCTAGTCGTTTGGTTCTTTATAATTTTGATACAACAAACCTTTCCCATCTTGTTTTACATACCCGTTGTTCAGTTCTCTGCGCAGTTAAGGAAGTATTTTCAATGCGAAAATTTTCAGATTTCAATGGAAATATCCATTTTGACAAGTTTCGTCGTAAAGTCTGTACGTACGTTCGTTCGTTCTTATGTATCTCGCATAACTCAAAAACGGTTAGCCGTAGAAAGTTGAACTTTTGTATTTAGGATTGTTTTAACATCTAGTTGTGAACCTCCCTTTTTAGTCACTGCTTGATCACCGGAAGTGGTACTTTACTTGAAGGTCATAATTGATTTTAATAAAAAATTATATTAAAATACTATGCAAAACTTCTCAAATTTAGTATTTATAACTTATATATTGATTTAAATTACATACTAGATTTTCGTCTAAATTGGAAAACCGGAAGTGGTACTTTACTTGAAGGTCATATTAGACTTTCATCAAAAATTATATTAAAACATAATGTGAAACATCTCAAATTTGGTAAATAGGATTTTTATATCGATATGAATGTATTTACTATATTTTGGTTAAAATTGGTGAGCCGAAAAGGGCACTTTACTTGAAGGTCATATTAAGCTTACATCAAAAATTATTTTTAAATTAAATACATAAATCATATGTTTCGGTAATAAAGATTATAAACACAATTTGGTTTCCAATCCAATTAAACATTTTTATTACTTGTTTTAAGTGTTAAAATTTTGTATTTAGGATTATTGTGAAATCTAGTTGTGAACCTTGCTTTTTGGCCACTGCATTATTACCGGAAGTAGTACTTTACTTAAAGGTCGGTATAATGCAAAACTTCTCAAATTTGGTATATAAGACTTACATTTTAGTATAAATAACATTATAAATTTTGGTTAAAATTGGCAAACCGGAATGATACTATAATATTAGACTCATTAAAAATTATATTAAAATATTTGGTAATTAAATATTGGTAAATTAGACTTTTGTATTCATATAAATAATATAATAGATTTTGGTTGAAATTTAAGATCCGAAAGGGGTACTTTGCTTGAGGGTCACATTAAACTTACATCAAAAGGTATGTTTAATTCTGTGATATGTTATAAATTAAACTAAATAAGGGTCTTTTATGGAGATGCCTGAGGATGGCTTGTAGGCCGAAAATTTACATCAAAATAAACAAAATTGGTGAAATAGCAACAGCCTGCCTTTTAATATAAAATAATATTTTATATATAAAAGCATTCACCTAAATCAACAAACATGTATATTGGCATTTAACACAGAGATCACATTGTTCGGTAATAAAGGTTAATAATGCGATTTTTTTCCACTCTAATTAAACAATTTTATCACATGTTTAAAGTGTTAAAATTGAGTGTAAAATATTTTTTTTCCCTACACATTTGTGAGCTTAACAAGTCCGCAGCAGAAGAATAAGATATAAGTTAAGCGGGTTCTTTCGCTTAAAATGTTGAAACCGTCGATTTCCAATGCTTTATCTAGTGACATAGACAGTTCTAATGTTGTCAAGGAACATGAAGAAATTTCTTGGAAACTTATTACCAACTGAAAGAAAACGGCATATAATAATGGAATGAGATCTGCAGAAACAAGATCTTATGTGTCAATAGATGGACGCCGAGTATCGTTTTTGATATACAGCTATTTTCGGAAACTAGTAACCTAATTCAGGGCCACTTTTTGAGTCACCGATTTATAGTTTAATAAGTGTACAAGGAAGTCTATTCCCCTTGACAATAGCTAACTTGCAAATTTATTATAAACAAATAAAATAAGAAAAGAAAATCTCCATAATATATATACAAAGATTGAAATGCTAATAAAAGGAACCAAAATAAAATGATAAATGCTTCCTTCACTTACCCTATTATTTACTTATGTAGTATTGTTTAAACAAATATTGTATAGTACTTAATCTAACTAATGTCGAGAAAGTTGTACAAGTGTGTACAAAATTTTAAAATTGTAGATTTATTTACATGGCAATTGTAGACGGGTAAGCAGTCCAGATGATTAGTGGGATCCACGATGGACGGGCAGTAGGATGCATTTGGTGGTCAATTTCTTTTCCCTAGGTAGATTACAGGATTAGAGTGCTCTAAAATATTTAATTCTGCAAGAGGGCAATGGTGCAGGTGCACATAGGTGCTAGATCAAAAGCAGACTAGTAGACTATGCAAAGCTAGCTTAGAACTGTAGCTATGCCAGCCGTCACGTAAACAAAAACACATTGCATGAGATAGAACAAAATAATATTAATCTTAATTATTATTTATTTTAAATAAATTATTTCATTGTAATTTTAAATTAAGAAAAACCAATGAATTATGATAATAAAAGTAAATTAACGTTTTGAGCATTAACTGATGTTTTCATTTAAAAATAACTTGGGTAAATTTATTGTTATACTATTGCAATATAAACAGCCTATTCTTGATTTTCAAAATTTATGAAATGCTGGTGGTTCGCAATATAAAAATGAGATACAGCACCCATTAGTATTTTCCACATTTCTGGTGCTCTAACAAAATGATGGAGAGAAAATTCGATGTCCTTAACCTACTTCCAGACGGGGCAATTCTCAGTTTGCTCTTCGATGACTAGAAGAAAGAAATTATTAAAGAGTTTGAAGAGGAAGTAGATACAAATGCTGAGGACAGAACCATGGAAATTTGTGAGGAGGACTGAACAATCTGACTGTAAAAGAGAATCTCATGACGAGATTCACTCATTCAATATTCAAAATGGAATAGTTGTTCTCCTTCTAACAGGGTTCGCACGTGGTGTCACAATGTAATAAAGTAGTACCTCTGAAACGCCTATCGAGTGCTGGGTTAATTTGATGAGCCATGATATTTTGAATACAATTTGTGCAGTGTAAAATTATATCTGCACATTGACAAAGTAAAAGATAATTTTAACTGGGAAAGAGATGCAATAAACTATGTTTTACTAGGTTATTTTTCTTTTTCCTGAAAATGATCATACTAAAAAATTGAATTGTATTCCTCAAAGGTTGAAATGACCAAGATAATTTTTTTTATTTATTTTTTTTATCAAGCATCTAAGATACTCTCTTTCTTCCTTCTGTTGAAGGCTTTTATGAGGCTGAATAAACACTTAATGAAACTTCTGAAGCTATTTAAAATATTTACATTACATGCTTTTCTCAGTACCTTGCATCACTACTCCCATTATCAAAATCTTACGTTTAACTTTTTTACTGAATTTGAAATGTGTATATTGAAAAGTAAGCTTCTCAAATTAACTTAAATGATAAAATAACTAATAAATAATCTTAAGAAAGAGGTTATTCTGAAATATAAATTAGCAGAAGAGTTCAGTATTAGTAGGTCCATATTCAGGCTATTTCTCCTGAAAATAATTAATAATTAATTTCTCAACAATAATCGATTTGAAAAATATTTTATAGTAAATAAAATTCAAATATGTTTTATCACTTAGGGCGTACTTAATCCAGTAATCTGCTATGTACCAAGATTCTGTTACCTAAAGTAGCATCGTTTGTTTATCGACAATTATATATAATTATTATTGATAGAATTGATCTATTACAAAAACTAATTTGGAATCCTAGGATAAAAAAAATATATAATAAACAATTCTTAATTGCATTGGCTGTGGTGTTTAATTGTTTATTTATTTTATATAAATAGTTCTCTTATAACAAGCCTGTTGGGTTACAGTTTTTTAAATATGTTCAAGTAAAATAATTGATAATGGCCTGGTCCTAAAGAAGATCATGACTTCTTATGAGATAAATTAAATTATGCAAGTAATTTTATCGCCCATGTTCTTATTTAATAAGTGTTAATTTAATGATTTAATTTATTTCTTTTTTTTTTTTTTTTTTTTTTTTTTTTTTTGTTATTTAGATGACAGTCCATCTACTTCTCCATCTACTTCTTCTGGTTCTACTGGACGAGATTCTATATCAGATGAACTTCGACATTTCACACCTATATTTATAGCTCCTAAGACACCTCCAAAGCGCTTGCCAAGTAAGAAATGAGATGTTTTAAAAATTTGAAGCTTAGGATAATAAAGTCATCTAAGTTCTAAGTGGTTAGCCAAGGAGGATGGGGTAAACTCCCAAATTTTTGGACCTTTTTCAGTTTTTTGTCTATAACAGTTAAAGGGCGCATTTCAACATTAGGCCTCATAATTTCGAATTCCCCTTACTTAAAAAAAGAGCTGACAAAATAAAAAATCCTTAGAATCAAATTTGTAGATAATTTACTCTTCTTTAATTTAGTATAAAATAAATATTAAAATTTATTCAAATGATGCCTAGTTTTCAGGTATGAGCAAACAAAAAAATTATTTTCTTCTTTGAAAGTTGAAATTCGTTATCAGTACCTTAAAAAACATAAATAATCAAATTTTCAGAACTTCTCCAAAACTTTCTCCGAAAGCTCTTGCTCAAAGATGAATTTAGACATTCCGCCTCATGATTTCGACTTATGTTCGCTTCAAAATAGAGTGTCCAAACTAGAAAATCTTTAGAATCAAAATTGTAGATAACTTACTCTTTTTTAATTTGCTATAAAATAAATATTAGAATTTATTCGAATAATGCATGGTTTTCAGGTATGAGCAAAAAAAAAAACACTAAAGAATTATTTTTATTTTTTTTGCACTTGAAATTATTGTTTCTGTGCTGTATTTTCTAATTCAGGATATCTAAGTATACTGAAGTGGCGAGGAATGCTTCTCTGAATGACTGAAGAGCATAGACACAGTATTAATACTAAAGAAAATGAGCATACCGGCGTGCTCCCTGTCATTTAGATGGGATAAAAAGAGCAGCGTTGCACGCACAGTCATTGAAAAGGCAATCAATGAGCGTATGGAAAAGGATTAAGTAGAGCTCGTAAAATTTTGAAACTTTCTCTTAAATAATATGATATAAAAGTTGAAATTAGACTTGTGACGTTTCTAAAATAAACGATTAGATTATTAACTATAACAATTACTTAAGTTTATGCGTTTTTCAACACTCTGTTATCCTCTAGGACTTAATCGTTGGTGCTATTGACAAAGTGGTGTATCCGCAAATTTTGGGGTTATTTTGCATTTTAGCATTTGTTTTCTATTCCTTTCGCAATGCCAAAAATACTTAAACCAATATTTGACATCATTAACTTAGGATACCAAATATGACTAATCTAATTTATAAAGTAGCTACCTTACTTTTGCAACCATAATTCAAGCCCAATCAATGTTTTCAGTTTCATGAATTTTCAGATTGGCCTCTTTGGCTTTGCATCAGCAATATGTTGTTTCTTCTTTATTTATTATAAAATTCTTTCATAGTTTATATTTATCCAGTTTTTTGTTGCTACTAACAATGAGGGACGCTTAATTATTTCTAATAAATTAAATTAAAGCCATTTTGAGCAATTCATCATTTAATATCAGACTATTTCAATGAGAATAAGACTTAGCTGATATTACAGACCATTTAATTGTACATTGATATAACGAGTTTAATCAAAATCGTTAGAGTTGTTTTCGAGAAAATTGTATAAATAAAAGTCCATAGAGAGAGGAGTAAAATTGCTCTTTAGTTGCCTTGAAATAATTTAGAGGTAAATCAACCCTAAACTCACCCTTCTTTTGTGTGGAGATTCTGTTTCACTCTTGAATGATGGCTGGTTTAATGATATAATACTTATTTATGTTTAATAATTAATCAGTTTCTTTGGATTTTTTTAATTTATGTTTTCCTTAATTTTCATCTATGTATTATTATTATTTGTTTTTTCTTTGCAGATGGTAAACTCAAAGATACAACTATTATAAAACCCATCAATTTAACCTCAGCCTTTACTGATCCTCCAGAATCTGGTTTTGGAAGCGTTCGAAATAAGACTTCATTGAAAATAATGTCTAACAATTTTTTAAGAACAAAACCAGTTGTAGTTGAGGATGTAGAAATGAAAGAAGAAGGAACTAGCAACAATCAAAATGATAATCATACTACATCTTCAGATTTAAACTCAAATATTACAGATGAACTTCCCTTTTCAGTAATCAAAGAGCAGGAATTGATTCAAAAAAGAATAAAACAAGAACAAGAAGATTTGGCAATCGCTCTTAAGCTTCACAATAAATGGAACAAAGAAAAAACTCAAGTAAAAAGAAAACACGGTTATCAGTTAAGAAGTGCCAAGAAAAACAAAAGGTCTTGAATTATAAAGACTGAATTTTGAAATAATTGAAGGGAATAATATAATTAATTAAAAATTACTGCCATCATTGTGTAACACATTGAGATATATTTACTAATGTTGAGAATTTCTCATTTTGATACTTTTCTTTAATTTGTAATTGCAGTGATTTAAAGCGCGCGTCTTTTTTAATTAAATTAGTAATCAAACAATATATATTTATTTTATTATATTCCCTTCCATTATTTAAATTGATGTAATATTTTAAAAATTGTAAATAGTTGAAGAATTTTTTGTCAAATTGCAATTTGAGCTATAATATTTGTCAAAATAAGTAACGTTAGTATTTACAAAAAAAAAACATATATTTTGCATTGTTAGTTTAAATTTATTTGGCATAATAAGTTATTATTTTTGAAGATAGTTATAGTCAAAATTCCTTTCTTTTTTATGTACATCATAGTAGTGTATTATTCTATGTAAAAGAGAATATTCAAAATTTCTATAATTCTAGTATTGAAAGATGAATAAGAAATGAAATAAGTTTTTGATGTTTTATGAATGGCCAGTGTTCTAAATTTTATATTTAACTCTGAAGGATTTATGTAATTTAAGGACTTAATTAATGTGATATTTTTGTTTACTATGTAAGCTATATTTTTATTAAGTAAGTTTGTTTGTTATTTTGGATCTTGTTAAATCCAAATATGTTTTATGTTGTCTTACTATGAAACTGATAGTATTTGTATTTTGTTCCATTGTATTTGAAGATTTGCTCATATTAATGTTACAGTTGATTTATATTCTATGTGTAATTAATGCATGCTAATATTTGGTTAAGTATCGACTTGCTGAATGTTCTTTGCTTGGAATGAGAGAAAATAATCAATGGCTGTGCATTTTCTGTCTTATGACATTATATTTTTAAGTAGTATTGTTTAGTTTTAAATTAAATAAATATATATATATTTTTTTTTACAAACTTTTAAAAATACATTATTTAACTAAATTAATATATACATGAGTATTTTCATAAAAAATTTATTGACAGTTTCTTACATTATTTTTATTTGTTAACTTTGTTTTATTGATTGTTTGTAAATTAAACAATGTTTTTTTTCTATTTAATTTTTTTTTTAATTGTATCGATTTATTGGTTCGATCTCCTAAAGCAAATAACTTGAAACTTATCTTAAAACTCCCTTCTCAGCTAAGAATCTGTTTGTCAGTTTTGTGGTTCTCATTTATAAAATATTAGGAAGTTGAATAGCAACCTACTAATTTGTAACAAGTATTGAACTTTAATTTTGGAGTGTAAACTTTTTTATACAGTTAATGATTGTTCATATTGATATCGGTTACAGCGACATAAAAAACAAAAATTTTTTTTAAATTCATCTTTTATACCCAAGCATGTTGGCCACCTTCATGACTAAAGCAACGTGCAATAACTAATATTTACTAGCAGTTCTGTGAACAGTATACCTCCTGAAAAAAAAATCTAAGAACTGCTATTTATTGCAGCTTTTAAATCTTTAGTCAATGTCAAATGTCATTGAGAAGCCAACATTGTTTCCAGTATAATTTGTCTACAGGAGTAACTTTTTCATCCCCTTATTTACAGTATTAATAATTTTATATTTATAGTTTAATACCCTCTATTTACAATATCTTGCAAAGCTATGTTTACAACCTTGAATTAAACAATGTACCATTTTTTATGCCCATACTATATACACATTTTAATGTCTATATTTAGGAACACACTTAATTATTAATAACCTTACAAATTGTTAATACTTAAACTAACTAGGTACCTTAAAAAAAACTAAGATCTCAAAGGCATACTAACCCAAGGTTAGTTATCTTTTACTCCTAGACCTAACAATTTCATTCAGCTGATGTGAGTCCAACAATCTAGATTGAAGGAGGGAGCAATAACAATATCTGGTAATTTTTTTGTGACAATATGTTTGAGTTATATTTTGTTCTTTGTATGAACTTGACACCTTTGAGAAAAAGGAAATAAGACAGTATGTAAAAAATGTTTCTGTGACATATAACATTCAAAGGTTTATAAGAGATATAACTTCTCGAAGGTAAAGTTCATTATAAAGAACAAAATATAACTAACATTGTCACAACAAAAAAAAAAATGACCAATCCACAGATTTGTGTATCATCCTTCATGTGGCCAGTGTCCCCCTTTCCTCAGTGAGACAAATTAGCTCAAATGATAAATACGAAGCATACAAATGTATATTGTATGTTAATAGGAATACAGTTTTTAATTTTACAAAGAATACTAAAAGTTTACTGACTAAATGCCCTTTTCTTCCACTTCCGACACCAAGGGTGGCCCCTTCCAGAGAGGCAGAAAATGGTCACCTTAATCATCCTAGTCCAAACAAGAATAAGAGGAAACTGGGTCCTGGAACATCATACTTTGCTTCCATGACCTGGTCACTTGAGGTATGTATTTCTGTAGTTTTTATTCAAATTAAAATCTCAATATATATATTTTTGAATATTTAATTATCAATAAAGCTAATATTCTACCAATTTATTGCACATCTGCTGAATAGAAATGCTGCTTTTCATAAATCTCTTTCACATCAGTTCACAGTGTCCTCTTGTAATATCGATGGCATCATTAATATAATTGCAAATTTTAACGTCAAAATATCGTCAGGATTCTAGCTACAGGTATCTATGAATAAAATATGATAAGTTAATACAAATTCTTATATATACCGTTTTTCCTGAATTCAAGGAACATTTGTACCGAATTTGACAACATCCAACAGCGAGTTGGTCATAATCGCGTAACAAACAGGCAGATAGACGAAATGTTGAATGGTCAAGTTGAAACAGGACCTCACTTGCGCTCGGTCAATTAAAAAGTTTGGGTTGAAATTTCGGCATTCAATTTAAAACTTATTTTTTTATTTGACGGATGACCCAAATCTTCTTTTGCTCATCAATAGCTAAAATAATGATGGCAATAAAACCATTTTCAAAGCGAAGTTTATCGAAAAGTTTAGCGTTTGAAAC
This sequence comes from Rhaphigaster nebulosa, assembly GCA_948150685.1. Classification (NCBI taxonomy): domain Eukaryota; kingdom Metazoa; phylum Arthropoda; class Insecta; order Hemiptera; family Pentatomidae; genus Rhaphigaster; species Rhaphigaster nebulosa. The sequence continues at coordinate 45,463,588 of OX411310.1, forward strand.
ATTACATCCCAATGAGAAATTTATTACACAACAGAAATGTATTATATATGAGGATCACCAATTGTCGAGGTGCGGGTGATAGAGGATTTACCAGAAGGCCTCGAACAATGCGTATCCAGATTGCGATAAGGTTAGCTAGACGGGTATATGAGAGATAAAGATAGGATGATCAAAGTGTCGAAGGGCCAACCAACGAACCACTTATGATCAGCGAAGTTAAGGGTATTCGCCTTAGAACATCGCAGGAAGGTGACCGCCTCCAGCCTTGAAGGGAGAAAGAAGTACAGCCCGTTGGATATTCGTCCTCAGACACGGTACATATCAATCTACAAACTGAGGGTATTAGCAAACTTGCTTTGTGGAGGATGGAAGTTTAGTCGAGAGGTATTCGCCTTCGGATTTGAATAAAGGAAATCTTACGTTGAGATTGAAAATAAATAAGAAGCCATAAATTGTACTCCAATAGTAAACAGAAATGTATTAATCTACCAGAGACTCAGCTCAGGAGACACAGAGGATATATTGATTTTGACTGGTGGTAGGATGCTTAGTAGCAATCTATTTATTTGAAACAGTTTCATTTATTGAACAGATATAGTTAACTGTTTCGATCAAGATTAAACAAATACAGTAGCTGATTAGTAGGTGGGGAGGATGAAATCAACGGGGAAAGAGGGAAATACTGAACGAACCTGTTTAGTTAAACAGAAATAGATGTTTTTTGAAAGTAGCAGAAACAGTTGCTGCTGCTACTCCAAATAAACAGTTTAGCCCATCACTAATTAAGACTGCACAAGTCTGGAATAATTGTACCTTTGTGTAATCGAGTGTTACTTAAATTAACTATTATTTTTGGCTTAGATCAGCACAGCTCTTTGCCATGGCTTTATTAGAAGAAAAATAATACATCGCTACCTTGGAAGAAGACTGAAACAACTCAAAAGGTGTTGTTTCGAGAAAATGGCACTTGAAGTTTATATTTCGTATGATTATAACAGGTTACCTTACGGTTGTATTGATGATTTCTTGAGCCCATTTGTAAGTAAAGACTTATAGGTAACTTGTGTAAGGTATTTTTTTATTTCAAACATAATTTTAAGCTTAATTTTGTTGTCATTTTTGTTTTTAAAAAATTGATTTTTTTTTAATGTCCCAAATCGCTAGTTTGGAAGAAACCCGGCTTAACACCGAAAGTTGTAAATTTGAGAAAATGGCGCTTGAAGATTTTATCCAGTTTCTACTGATTATAATAGGTTTTCTTACAAATGCATTAATAATTTCTTGAATCCATTTTTAAGTAAATGCTTGATGATAAATTGTCTCAGGGAATTTTTGTATTTCAAACATTATTTTAGGTTTTGTAAAAGAAGTAACTAATTCGTTACTAAGCAGCAAACAATAGTTGCATAGACGTAATGAGATACAATGACAATAAAGATAGAAATAATCCGTATTTTTAAAGGCGATTACCCCCATCAAATACAAAATTAAGTAATAAACATTTTTCTCCCCACTCCTTCCCCATAATGAGAAATAAGAATCAAGAATTAATGAACATTAGCCTAAGAAACTACCTACCTGTCTATGTATTTTTGTTACTCTCTGCATTACAATAAAATAAACAACTTGTTGAGTATGAATACACAAAAATCCGAAAATTGAAAATTTTTGAGTTATGCTGGTCTTTTTCCAAGGTAGCGGTATGGACATATTTACAAGAAATTAAAAATGTTATCAACTAAAAATAGCCTTCTTTTGTACAATGGACCATGCTTATGCGATATCTAGTAATGAGCGCCTGAACAGGAAAAGAGGAAAATAGTGACGAAAGTCTGAAAACTTTGAAGGATGGAGGAATGCACATTAGTTAATCAATTTGAATAAACTATCCAGTTATATAAATAGATTTTTTAAATGTTAAACTCAAAGGATGGTTAACATTAAATGGAATTTGTTAATATAGTCACTGTATGAAAGTCTCGACTTTTTTTTTTTTAACTAAATAACAATTCATATTTTTCGTCTATTTTCAAATGAGTGTTAACAATCCTAGCAATCAGAAAGCTGTAAATTTCCTATCAAAAAGCTGAAGTATTCCCAAAAAGTCTGTAAGTTGCTCTATGGTGTATGATGAATGGTACATTATTTCAGTATTTTGAAAATTAATTTTTAGGAGAATAACTTACACTTTTTTTTTCACTCACTACTTTGATTTTTGAATGTAATATTTTAAAAGTTAATTTCTGATGTGCTAAAAAGATCGATCTTGAAAACAGGCATTGATATAAAGAAGGCTGTATGTAATAAACCCATCCAGTAGCCATCTTTTGCCCTGCCTTCGTAGAGCAGCATGGGTAAGTTTTAAATCTTTGGGAGTTATCCGCTTTCATCCATTTTATTTTATTAATTTCCTGTGTAGAAATTACATGTTCGGAGTAGTGTATTTTGATTAATTTTCTTTCAAAGTAGCAGATTTTTTCAATTCCTAATAATACAGTAGGTTAAAACTTATGTTTTGGTCAGTGGCCGTGTTCCACACATGCAATTCTGTTATACCGAACATGTTACTCCAAACCAATCAAGAATGGTTTTATTTGAATTTGATGTAGTTTTCGTTATTTCTAGCAATATTTAGAAAAATTATCGATGTATTGTGAGCCAAGCAATGCTGTTGATTTCTTGCAGGTATATCAAGAGATCATTATCATAAAAGAAGGAAGACTGGAGGTAAGAGAAAACCCATCAGAAAGAAGAGGAAGTATGAGTTAGGAAGACCAGCAGCCAACACCAAGGTGATGTGCTCTATTTTTTTTAGATTGAAGTACCTATATTTGTGTCAAAGTTAGCTTGAGTGTTTCAGCATAATAACCACCACTTTCTTTTTTACTTGTTATATTTTCTACATTACTTACTATTCTATAATTTGCGTTTAGATTTTCCATTGTTCATTTCTCGTTCTTTAACTTGTTAGTTTTGATTTTAACATTATTATGTGGTAGTTTGCCTTACTTATCTTAAATTATAGTATTACTGTGGAATGCCAAGAAAAAAATAAGATTGAATGGTGTTTTTTAATTGCTGGAGTGTCATTTCCAATTTGGTCAAATTGTCTTATATATATTTAAATGTTATATTGAGACATTTGGTTTTTAATTTTTTTTATTTTACTCACAAGTAATCATACTTCATATTATGTGTCATATTAGTTATTCAGTTAGTACTGTCCTCTGCATTGCAGCAACTTTTTTTTCTGTTTTAATTTTACAGTTATTTTGCAAGTAGTAACTAGAGATCTATTAGTCATAGATGCTTAATATTGAGTAAAATTCTTGCATTAATGTCTTTATGTTGCATTCAATTTTTATTATGAAGTTATTTTCTACAGTGCTGTATGCATGCCAATAATGCTAGTTATTTCACTAAGGTTTTAAACCGTGATGTAAAAACTAAGTTTGCAAACATTCTCATGATATGCAGAGACATTAGTTATGTTATAAATAGCTTTTGTAAGCTAGTTTCTACAATATTACAATTGTGTGTTATTGATTATTGAAAATGTTTTCACAAGCTTATGTTAGTATTAATCTATAGCTATCGTTAACTTTGATGGCAACTAAATTTATATGATAATCCCGACAAATGAAATTGTTTTCTAACTGTATTACTTTTATTTTTTGGATAAGTCAATTTTTTATGTAACTCCTGTTTAAGCTAATAGATTTGATGTTAAAATAATTTTAAGAGATTCTTGCATAATATCTTCACGGAATTGTTTTTGAAAAGTTCAGTTTCTTCAATTGTTTATTTCTTAACCTGTTTAACTTAATCTCTTATCTTTTTTTTTTACAGTTGGGTGTCAAAAGAGTTCATTTGGTAAGAACCAGAGGTGGGAATACTAAGTTTAGAGCCCTAAGGTTGGACTATGGCAATTTTTCATGGGGTTCTGAATGTGAGTATAATGCTTTATTTTTTAGTTATTTGTTGATATTATGATTATTTTTTAAAAATTTCCATTTTTGTTAGGTTGTACTAGGAAAACGCGTCTGATTGATGTCGTCTATAATGCATCAAACAACGAGCTTGTACGTACCAAAACTCTTGTGAAGAATGCTATAGTTGTGATTGATGCAACTCCATTCAGACAGTGGTATGAAGCTCATTATGCTCTCCCATTAGGAAGAAAGAAGAATGCCAAATTGGTTTGTATTAATAGTTTGATTGTTTAATTTGGCATATGTTTTATTTTAGATAAGTTACTTAGTATCATTATTAGCTGAGAAAAATAGTTGTAAGCTAATGTTTTATTTTCATGAACTAAAAATCTCAATTCAGTGTATTAGCTACTTTAATGGCCAGTTATACCTTCTCATGTTGGTTTTGATAAGGATATTGAATTATAAATTTATATTAGGGATTGATCCTTCTTTACCATCACTCCAACTGAAAATGAATTTATAGAATTATTTAAAGGTGCATTCATACCATTGTCAAATTATGGCAAGTGTTAAGCCAAACCAAACTGTAGATGTGTTAAGGAGGTTTACAGAATCTTAGCAAAGTTACCTATCCACACTACTATTTCGGCTATTCCAACTTTTGTCGGATGTTAATTTTGGTTTGAACTATTTTTATTTATAAAGAAACAATTTAAAATATAAAATTAAAACATATAAGTATATAATTTATGTAAATTTTCCAATGTTTAGATGGGATAATAAAAATAAGACACTAGCATTTATGTAGAGCTTCCCGCAAGAACCGAATCTGACTCATTCAAATATTTTAAAACTCCATTTTGAATACCAACAGAATTTAGGCAGCATTTAATGATTCTTAGTATGTTATTTTTATCTTGAATGGTTTAGTCTTAGTAAATGCTATAGTTGGTTACTCTACTATGTTCTTTGGTGTTTAAGCTTTTTGATGTTATAGTATCGTTTTTCACAGGAATCCGATTTATTCCTATAGTTAATGCTTATTCTTGTTACATAATAAATTAATGTACATTGTAAGGTGAGCAAGTTTGTAACTGAGCATGGCCTATTTGTTTCATTTAATTGTTTACATTCATTTATGTGTAGTAAACTACAGTCGAACCTCTGTTGATATAACTTTTTTTAGGAATCTTGAATTTTATTAGAAAATAATTACTTCTATATAGTAATGCGGTAATATAGATCCCTTTTCCGGTTCTCAGGAGTGATAGATTTTAACAATTAAGGTGTCAAAAAAAAGGGAATTTCATGGAGAAGTGACAAATACCAATTTGAATTCTTAGTACAACTTAAATAAAAGTGATGGAAAAACTAGGTTTCAAAGCTCTGATATTGGTGCCTGTAGATTGATACGGGATCCCTATGGAACGTATTGGATTCTGCGTTTTAAAGCCCTAAAACCTACCGTTTTCGAGATGATATATGGTATAGAGCTGCACAGACCGTATTCCAACTTATGTACGCGTCATCCAGACAATTTCATATCTACGGAAGTTGACTATATACAAAAACTTTTTCATAAGTGTGTGAAAATGTTATTTTGTTAATAAAATGTGAGGGTAAGGAGAAAAAAAAGGGTGAAACTTTATTGCTTTTCATAAAAATTTATTATTGTTTTGACCCTGTTCCTTGAAAATGTCAGCTTTTTCTATGCTAAAAGGTTTTCACTGTTTAATGAAAAAGGATATTATTTATTCTTTCCCTTGTATAATCTTAAACCATTGTTAAATAAATATGAATGCTGTATGTAGAAAATGGTACAGCTGAGTCATATTGCTCAGCTGTTAAACTAAAGGGATATTTTCCAGTGGGGGTTAGCTAATTACTTACAAACTAAACTGTTGCTTCTACATAGTCATTAGGTTTACAATGTGTTTATGCTAAATTAACTTTTTAGATAATACATTGTTTTTACTAATAAACAATAAAATACTAATTAGGAAGATGAAGGATAGGTATCTAACGAGAAAAGCTCTCACAATAGTAGATTATTATTCTATATATCGAACAAAAAGTCACAAAAAAATATTTAAATTGTAGTAGTTAAAAAAAATGGCCATGTTTAGATTCATAAGAACGGACAATAAATAAATAAGAAAAAGTCGTGTTCTACTCTTTCAAATGGAAATTCGGAGAGGATCTTGTTTTAGAAGAAGCCATTAGGTGCTCACAGGAATGGAATTCTTTGAATCTCTTTCTTAGTATAAAGCGAAATTTTCATTTTAAATTTAGTTTAACCTTGACTTTCTTGTTGTGAGCATGGCTCCTAAACATGACTTCTGTGATGAATTATACAGTTTTAAAAAACTTCAAGTAAATGTTTACTTTTCATTAGCCCAAAAAAATTACCTTTGATATTTCTTCAACCCTATAAAATTATTTTAGTTTTTTTTTTTTTTATGAAACATAGTCAAGGATGAAAAATTGTGATCTTTTAGTGTTTCTAATTTTTTTTCAAGGAACCTTCATGTTCGATATATATAGGTTCCACTTATTTGGATCACAATGTCCTCGGTCAGTATGAGCTCTATGATGAAATTATATATTTTCGAGAACTTTAAACTGGCTAATGTTGTTTTAGCATTGCTTATTCAGGTTCCTTGAGTTTTGTCATAGTTACTCTGAGAGCTCATGTCATATTCTGATAGTGTTCTTCGTTGGCTTATATTGCAGTTTATTATGCATATGAGCTGAACCCTTTTTACTTCCTTGTACGAAATAAAGGAAGTATTGTAATCGCGAAAATTTTCGGTTTCCAGATTTCAACGGAAATATCCATTTTGACTAGTTTCGTCGTGGCGTCTGTACGTACGTTCGTTCGTTCATATTTCGCATAACTCAAAAATGGTTAGCCGTAGAAGGTTGAACTTTTGTAATTAGGATTGTTGTAACATCTAGTTGTGAACCTCCCTTTTTGGTCACTGCTTGATCACCGGAAGTGGTACTTTACTTGAAGGTCATAATTGATTTTAATCAAAAATTATATTAAAATACTACACAAAACTTCTCAAATTTAGTATTTATAACTTATATATTGATTTAAATTACATACTAGATTTTCGTCTAAATTGGAAAACCGGAAGCGGTACTTTACTTGAAGGTCATATTAGACTTTCATCAAAAATTATATTAAAACATAATGGGAAACATCTCAAATTTGGTAAATAGGATTTTTATATCGATATGAATGTATTTACTATATTTTGGTTAAAATTGGTGAGCCGAAAAGGGTACTTTACTTGAAGGTCATAATAAGCTTACATCAAAAATTATTTTTAAATTAAATACATAAATCATATGTTTCGGTAATAAAGATAATAAACGCAATTTGGTTTCCAATCCAATTAAACATTTTTATTACTTGTTTTAAGTGCTAAAATTGAGTGTAAAATACTGGTTTTCCTCCCCATTTGTGTGTGTATGTGTGTGTGTCAATAGATGGATGTCGGGACGCCGAGTATCGTTTAAGTATTTGTTAACTAGTATTATTAGAGTATATGAATTTGAAATTTTTCAATTATTTATACAATGGGTCTTAATAAATAATATATAAATAAATTTAACATTATTTTTACTTTGATAAAATGAATCAGAAAGTTTAATATGTAAGAAACGATAGTTCCTCTTTAATTCACACATTTTTAAGTGATTCCTTTAATGATAGATTAAGCAATAGGAAAGTTAGTTCAATATAAAATTTTGTAATTTGTATAGATATTTAGATGTTTTGATAAATTGATTGTGTGTTCATTAATCTTCTAAGAAAGACTTATTTTCTTCTGTAGATCTCAAAATAAGTTTTTATGTATATTAATTCTCAATATATTTTACATCTTAAGGACTATCTGCATAATATTTCACTAAAGTTTACTTTCTCTGATAACCTTAACCATTCTTTTTTAACTAACTGCTCTCCTGAAGAATTTGTATTTTATTTTTTCTGAAATTTGAAACTAAAGAAAATACAATAAGTGCATCTGATGTAAGAATATAAAAATTGATAGTAGCTTGTGAAGGAGCTCCCTATTGGTAGCATTTCGATGACTATTCTACGTTAGGAGCTCCCGCCGCTATCTTCTACCCTGAAGAATTTAAATTTTTGGTTTCATTTCTTATTCTCTAGTGCTACTGACTATCATTGAACCAGAATTATTTATTGGTTTTAATAGTGATTTGTAAGATAAAATAAGAATAAGTAGCTTGACAATTCAATTCATTTTTTAAACTAATTAATATTAAATCAGATTTCTGAATGCATTTGAATTGAGCTCTGTGATGATCCTTATGATTATTGAAAAGATTAAGTTAGTGTTGTTTTAGCACTGCTTTTTATTTGTGATTTTTGTCATAGTTACTCTGAGAGCTCCCTCTGCTAACCTTTTAGTTGTATTATCTTTGTTTTTATTTTTTCCATTTAGTTAATCTTAGTATATAATTAATCAATACATTTTATTAGTGGTCAAGTCTTATTTTAATCATGTCTGAACCAATAGAACAAATATTTTCTCTTTTGCATTCATAACATTAAAATTTGCATTTAAAGAATATGTATGTAATGTATATATTGACGTAATAGTTTTTTGGCCTATTGATATTTTTCTAACTTTGGAAATGATCGTTTTGATTATTATATAACTTACTATTATTTTTGAGATACCTGATTTTACTTTAATTAGTGTAATTAATATTCAAGCATAACGAGCAGAACTTAAATATCCAAAAATTGAAATTTATTTTTAAAAAATCCTGAAAAATTAGAAAATTAATTTTAAACATTTAAATTTAATGTTTAAACTTCAAACACTTTTTAAACGAATTGGTTACTGCATTCAAATGCATGGCTTTAGACCTTTGGGGGGAGGGGAGACTGCCATTCTTCCAACATAAAAAAAATTTAAATTTTGCAGTTAATCCTTGCACACTATTGTTTAAGAATTAATTTTAAAAATCCTTGCACACTATTGTTTAAGAATTAATTTAAAAAAAAAATTATGTTCTTTTGTGTGCTACTGCATCATTGCATGGGACCATTGACTCCATATTATGTTTTGAGCTGGATACACCCTTGAACAAATGCAGTAAAACTGGGTAAAATTTGGGTTTATTTGTTTTCTTTCTGTATTCATTTCTTGAGAACTTCCAATTTCCTGTGGTCTGTAGTTCGGTTCAGAATAGTTGCTCTGTTTTGAATGAATATTAGGCATGTTTGTTTCCTTTGTTGGTTTATAGAACGTATAATGGTCACATGATGATATATTTTTTCATGCGTGTCATTTGATGGTTACCAGAAGTTATTTTTGGTCTATCCAAAGTGATAAAAATAGAAGCTGATGACCATTTTAATAGTAATTAATTTATTATTTATTTGTTGCATTCCTTCTCAAGGCAAACCTCAATTTGATCTTTATTTATCTCAGATGAAATACAATCTTAGAATCTGTCCTGGCCAAGATCTATTACTTTAGCTACCGTGTATATTTATCCTGAAACAATTTAGAAGTTAAAAATAAGTGTCAATAAATTAAAACATATTTATGTAAAAGGCAATGATGATGATAAAGCTGTTCTGAATTTAAATGAAGATTAATTTTTTTCCACAGCGCTCTGAAATGCTTTTGTAGAACTTCATTTATAATTAAAATCATATGTTTTGAGAGTTCTTTATTAATGAGCTTTGTTACTTGTTCCTTTAAGAGGGGAAATGTTGTATAACAGAATTAATCTAAAATCATTTTGTTGGATTTTACACCTTCAAACCCAAAGAACGAACTGTTTAAATTTGAAGAAAAAAAAAAATTGTTTTAAGCGAAAATTATTAAAAATATCATGTATTATTCAATTGTTATCTGTATTATTAGCAGTTTCTTGTCTATCCCCATTAAACCAAAAATGTCTTTAAGTAGGTTTTATTTTTATTTAGGGTCATCCCTCTGTCAGTTGGAATTTGCAATTCTGTGGCCATAACTTTGTTTATAGTCTTCAATGATAATTTAACCCTAGAATACTAAACCTTCGTCGAATCAATGAAGTCAGCAGAACAATTATTGGTAAATAACGCTCCAATTTTAGCAATACTTCTCTGAGCTCAGTATCCCATGAACCACTCAAAATAAAGCATTATCTTGATTTCTTGTTTATAGCCAGATTAGTCTAAACAATGCATACATTATCAATTAGACGAATGTTTAGTAATATGTATCTGTAGATCATTAATAATGAATTTTTCCATAATTATACATTCATTATTTTAAAATTTTAATTATGCTCTGATTCTAATTAGAGACTAATTATGAAATTATTTTACCAAATTAATAATTTGATTTACATTTGATTCATAAGTTGACTTATTTTATTGATCTGCAACAAAAAAAATTATATCGTTTCTGCCCAGCTCGCCGATCCATACATTACTTTAAAATAAATTTCTTTAAGTAAATTTTAATTACTAAAATTTAACTTACATTTAACCAATATTTTTGTTGTATGGCATTATATAGTATGTTTAATTTTTTGCAACACTAAAACACTTGGTTTACACCAAATCGAGAAGCCCGCTCTCCTCAAGTCTATTATTGAATAATTCGTGTTTTTCATAGAGGTCATGTTTGGTCAGACAATTACAGTCCAGGAATGCGGGATGTGGAAGCTTCACTTGATGCATTAGCCATATGTCTTTTGTTTATTTTTAAATCTTAGAGTTTCAATATGTCCCGTTCTTAACCTTGAAATGGCTGTTTGTTGGATTCGGTCAAGATTTTGAAGATGAGAGGAGAGGTACTTTATTTATACGTCTATTTGATGGTTTGTACCTGGCATGGTTTGATAAAGATTTCAGTTCTAAACTATTTTTGTATTATGAGTAAATTTCATTATAGTAGAGATCCTTACTTATTCCAGGTTAAGTACAATTTTTTTTTTTTTTCAAGTTTGATAAAGATTTCAGTTCTAAACTATTTTTGTATAATGAGTAAATTTCATTATAGTAGAGATCCTTACTTATTCCAGGTTAAGTACAAATTTTTTTTGCAAGTTTGTCTTCATTTTGGGGAATTCCCACATGATTTAATAACTAGCCAAGATCTATAGAAGACTGTATCAATATTAAAACCAACTATTTTTGAAATTAGGACCTTTTGAAGGAACTCTATCCTCATCAAAGTTAGTAATATTTTAAAGGCGCTACAATATATGTATAAATGTTTTTACTAAGTTGTTTGATTTTTTTTATGTATTATTTTTGTTGTGTTATCAGCTATGTTATTGGGCAATGGAAGATGCTGTATTGCAATTTTGCTATCAGTGAAAATCCACACTTCTTCATAAATTTTAGCTATTCCTAATAGTGCTTCTTTAATAGAAATCAGTTCAGCTTTAAAGTTGGATGGGTTATCTGTGTTTCTTGTCCTAATGTGGCTATGAAATGAAATAATTGAAACCCCTGGTGTCTGTATTAAGAATATCTATAATTCTATTTCTAAAAGCTTGCTTAATCTCTATTAGTAAAATTATTTTTGAATCAAAGTGATTTGTCATTCATTCTCGTGATGTTCGAGTTATCCTGAGTTTACTTTCATATCGATTAAAGCAATAAATGATGATAAAGCTGTTCTGTATCTTGATGATGATATTTTATATTCCACAGCGCTCTGATATGCTCATTTTCTTACAACTTGATTTGTAATAATTTTTTTCCTTATAATGAATTACGTTTTAACAGTTATGTTTATTTATTGTATATTTAGTCTGAAGCGGAGGAGGCTGTGCTGTACAAGAAGAGGTCTAGGAAAACAGAAAACAGGTATAAGGTGAGACAGAAACTAGCCAAGGTTGAACCTGCATTAGAAGAACAATTCCAGACCAGTCGTCTGCTTGGTATGATTTATTTTCATTTATAAATATCAATCAATGCTATTTTATTATTCCTTCCATTTTTAACTTAACGTGAACAGTTTTAATGATGAGAATACCTGTCTGAAGTAATCTGTTGAGTCTTTCACCCACAGCGCTCTGATACTGTTCACTTTCCTTAATCATTTAATTTTATTAAATTTTTTCATAGTAATGGCATAGCCTTTTATTTTACATCATTCACTCTCGGCTAGTATTTATGAAGGCATAGTTATCTCTCGGGATCCTGGCACCACGATGCACCTTTCTGCTAGGCGTCCTTAAAATTCATTTAATCTGTTTTATATGTATGTAAATATAATTGTTACTTTTAGGATTATGGTTAAAAATGAAGATCCTTATTATTTGATCATAAATTGAAATGATGCATATATTATGTAATTATATATGGGATGTTGTTACAACTTGTTGGTCTGCTGGAGGCAAAATCTAAAATTTGCCCCACTATGCAAGTTTTTTCACGATAACGAAGCAAATATGCTGAACTACAAATAATATAATTTTATACAAATTTAAGAAGTTCTAATTATATTCTTGTTTAAAGCATTATTTTGGTGGCCTATGGGGCATCTTTGCTTGCCGGGTAGGTCCTGCACTGGTTATCTGACTAGGTCACCACACCTTTTTTTGTGGGAATACTAAGATTTATTTCGCAGGACTACCACTTAACAATTTGCTGTTTTAAACTGCACTTTTTGACAACTTTGTTCCTTGGGGCCAATGATAAGATGAGGAGGTAATTTTTATCCCCATCTCTCTACTAAACGTGCATCAAAAATTACTATTGTTCTTTTTGGGAAAGGTGTTTTGAATCAATTTCGTTGTTAACGTTCTAGCTGCCCCCAATTTTTAAGATGGAACATAATTTAAAAAAAAAAATTGGTAATCTTAATTATTTCTTTTTAAAAACAATGTATTAATGTATTAATGCTTAATTTTTCGAAGGTTATAATATCACTTCTGGAATTATCAACCTTCTAATTTCAAAATATCTTTATTGCATAATTATTATTCAATTATTTTGGTCCATCAGCCCTTCCTCAGCTAATTCTAATTGCACAGTCTTCACCATATTTAACATCTTCGATTTTCAATGCCTGTTATATTTTTATAAATCTCATGGTTTCTGTATTCTGTTTTTAAAAATATACTTTTTCACGTCATTTTTTATATATGCGCTTGTCCATATTTTTTGTCTGCTTCTGATGTGTCCTCCTTCACAAATATGTGATAACTTAACTAAGTAAACCATGAAGTTTATTAAAATATATAAGGCATTGAAAATAAAAGATGTTAAATATGGTGAAGACTGCAATTAGAATTAGCTGAGGAAGGACTGATGGTCCAAAATAATTAAATAATGATTATACAATAGATATTTTGAAGTTAAAAGAAGATTGATAATTCCAGAAGTTAATGTTTAGAAATTCATACTTATTTTTATGTGGTATTGATTTACTTGTTGATATCTTTATACATTTTTTAATATTCTTATTTTGTCAAAATAGCTTTACTAATAATATATGTATGATTTTAGCTTGTCTAGCCAGCCGACCTGGGCAATGTGGACGAGCTGATGGTTATATCCTCGAGGGGAAAGAGCTTGAGTTCTATTTGAGGAAAATAAAAGCCAAGAAAGGAAAGTAGATGTAAAAAAATTGTTAATGTCATAAATAAAGCTTTTATGACTTTTTTAAACATGTTTTAGTTATCATAATCCTTTTATATTCCTTTCATAATTTTTTGCTCTGTTAAGACAGTCATGTGATTGTTTGTTTCTGTTTGTTTTCTGATAAATCTTCTAAGTTTCATTTAAAATTATGGTATAACTTTATAAGAGGGGTGCGTTATCACTTGTTCCTCCCGATCTTACCCGAAGGTCGCCGGACTAGCATACTCTAGCGCCATTTGTGCTAACTAACTGCTTTGCATTCAATTGTAATATTCCTATTCATTGGAATTATTAAAATTATCACTGTTTTAATTACATATTATTTAAAATAGTTAGTGCTATCGACTTTCAATGATCTTGGGAAGTTGTAGTAATAATTTAAAGGAGTGATAATTTAAATTATGGTAAGGACTCGACCTCAACTGAAAAGGAGCTTTTGGGATTTGTTTAACTCTTGAGCGAGTGGAAATCGTCAGCTGTGATCTATTTTAAGCAGTAATAATTGAAATCAGGGTAAGACTCCGACTCTCAACTGAAAAGGATCTGTTGTTTTATTTATTTATTGGGCGAGCAGAATTCGATTGCACCATTTTAAATTTGTTTGGGTAGGTTTTTTTGTTTTGTTTAATTTAAAACTATTTTGGGTTTCCTCTCTGATTTCTAATCTAAAGGATTTTTTTCTTGAATATAATAACCATAATATATTTAATCACTGCTGTAACTAAGCTGTAGTGGAATATGTTGTCATTTATCAAACTTGACAGGAAACACATGAAACATTTTTTCCCAAATAACATATTTTTTTGTTTTATTGTGTAGAGTAGAAGTTTATTCAGGTGGCAAAACTTTTATAATTAGAATATATTTTTAAGGCTTCTAGCACTGGTCAAGGTCCCAGTGACTACAGAGTCATCAGTATTCGGTGTCTACATTATCAATAATCGATTTTTAGACACCAATTTTTTTTATTTTTTGCATATATCCTTAATGGGAATCGATAGAGGGGGTGTTGACTTCCCATAATAAATCGAAACCTAAATTCTGAGGCGCTGAAGCCGTTTTCAAAGAAATAGGTCCAGGAAATGGAGTCCATATTCATATATTAGCTCTATTATTGCCATGAAATTTCTGAAGGTTAAGAGGAATAATAGGTTTTCTGGTGGCATATGCATTCCTTCAATTCTACAGATCTCAGATGTTAAGAATATAAAATAATCAATGTATTTAAGAAATAATTTTAAATAAGATAAATTTTAAGCATCTGTCAGCTTTATGTGCTACTGGTAAAAAAAAAGTACATTTATTATTTCAGATTTATATAACAAGTCAATTCCTGTTTGTTGATTTTTTGGGGTCCTATTGGTCTCGGGATTTTTAAAAACATTGATGTTTCCAAATAGTATATCCAAAAAATAGAATTTATTTGGATTGAATTTTTTTTTATTTTAAGGCTTTGGTACAATGTTTCCAAAACACTTTATATTTTCCTATTTTCAGTCGAGATATGGACAGAGCGCCACGGATCAATTTCTAAAATTAAAGCTAATATATTATTTATTAACAATTAAAATTAATATTAGCTAGATAATAGAGATTTAAAATTTGAAAACTTAAGAAAATTGGCTACTTACCCATTCAAAGGTCCGGACGCCCTATGTCACCAACGCTCCTCCCCCTTAGTCGAGGACGCACCCCTCTCCCTCCAAGCTTACCGCTACTGCTCTTTAATGTGAGTCTCTTATTAATATTATTTATTATATATGCTTACATCCTCCATTTCTGAGAATTTTTCTTTGACTAAACTTGCTCGATAGGCAGGAGCGTTATCTTGCTGAAATATCGTTTTATTCCGATTTGCCAAAACAGGGTACTTCTCATTTAAAACTACATGTATTCTTTTGAGTTGTTTACAGTAAAGCTCAGCGTCATCAGGTCTGCCAGCTGAAACTAGCTCTAAGTACAAATCACTATCATAATTTCACCAAAAACAAAGCATAATCTTGAATGTTCCTATTCCCAGAATTGAACTGACAACCAAAAAGCTGTTGTACTATGAGGGACAAATTTCCTCTGCTGTTAGCAAAGTGCTTCAGAAGACCACAAATGATATTTATTTCCTCTGTATTTTTGGTGAAATTTATAAAATGGAGTAAAAGGCAGAGACAGTTGGTTTACATAATTAAAGGATTAGTCAAAGTAAACAACAATATTCACATCTGAGTCAATAAGGATTAAAATGGAGACTTTATGCATTAATATCAGCAATGAATTAATGCACAAAGACTTTTATAAGAACCTAGAAATATATTATAACTAAAAACTTGATGAATCCTGCCCATTTCAATAAAGCAAGAGCTGAACATGTGCCCGGAAATTTTGATATAACAGGAAACAAAGACGGTGATAAAGAAGAACAGTGGATTCTCTATACTCCTTATGGTATAATCCTAAGCTAAGCAAAAAGATATGTGGTAATAACATATGGGGATAGTGACAAAATGAGAGCTTCATTCTAAGTTGTTTCTAAGAGGACTCTGTGAGATTAGGAGCAAGACTGCTTCAAATGGATAGGGTCACTCCTAGGATAGTTATGGGATTATATACTTGTCACTATAGAGTAAACAAACATATCTTCAACCCAGAAGTGCCCTTCCTCAAAGTCAAGGACACCCTCAAGTGCACACCCTTTCCCATCCAAAGTTACTGCTACTGCTCCTTGATGTGAATCCCCTATTATATATATTTACATATCACATTATTTTCAGTTTTATTTTATAATACATTACAATGTGTGGATAAATAGAGGAAAGTTTTGTTGTAGTCGTAAATGTTGGTTCACCTCAATTTTTCGTGTCGCTGAACACATCTGAAGTTTACTGCCTGACAGATATTTTGATCGGACCCTTGTTTTTGATGCAAAATACTTCAATAAAAGTTGTTTGGCCATTATCTCGGAAACTATTAGTTTGTTCCGAGAAGACCATCTTATAAAAAATTAACTTAGACGAAATTTCTACGTTTATGTCCATAAAAAATGTCTTAAAGATCAGCCATTAAGCTGCTGGTGCGCGCTGAAGAAATCTAAAAAAGTAGCAAAAAACGATTTATGACTCTTTACGTCCGATTTCCTGAAAAATTATCCAAGTTACCTTACTTTTGACCTTTCATGCTATTATACTTCATGAAATACATATTACACATGTACACTGTGCTTGTGGCGTTTATCCAAGCAAGTATTTAAAATCAAAGTAAAAGGGAAAAATATGAAGACAAATGATGAAAATGAACTGCAAAACTCTTCACTTCCATTTTTTTATTAAAATTGAGATAGCTATGATAATTATTATTCACTGAGTAAAGTGTCTAGATATCTCTAAACTGATCCCTTACTTTATTTTATTAGGTTTAAAAACGAATAGTTACAAAACTCTTCATCCAGCATCCGGTGGACTGCAAAACTACTTACCTACATCACAATATGAAAAAATGGAAGTAAGGAGTATTACCGTTCACATCCTCACTTATATTTATAGATTTTTGCTTATTAAAAGTTCAAATATCAATCAAAGTAGTCAGTTGAAATTTTCTGGCCCGTCCTTGATCATATTCGGGTGCTGCTCAGAGGCATCAGTTTTATATACAGAACAGAAGGAATAAAAAGGATAGAATTAGTGGGTTATGTATTGATACTGGTAGTCAGGAATTAGATTGGGGAAAGATAATGTTATAGGTAAATAACTTAAGGAAGAACCTTTTATTAAGCATGCACCTTATAATAACCTTTTGTTATTGAAATAAGGACCAACTTACGAATTATGCACGCAATTGAAAGAATGTTAAACAAATCAAAAAATATTCAAGACCGTTCATTTAGCAATGTACTTTTTTAAAATTTATTTTCATTCCAATCTCGCTTTTATGCGAGTTTGATGCAAATTTCCGATCATTTATACATGATTTCTTACCTTCCATGCAGGGCGGCCTCCATCTTCCGATGGTTTATCCGTTACTGGTACTCTATTATTTTTATTACCTGGATTGTAGTAAGTCCCACCGTCACCTTCCAGCCATTGATGAATTCCTTAAACCTCGGGAAATTTTCTTAATTCAGCAACGAAGGAAATTCTTCCTCAGCGAGGACGTAGATTCCTGCGGTTCTCATCATCTTAGTCCTTAATGCTTGAAATGTGATCCAGATCCTGATCACATGCTCGGCTGTCTCCTGAATACAGCATGTGGGGCATAGGGGATCGATATATATATTTGACAAGTTATCTGTCTGAAGTTATGTAGAGGGAAAAGGCTTTCCTATCCTTCAGAGAAACCCCCCTTCCACCAAAAGTCTATCTGCAGCTACAGTTAGTTTCTGGAGGAGGTTTTGGTGCTGTTGCACGTCATCAGCTTGGGAAATTAATGGTGATTGGTTCAAGATCGTTTCTGGTTCCCTTCCAACCACATCCTTCCGTTCCTTTCTCCACCACTATACATTGCTGAACCTGTTGGTAAACTCTAAAACTGTGCTGAATGGCTACAGCTGTTATGGGTGGTAGTTTTGCTAATTTGGACGAGTCTCTGAACCCTGACCTCTTAATAAGATACGAATCTGAGTTGGTTCAAAGAGGGAAATATGTGTGTTCTAAAGATTTTTAGAGCAAAATATTTAGCTTTGATATCGCCCATTCCAAGACAAATATTTAAAGCAGTAACAATTGAAATTTAAGAGATGGCCAATAAGAATGGAAATAGGAAGTTTTAAAGAAAAATAGGGGCCATCAAGAAATATTACTCGCCTATGAAAGCAAGGAAGATCTACTGCTGACTTTAAATAAAGAGGTTCTTCAGAGATGGGAGGAACACTTCCAACAATTATTGACTAGTGACTTAGGTAACGTCAATGGAACGACAGTGATACCACATAGTGAACCAGAACATGGATGGGAAGAAGCGATTCCTCCAACACTGGAAGAATTGGAAGAAGTAATTAGTAAACTGACGAGAAAAAAATCACCTGGCATGGACAATATTAATGCCGAACTCTTCAAATGCGTGGGCCCTAACATGCTGAGAGAGCTGAACAGACTCATAGAAAGCATATGGGAGGAAGAATGCATGCCAAAAAATGGAATAGTGGAATAATCACAATGGTTCCCATGAAAGGTGATATAACAAAGTGCAGTAACTTAAGAGGTACCGCGCTGCTTAATGTTGCGTATACAATTTTTGCGGCATTACTATATAGCCGACTTGTACCGTATTATGAAAGGGCAGTTGGCGATTACCAGTGCAATTTTCGAAGAAATAGATCAATTATAGATGAAAAGATGTGGGAGTATAATACGATTATATGCTGATTTCAGAGCTATATATGATACCATGGAAGAAGCAAAGACCCCTCCTAAACTAATAGTTTTAACAAAGATGACAATGAGGCACACCAATTGTCAAGTAAGGATGAATGGAGAGTTGTCAAAACCCTTGGAAATAAGGAACGGACTGAGACAAGGAGATGCTCTGGCCCCTTTACTGTACAACCTAGTTCTTGATAAGGTTGTGAAGGAAGGAAGAATAGAGGGTAACAGCACGATTATCAATAAATCACTGCGATTAATGGCCTACACAGATGACGTTGTGATTTTGGGAAGAAATAGGCAGATTATGGAAGAGCTGGCCTCAAAATGTCAGTAAAACCAAACTGATGATCATTGAGATAATGAAACAGCAACGCCCACCATTCTATAACTTAGGCGGAGAAAAAATCGAATTAGTACCGGCATTTCCGTACCTGAGATCCCTAATGAACAATGAAGCCAATGAAACAGAAGAGGTTAAAAGAAGGATTCTGGCAGGAAACAGAACATGTACTCTTCGGTACCTAATAAGAAGTAACCTAATCTCTTGCAAAATAAAATTCGGATGTACAAAACCCTAATCAGACCTGTTGTTAGTTACGGCGGTGAATATTGGGTAATGAGCAAGATAATCTGTGACAGGCTTGACCGGTTCGAAAGGAGGATGCTGCGAGGAATGTTTGGTGGAGTGTTTGAGAATGTCTGGTGTGACTGAAATGGCATGGTCATGTCAACCGAATGAGCGAAGAGAGACAGGTGAAGAAGATATTCAAAGGAAAGATCTTCACCACTAGAGCAAAGGGCAGACCAAGAACACGATGGAAGGAGAAAGTGGAAGAGGACATGCGATGGCAGCAGATGTTGAAGCAGGCCAAGGACCACTTCGGTCTGTAGCGCCAGAAGAAAAGCAGACGGATGCGACCCAACCGCGCCTTCCCCTCTTAGCTGCTTCTGTCAGTTCTCAATTTCGCGCTTATTATCATAGCACGCCTTAAGATACCTAACTATTATAGAATGGTATGGGCTGAGTGCTCAGTAGAGGAGCAAATCAGAGGTCTATGAAGCAAAAGGTGGATTAGAAGCGTTTATTTTTCTAAATTGTATATATATATATATATATATATATATATATATATATATATATATATATATATATATATGTGTGTGTGTGTGTGTGTGCAAATATGTAAAAAACAAGAATGCTATCACGGGAGAACTTTTGGCAGCTCTAAAACCTCGAAATTTTTGGACTTTTTTTTTGTAATTTCGCCTATAATTCCTGAACGGCGCATTTTGTCGAGAAAGTTAAGGTATTGAAATATGCGTTGAATGAGAAACAAAACATAATAATTAGGTTAAGTTTTGTGGTCGAAAACCACGGTCACAAAACGGCGATGGTTTTGCTTTTTAATCAAAACCTGATATAGAGTATCTATATATGAATGTAGTTTAGAAACAAATACTCTAAGAAAAAAACTCATTAGGTAAAAAGTGTAGAACATCAAATTGTGGGTCTTTTAATTCTACTAATTTGAATCATGGATGATATTTTCAGTTCCCCGTACACTTTCTCTCTACAAGATAGGTTGTTATGCATATTTCACTAAACTGCACAGAAAAATAGTTATTAAAGCGAAACTTAATCTTAACTTTTTTTCGTTTTTTGGACATTTTGGCTGATTTGCACGCCCCGTACCTCAGTAGCTATTACAAATTTTAAAAAATATTACATACAAAACTTGCAGGAAATTTTACGTTCCTTTAAGATTGGTAATGACACATTTTCACGTTACCGAAGTTATAAATAATTTATAGTAAGCTAATATTTAGAATTAACAGATTAAGAAGAAATAAAATAAGAGTTTAACTTTTCTACGTAAAAGTTTAATACATGCATTTTTCGTACGTATTTCGTCCCGCTGTGCGGTGGCATTAAACAGGCACCAAATTTTCAGAGAAAATTGTTTTAAAATGGTTCTAGAGTCCTTAACTCAGTGATTAGTTTTCAAAGCATTTTGTGTTGTTTTTTTTATAGATATACATATATAATTAATCAAGAATAAAATTAAGATTGCAAAGAGAGGAAAAAAAGGATAATTCATTTTCCCTATTTCGAAGTGTTAAGAATTGAAAAATTTGAAATTTCATGCAAAAATATTTGTCCTTTAGAATCTTAAGCTTTTATTTCGCATATTCTCCTTTATTTCGAAATTCCACGTTGTTTTTTTCTTGTATCCTTCATTTATATTTTAATATTATAAATAGACTGTTTTGATTTTATTTGTACTTTATTACATTGTATTGTATGCTTATTATTATTATTATTATATGTATATATATATATATATATATATATATATATATATATATATATATATATATATATATATACATACATAAATACGAGAAGATAGTAACTGCTGTGGTGGTAGATGGAAGATAACATTTGATTACTGAAATCTACAGCGAAATTATCAATGCATCACATTCGTCTCCAACATTTCATACCTAATTCTAAAAAAAAGATAATTTTACGTTTGATCACTTTTTAAAGAAAATTTACCATGAATCATACCTTTATTGATCGACCCTATAAGATTTGATTACAAAACTACTTCTGATAAGACAATTTTATACAATTTCAGATATTGCTTCATCTTGAAAATAGTAATACATATATGTTATAGGAAAATAAATCATTTGTTAACTCTTTTTAATTTTAAGAGACTATTTCTAGTTATTTTCTGGGATACTTTTAATATGAAATTGAATAACAATATATAGTAAAGTCTTGGTTATTCGTAATACTTAACATTTATTTCTCATTATTGTTTAAAATATACTAAAAAGAATATTATTATATCCTGTCGCTGCCGTCCATTGTTCCTGAACTTCTGAACCGTTATCGATGAAACTTGAGGGGTTAGTTGTTAGAGAAAAAAAAATTCTTTTGGGGTGGTGAACTGAACCATTTTTTCGATTCCATGTTGAAAAAAAAACAGCGATATTTTTTTTTTCCTCAGCTCAAGTAATTATTCAGGAACAGATTTCACATGGAAAAACATTTAAATTTATCTGACATACCTACAGTATTATTTTTCATTGTGAAAATGTAAGTAGTAGAGAAAATGTTTTGACCTAAACATCTTTACAAAACATGTTTGTTTGTTTTTTTAAACACGACCAAATTGAATTTTATTAAAATTAGTACGGTATTTTTTTTTAAAACAAAAAAATATCGTAATCATGAAAATATTATAGGAAAAAATATTAGAATGAGAAAATGTAATATTTTTTCACAAAATAAGCAGAAATGATACTTTTAATTTAAGAAGAATCAATTGGTGTATTTTGAAAATTTTACACCGATACAATGTTTAGAAAATAAGTTATACTAAAAATATATGAACTAAAATGAATGATCATCGTCTTTGTCAGATAGTTGAGGAAGAACGTAAGTTTTTTCGTAATAAAAATACATGTATAAATGGTGATCATACCTAATTGGAATAATTTATAATTAAAAAGAAGAACTATAATTCAAGAAATATGACCTATAATTGTGATTTGGACCAGTGTATGGAAATTATAATTTTATTCCCATTTTTTTTCATATGGTCTTGTGAATACAAGATTGATTGTTGATAAGGAGACAATTGCAAGGGCGTAACTAGGATTTTATTTCGAAGGGTAAACAACTATATTCATATAATTAAGCTCTTGAAAATAAGAGTGCAAAATAATTTAAAGTTGTTCAGAGTGTGAATAAAATAGTAAAAATGTTAATATCTTTCTAAATTCACTTTTAATTTTTTATTTTCTCAAATAAAGATTATATTTTTTTTTTGAAATTTCGTAGGACTGGGGTTGGCTCCCCAATATTCCTCATAGGGACGGCTCTGGATTATTATAGAATATGAACGATAACATTTCCTTGCATATTTTAAAATCACCTTCTACTAGATATTAAAATAGGAAGTACAGAATAAACTGGTGACAGTTATTTTTTTTTTAAATTGTACAGTTTATAACTACCAAATGATTTTTATAGTTGTTGCTTGATTGTTAATAGTAATCGTATTTGAAATTAATTACTCACCCAATATAGCAATATCCGGAACTTATCACTCTATTCCATGATATACAACTAACCTTTACCATTTATTTCATAGAATAGATCTGTTCGCTGATGGTGCGTTTTTCTAATTTCGCCGTAATTAGGCTGTTAAAATTTTTCATTCGCAAAAAAAAGTTTTTTAAATGGAAGAATTTAACGAGCAGTGAATTTCACATGACGTCATTCAAAGTAGTTGATAAGTAGGTGTGGACGGCTTTAGCGAAACAGTGTCATGTGCTGAAACTGTAGCGTAATATGTGCTTGATAAGCAGATAGCACAAGTGCAAAGGGTTAGATAGTTACCCCTAGCATCTCTCTCAATGTTTTCTTCGTTTTGTATTGTTATTAAATGGATTATAAAGTTATAACTTAGTATTGTTAGAAAGAATTTCAAGATGGCGCACAATTTAGCTCCGACTGTAAATTGTTCATTAGACGATATAGATTTAAATGCATTGAAAGTGAGTGTATTTTTAACATTATTTAATAATTGGTAGTGGTTCCCGTCAAATAGAATAAGTTTGGCTTTAGATCCTGCCCCTTAATTGATCCTTTGTTTCGACTTCACCCAATGTGTTGTTTATGTTTTATGTATTTATTTGTTCTGTTCACAGTTTGATTTTTCAATAATCATTATTACGTATAATTAAAAATAGATTTTCGAGTCCAAGTGTTTAGCTCCAAAATTTTATAATCTGTGATCTTAATTTAAAGAAATAATGAAACTTCACATTTTGTAAACTGAAAAGATATTCAACAGTTTTTGTATACTACTGTATTGCATGCTTGTTATTTTATAACTTCTGTTGGTCATTTTATTGCTTTTATGTCTCTATTATGTATTTGACATACAAATAGGCGTGCATATATGTACACACCTTTCAATTACAAATTTTAATAACAAATTCTTATTCTTACTACATTGATTTCTTATATATTTCTTAATGTTTAGTTGAACTATGTATTACTAAATTTGAGCGTGTTTAAGTATTAAATTTCCTAATTTTCTATTGTAGGAACCAGCTGGAATTTTTGAGTTAATAGAAGTTGTTGGAAATGGCACTTACGGTCAGGTTTATAAAGTAAGTTTTAATTTGAATATATAAATAATATATTGAAGTCTTCTCCTTGTAGTCATCATTATTCTCAGAATGATAGTGGAACTGGTGCAATTTCCTGTTTAGTTTGAGTTCCTTCTTAAAAATATAAGAATGAAATGTGTTTTTGTGCATAGATTATTTATCTTTTTAATGTTTATTTTATATAAGTATCTTTATTTTTGAGGTCCTATTATCAGTTTTCTTAATGCCTTCTGTGTCAAAGATTTGTGGAAACTTAGTATCATGATTGTTTAACGTTTACTATTGATTATATTTTGAATATTAGAAGACAAAAATTGCTTATTTCTGTTGCTTTTCATCTATAAGTTCATTTATCAGTTTGTTTAAATTTGCAATTCTTTAATGAAAATATATTTCAAATTCTAATGTACATTAGTTCTTATTTTGAAGAAATAATTATAATACTGTTCCTATCCTTTTTCAAGTAGCATTGTATGTATAGTAACTTCACTTAGTGTTTACATTTAGGAAGCAATCCATTGTCATGGTTCTGAGGTCATTCCCACTGATTTTCATTTTTCACTATTAATTGCTGCATCAATGAGTTACTGCCTCATGTCTTAAAATAAACTCTTAAATATTGATAATATTCACATTATAATGATTTTTTTTTTTTTTTTTTGAAAATTTCTTAATAATAAATATATGTACCATAGAATTATAAATTTGTAAACTATCTGTGAATGAAGATTAATCTTAGTTTTTATAATTTTACCTTAGTAAAGTAACATAACAAGCTTATGTTACTTTGTTTCAATTTGTGAGACTTTTTTAACAGACATCATATGAAACTTTAATGAAATAAAATAAAACTAAACTTTTGTGTTTGTTATTACAATTATAAAAACGATTCTTATTTGGATTACTATGAACAATCTACATATTTAATATATCTTAGCCTTGCTGTAACAGTTTTAAATAATTATGAAATATAGTTGTTTATTTTTTGTTTAAAAATGTTAGTTTTTATTTGCTGATAAACATAGTATTTTAATTAATACGTAATTTATATATAATTTATATTCATCAAAATTGATCATTGGGTACACACCCGTGATTATTATTCTTTTCTATCTTCTGCTATAAATAAAGTACCGTTAAAGATATTTGCTAGTTATAAATTAAGACTGATAAGACAATCCTATATCTTACTTTTTAAATCAATATTATTTATTTTTTGAATTTTAAATTTATTTTATTTTCTTCTGAATATAGAAATATCTCAGTTTTGAGCAAGCATATTACTGTTCTTTATTTTTTTACATTGTGTCACATTTTTGACATTATAAGTATTTAAGTTTCTGAGAAATTTGTATTTGTATTCTACTTAGTTCTATTTGATATATAGTACTTAAAATCTCTCATGAACAAATATAGCCTTGAATTTTATTCCCATTCACTGTTTAATTTAGAAGTTTAATCAAGGCATTTTAATAACATTTAAAAATATGCAATTCGTTCTGTTGTTAAATTTAATTTTGAAATTTGTATAAAATTTTAATTGATATATTTTCCAACTTTTGCCTTGGTTTCTGGTTAGTAATTTGTGCCCTTGATAATAATTATATTGATTGTCACAGTTTTATTTATTTATTAGAGCGAACATCAAGAATAGATTTATGGTTAGGAACTTTGACATGCTAATAGCTATATTTCTGTAAACACTACATGGTATTTATATTATTGTTTCTTTTAATGAGATAAATTAATATTATTCTTGCTTTTAATAAGTGTTTAATGTTATTCTTGCTTTTAATAAGTGTTTAATATTATTCTTGCTTTTAATAAGTGTTTAATATTATCCTACTTAAAAGGAGAACTATTATTTGAGAAAATCAAATGTTATAGTCTGAATGTTGTCTAGTTTTATTTATATACATGTTAGTTTTCTATTAATTTAAATATTTAATAATTCTGAACAGAATTTAAGTTACTAGTTAGCTGTGATTAAGTTTAATAGAAATAGGTATAAGATCTTACTAATAGACATTTGATTCTCAATTATTCAATTGTCTAACTGATTGCAGCCAATTCTTGATAGCTCATATTTTAACCCAGTAATAGACGTGACGCAAAACTAGACCTTTCTGGTCACGGCAATCTCTCAAATTGTGCACTATAGACGTTTTACCGTTGCATTGTCACGTGCCTAACAAGGGGAATGAAGGATAATTTCCCTTATATAATTATTTAAGGGACTAAACTAAAAATAAGTGAAACAATATTCATTGAAAAATAATTGTAATATTAAAAACAGATTTATTATTTTTTTTTTTTTGTTAAATATTATAACTACTTATTTATTAGTTGCTAATAGATAGTAATAAAAGGAACTATTCAGTCATGGTTATTCTAAAGATTTATAAAACAATAGATGCGAAATATAAAATAAAATAATGTAGATTTACCAATGACATAGTCTCAAGATCATTACTCTCTTCATTAGGTGAAATAGAACTGCTATGACTGGGTTTACAGTTCGATTTGCACCTCATTCCGTAGTGCTGAAGAAATATGTTTGCATTGCATAC
This sequence comes from Rhaphigaster nebulosa, assembly GCA_948150685.1. Classification (NCBI taxonomy): domain Eukaryota; kingdom Metazoa; phylum Arthropoda; class Insecta; order Hemiptera; family Pentatomidae; genus Rhaphigaster; species Rhaphigaster nebulosa. The sequence goes on from OX411310.1 coordinate 45,490,280, forward strand.
ATGAAAATTATATTTAGAAAATCTTCTTCTTTTCTCATGTTGACAAGGCACACAGAGCTGTATTTTCTGGGAAGTTTCAGAAACAATAATAGTTGTGACAATCACATAGATCAAGTCTTGTTAAGAATATAATTTTTAACCTATATAAAATTGATCTCTTATAAATTTTTATTCTGTGTGGAATGTCTATAAATAAAAAAATAGCATTAAGAAATAGTAAAATGCTGCCTGGTCGGTCGTGGCGATCTATAAAAACAAAATGCTTCAAAAGAACCTCTGAAATATATATATATCATGTTCTGTGACCCACTCTGACTGGAAGAATATCATAAGTTAGGAAGATGGAAGTGATGGAGTGCAGGCCTTGCACTGGAAGTGATGGAGTGCAGGCCTTGCACTGGAAGTGATGGAGTGCAGGCCTTGCACTGCTTAGTAAAAGGGACTTAAAAATGTCCGTTTCTGATCTCTCAGATCGGCTGCGGCTAATGCAGGGTTAAGGGAATAATAAATCACCTTGAGTTATACATAGATTTAAAAATATTTTGGAATAGAAGTTAGCTTTTCGGACACTTGAAGTTATAGAGCTAATATTTTGATTTGAGGTATAGGCAATTTAAGATACAGTTAAACAGAAGAATAATTTAAGAAGTTAAACATTTATGCATTTTTACCGCTAAAGATTTTAATTTCCATTGACTTATCGTACAATTTGAAAAATTGTACAAATTACCTCTGTGATTGTAGATTTTTTACAAATGTCCATTTATAATCTAATAAGGACATGCATTAAAAATATGCAAACATACATAAAAATTAATTTATTTTTGTTTTCTCGCAAGGTAGCTTCTAATGTCTATTTGTGTATAATTCATCACCGAAGTCATTTGTAGGAGTAAGGTTCACAACAAGAAAGGCAAAGTTAAACTGAATTTAAAATGAAAATTTCATTCTATGCTACTCAGAGAATTTATGTTCTGTGCTTCTTCTGAAACAAGATCTTCCCTGAATTTCTATTGCTTTGCAAACCAGTGGAACATTTTTTTCTTATTTAATTATTACCCATTCTTATGTACGTAACCAAGGGCTCTTTTTGATGACAATCACATTTTATATTTTTTTGAATTGGTATTATTTGTTGCATATATTGAAATTTTATTCGATATACAGAATATTTTTTTCTGATAATAATTTAAGGTTCCTAAAAAAAGTTCAATATATAGAGATTTTCGATATATGGAATTAAAGGATTATAATCCTTTTCTAATAACTAGATTCACACATTATTTTGTTCGATTTTTTTAATGGAAAAATAAAAGGTTTTTAACTGCTGGCTGTAAATAGTAGAAGTTTTGGGATTTACTGCACGTAATGTTAAAATGTAAAATAAATTTGAGACTGCTGAATCATGGCTTAGTAGTTGGCTTATGCTTTTATTTTATTTATAATGATTGTTTACTTTTTATTTTAGTATGAGTGGGAAGGTCCCTAGAACGGTTTTAAAATACAAATAAAAAATACTAACATAATATTTATTTATTTCTTCCATTTCATTTGAGTAAACAACATGGGAAACTTCAGCACATAGCAGAGCAATAGTAGCTGCACAAATAAAATTACATACAATGAAATACAGGTAGTAATAACCCATATTTTTTAAGGTTATTAACCCCCTAAAGTACAAAATAATCTAATAAGTGAAGTTATGGTCTTTTTTTCGTCCTAATCCTCCAAACTGATTAATAAGTAGTAAGAATTAATAAATGACAACCTAAAGTTGATCTAATAAAGTTTGTGTTGTGAACTTGCTTTGACGGGTATAAAGTTGTCATAGCAACGATTATGTACACCTACGTATGCAAGTTTTTTATTATATCAAAGTTTAATGAAGTGGAATATTTGAACTGCCTTCTGTGTCGAGATTATGAAGAAAGAGCCAAGTACTTTATGAAACCCCCTCTTCTTGCCTTCTCCAGGCTGCAGAACGCAAAACAGGCTATACTTAAACCTGAAGTCATAACTAGATCAAGTATGCTTCATAACAGATATACAATTCCCATGGGATTTCTTGATGTACTGAGGGACTCTTACAAAAGATCCACATGGGTCATGATGAGTTAGGGTTTGTCATCCCTCAATATATTACTAATACTATATAATGTAATATAATAATACTGTATCCCTCAATATAATAATAAGTTTATTATTATTATCGCGGCTCTCCAATCCGGTGTCGAATCTTGGCCTCCTCTAGCAGCTTCCGCCATCTGTCAAGGTCTCTTGCCATCACCATCCAGTTCTGAAGTTCCAGAATGTTCATCGCATCAGCAATAACGCAATTAATCAATCTACACAGCAATCAGCAGCAAGACAATCAGCCCATTGTGGCTTAGGTCATCCTATTCTCCTGGTATCGTGGAATGGAGCAGCAGCCGTCTTGGGGGTTCATTGCTACCCATCCTGACGACATGTCTTTTCCACCTCAGTCTTAGTCTTTTTTACTGATAAGTTTAGCAAAATAAATAATTAGTTTAATGTTGAATGTGAAGATATTATTGTAGTTATTATTAATTTCTTCATTATTTTTTAATAATTATAAGTTAAATTATTGAAAATGAGTATTATTTTGTATTGATTGTTTTAGTTTATTCTTATTTTATTTGTCTTTTATTTAAATAATTTAATAGAATATTTACTTAATTAACACATATTTTCAGGGGCGCCACACAAAAACTGGGCAACTTGCTGCAATTAAAGTTATGGACGTTACAGAAGTAAGTTTTGATTTCTTTCTTTCCAGTCAATTTTTTATTTTATTGGTTCTATTTGTTTCTTTATTGATATTGTTTATTGTTTTGTTTAAATGAAAAGTTTTTTCTTTGTATTGTCTAAAGTCTAAAACTTTAAAATGAGTTTTTCTCATTATTAACAAGTTTTTAACCTAATTTTTTTTATTTTTATGATTTTAGGATGAAGAAGAGGAGATAAAGCTTGAAATAAATGTTCTAAAAAAGGTAATTCATAAGTTCAAACCCACTAATTGTTTTAATTCAGACTTGTGATTTTCTTTATTTAAAAAAAAGTATGTAGAAGAATTAGCAATATAACCGTTTTTTGTTATTTATGATTTTAGAGATTAAAGGTACTAACTGAAATATCTTTCATGTTACTTTGCTGTAGTAGTTTTCACATGGTCTTGCCTTATATCATCTGAACTAAAAATAGGTGCCTGATCTTTATTTGCAAAAGTAGAAAGAACATTTTTTGCCTCTTTATTTTATGTATAATATTTTCATTCTAAGAAAAACGTTATTGCATAGTTAAACATAGTTACTTCTCTGTTATACCCTTTCCATCTATATAGTTGTTTTGTGACCTGTGATTTGGTGTATGATTCAAAGTGCACCGTTCACATATAATTTTGAAAATAAATTAAAATTATTAATCTATTTCATTAAATGATAAGTGTTTGGTTATGAATGATTTGAGTGGATTTTATTGGCTTAATAAAGTTTATTGGAAAAAGTAACATTAATAGTTGATAGGGCCAAATTATAATACAATATTTTAGCAAGCTACTGAATTTAGAGAATTTATAATGGAATCGATCTGGCTTAAATTAGCATTTCGGTACCTTAGTGAAGTTGTCTTTGTTTGCTATGCTGATTTCGTATGATTGGTCTGCTGCCTGGTTCTTCAGAGGTTTCCCTTCTTCATCTCTCCCGCGGACTGGTGAGTTCTTTTAGTTTTACTCGCTCATGGTGAATACTTGATTTATTGTGAGAAATAAAATGTGTTCACTCTCAGTTCAAAAGTTCGAGTGGTTAAGTTTTTTAACTTTTTTTTCCCGCTGTTCAGGAAAGTACGCTGAACAACAGTATTGTAATAAAAGAAATGTAGACTGGCCAGATTAGGAAGTATTGTTTGCGAACTCATTTTGGTTTAATTAGGGATTGATAAATTATTTGCCACTTCTATAAATTTGTTTTATTGAAAACTAGTTTCGAATGTTATACATTCATCCTCAGTTCTAAAAACTAACTGACTAATTTATCAGTCCCTTATTAGATTGATCCTTTTATACCATCATGCAGATGTCAACTCATTTTGGTTAATTATTTTCAATATGAAACCTTTTTAATAGATCAGGAAAACAAACAACCCTCCTCGAAATTTGAGGTTTTATATTTTAAGATAAGTGAAGCACAGCACTAGTTTTCTAAACTTCTGGGATTTTGACAGATGCTTCCTGGGCTCATTCAGCCCCAAATAAATGATTTTCTGACTTTGTTCATATCAACAATAGATAGTTAGATTGTTGTGCTGACCACACTTTCTCCCATAAGCTAAGAATCAGACATCTGTGCCAGTGCTTGCCCCAAAGCCCTTCAAGGACGGTTGGAATAATTAATTTTTAATTATTCATCTGTTAAATTTTTCAGGTATGATGGAAAATCTAGTTAGATATCTTTATACATTTATTTTATACAGGATTCTTCTCTAAAATAACATACAATAACTACTGCAGATTTTTTATATTTAACTGAATTATACAGTTTAGTATCCCTAAATAACTTAATGGACCTATTAGTGCACATGCCCCTAATAGTTATGTTTTGCTATTGAAATAAAATTATACTTATTTATTAAAAATTAAACTTACGCATTAGTGCACGTAATTGAAAGAATTAAAACAAATCAAAATAATAATAATAAAATTCAAGAGACTATTTTTGACAAGGTAGCTGTCTTAAGTTATGTAGAGAGAGAACGATTTCTCTTTCTTGAGATTAACCTCCTGCACTAAGTTCTTTCGCAAGTTTTTCCCTCAAGTCGTTTGCCTATATTGTGTTTATTTGTTTGTGTTCACATTATCAAATTCGTTTTTAACAAAATAATTTTTTTTTTTCAGTATTCTAATCACAGAAATATTGCGACTTATTATGGTGCATTTATTAAAAAAAGTGCACCAGGAAAAGATGATCAGTTATGGCTTGTTATGGAATATTGCGGGGCAGGATCTGTTACAGACCTCGTCAAGTCGACTAAAGGTCAATCACTTAAGGAAGAATGGATAGCATATATTTGTCGAGAAATTCTCCGTGGTCTTTCGTATCTTCACTCAAATAAGGTTATTCATAGGGATATCAAAGGACAGAACGTGCTGCTAACTGATAATGCTGAAGTAAAATTAGGTAATTTATTTATTTATTCTATAGTATTGTTATTTTTATTTTAATCAGCAATATAAAAAAAAATCAAATTAAAGAAATTTGATAGCTTTGTGCAAACCACAGAGATGAAATTTCTGAGGAAAGATCTCAGTAAGACATGATTTGACCTAACAGGAAATCAAAGAATTTATTTGTTTCGGCCATGTAAAAGAATGCTGATTAGTAGATTACTAAAAGATGGATGGAAAGTTAAAACAGAGGGAAAGCGACCACGAGGATGACCGAGAAAAAGATCTATAAGAGGTTATATCAGATCTGACAAGGAATAGAGGACTCACTGAGGTCACAAACTGAGGTTAAGAAGTTGGCTACAGATAGAGAGGCATTTAGGAAATGGATACAGGCTACTCTGACACCGTAAGGCTGGAGTTCCCAACCCTGTGCCTGTAGGCACCATCTTGCCCTCGGGCACAATTGTGCTTGCCTAACATAACCTGGAACAGCGATTACTAACTGTTTTATGTGGCAGATCTACGATATTCAATAAAATATTATATTGTATTATTTCTTTATCATCTAATAATTAATTGGTTACATAAGCGAATTGTTTTAATATAATAATTCATTTATATCATAGCATTCTATGTTTTTTCTGTCAATAATTATTGTTTTACATGGCCTGATGCTGATCGACAAGTTTTCTAAAATATTATACTTTTTTTTTTTAAATATCTAATAATTAACTGAAAATTTGTTACAAAACATTAATTTATTTATATCATTGCATTTTATGTTTTCCTGTTAATCATCATTAATTTATTTATATCATAGCATTTTATGTTTTCCTGTTAATCATCTTTGTTATTTTGTTTATTCCCTTTTTTAGCAGTTACAAAAATTGTATGACATTGTTGGTAACACTGCATTCAACTTACTTAGTTCTTTTTTTAAATTCTAATCTCAAAGTGTGAGAATGCAATATATGAAACTAAAAGTATAATTTTAAAAACTCGGAAGAATCTAATTGCTTTTCCAATTTCAAAGATAAATTTGTTTGGAATATGGTACAAATATTGCAAAAATACCAATACTGAAAAATCAGCGCGACTTCCAGGGGTTTCATGCTACTTTTAATTCAAAATATCCTCTTATATCGGAACATTATTAACAAATATTATTAACAATATCCAAAACCCAATTTGTATTAAATATAAACGCACCAAAAACATATTGTGCCCTCCACATGAGAGATTATCTATAAATGTGCTCCCAGGGGACTCCTATCGTAAGGTATAAGGGCTGGATGAAGATGAAAAAAAATTAAATTTATATTCCTTAATCTGCATATTAATTTCAATTTATTAATCTCCAGTGCAAAATTTTTTTGTTATTAAAATGAGCAGTTTAGGCTTTTCATTAATATTCAACCCCGAATCAACAGTTCTAATGATGTAGTAAAACAACTTTTTTTTTCTCAATATATTTTATTTTTCATCACTAGAGAAAAATATTTGATTTTTTTAAAATGTGTAATGTGAAGTTTTATTATTACATGACATTTAGTTTGATATTAGTCACTTTGTCTTTGCTCTTGGAAAAGACATCTCACATCAACTTGAGAGAAAGTAATGATAAAAATTATTTTGGAAGATGTGAATCTGATAAAATGAACTTAACGAAATTTAGTGTCAGTAGGTCCAAGTTTGGAATATTTCTGATGAAAATAGTTAACAATTAAGTTACTCATCAAGAATTAATTATATAAATATTTAAGTAAATATATCAGGTCATCCCATAAGTAATGTTAGTTTTTAAAAATCTTTGGAAATTCAATAAAGTAAAAAATGCTGCTTCAACTTATCCGAAACTTGCAGAAATACATGGAGAAAACGTCATTAGTGAACAGCAAGTGCAGAGAGGTGGTTTGAAAAGTTTCGAGTGAGAAACCGTAAACTTAAAGACGAGCCTCGAAGGGGTCGAACAATAGAGCTTGATAACAAACTCCTCCAGGCTACTGTTGAAGAAAGTCGTGTTATAACAGTTAAAGAATTAGCAGAAAAACTTGGATCGTAACAGTTGAAGAATTAGCAGAAAAACTTGGATCGTAACAGTTGAAGAATTAGCAGAATAACTTGGAGCGACACATTCTACCTGTCCACTGTCATTTGCCATCAGATCCATTTTAATTGAAATTTCAGCACAGACAAAAACATAATAAATAGAAGAGTTAGTAATGCTATATTAAACAAAATATGTAAACTCAATTCAATTGTAAAGGATGGATTAGTAATATCAGCATAAACAGACAGATTTTTAAAAACCAACATTACTTATAGGATAACCTGATAAATATGTTATTTTGGTTTTTAAATTAAATACTTTTAATACAGTTCAGTATTTTATTAGGGTTGTTATATTTAATATATTTATTTTATTGAGTTTTTATAACTTATTTATTTATTCTATTGGATTTTTATTGAACTTCTGAAGCTTTTTATTTAAATAAAATTTTCAAGTTTTACTAATTTTAAGATTTGCTAACTGAAATATTTTTTATTATAGTTGATTTTGGCGTGAGTGCTCAATTGGATCGCACTATTGGTAGAAGAAATACTTTTATTGGAACACCTTACTGGATGGCTCCAGAAGTCATCGCTTGTGATGAAAATCCTGATGCCACCTATGATAACAGGAGTGACTTATGGAGTTTAGGTGATTATTATTTTTTTTCTATTTATTTTTCTGTAAAGATTCAGTGCTATTTTTTAATAAACTTTTGAAATTATGTTTAGGGATTAGCTTTAATTTATGTTATAAATTTTGATATGCATTCCAGATTTTTGAGATACTTTCTTAACTAAATTTAAACATTTATTTAATCGCTTGCAAACTTGACCAATGGTGCTTATAATAAGATATTAAATAGAAGAATCTTGTTGTAGTAAGGGAGGTCTAGCTCCCAGAAATGATGAAACATTAATTTTTATTTATTTTTTGCTTTTTCTGTACCTAAAACTCATTCTGAACATTTTTATATCCGTTTCATTTATTTAAGATGTTAAGAGCTGAGTTAAAATGTTCACGAATACAGGCTAGACCTCTCTTAACCTTTGATGTATTAACTAATCATACTATTATATGAAAGGACAGCCCGTTTTTCGTATAGTAAACACCAACGCAGTAACTACTGAACCAATCTTTACCAAATTTTAACTATATCATCTTTATGGTTCCTAGATGGTTTTGCAATAATAAAATGTACTGATATCGATATAGTGACTGTGCAAAAGCCAAAAAGCCATTTCTTCCATAGAGTATAGTCCCAAAACGGCTCAGAAGATTTTAATGAAACTTGCCTAAAGTCTTCTCCTTAAAGCCCTTTAACTATCCAGACATGAACTACATCCTCCAGAAAAATAAGTGAAAATTATGATGGAAAGAATATTTTATTTGCGCATATCTTGAAAATCTGCTTAGTTGTAAGGTAATTAAATTATCTACAAACCAAAAAATATATCATCGAAATTGAACCATTATTAACAAAGATACAGCACATTGAACATTTTAGCTATGTTTTTATTTTCCTACTGCTGGAAGTGGGAGGAACTGCAGAACATAAGCGCGCTGCTAGGTAAGGAAAGTATTGTAATTGGGTCAAATTTTCTTGTGCAGTTTTTAGCAGTTCTTCACGATGCAGAGCCTCCTGAGTATAAAAGGCAATTTATTTTTTACCATTGGTCAGTCTTTGCCATGATAATCTCTTGATTAGGTGAACTAATTCTATTTTAAACTTCAATTAATTTGATTTTTTATTACTGTATTTGTACAAACAATAATTTTTATCTAACTTTCAATTGTGTTCATTTAATCTGTACATATATATATATATATATATATATATATATATATATATATATATATATATATATATATATATATATATATATATATATACACACTAATCGAGCAATAATGAAACATTACCGGGTCAGCTGGTTTTAATGATAAATTATTTACTCTAACCCTTGATGTGCCAACTGAAAGTGTCATTTTATTTTGATTTATTTATTTTGAGATAAAGTTCTTTCACAATGCGAATATTAAGCCATCACATACAATATATAAATCATATAATATAATAATAATGAAATATATTAATTATATAATATATTATTTGTCATTGGCCCTTTTCCCAAATATTACGAACAATAATATGTCGTCATTGACACAAAAAGGTTTAAACAAAGAAAAAGTGGTTTGGCATGTGGTCAGGAAATTGCTTCAATGTGTGTCGATATTTTGATATTCGTTGTAGGCTTTCATGAAAGTCGGTTGACTTAATGAGAGAATATGAGCGAGCGAGTTGATTCTAAGGAAGGTCTAAACTTAGCAGTTATTACTTTATTGTGTGTCTCTTTTCTGACCACATCCGCTAATACCTTCTCTGTGATTGCATCTATGGTCAATTATATCTCCATCTGTAAAAATTTTTCATTATTAAATTTATAATATAATATAAATTTTTATTATTATTTCATGTTTATTTATTTCAATATTACCCTTTCAGGAATTACTGCTCTCGAGATGGCAGAGTCACAACCTCCATTGTGTGACCTTCATCCTATGAGAGCATTGTTTTTAATACCAAGAAACCCCCCACCTCGCCTTAAGTCAAAAAAATGGTCTAAAAAATTTCATGGTATGTGTAGTCTACGCTTGTTTATTTTTTCTTTTATTCATTGAATTGCGATTGATATAAATTGTTTACATTTTTTTTTAATTGAGTTTTATGTTGGTCATACTGTTGTCTGATCCCCTATAATAAATAATCATTGTGAATTATAATAGTCAACCACCCATCACTTCTATAAATCGCTTAAAATTATAAATTGAATTAGTTCTTGAAAACTTAAAACTGTGCTCTATTTTTCATTATCTGTGAAGATTAAATATTTGGGTAAGAACCGTCTGAATTAGAAAAAACATAAGACCGGTAAAAATTAATATTTACTTTTTGGATTGTTCAGCAGTTTTTTGCTTTTTCATGAATGTCTTCGTTTAGCTTTTGTTTCTTTAAATTGCTAGAGCTTTCAGTACTAAATTTATTTGTTTTAAGTTTTTGCTTCCTGTTTAACCATTATCACACTTCATGTAAGTCAGAATTAATAAGAATGTAATATAAAAATATAAGAAAATAATGAAACATGTATATAATTATGTGTAATATTTTTGTTTTTTGATTTATTTTGTTCAATCTACTGCAGGTTTCATAGAGACTGTGTTGGTTAAAGATTACCATCAAAGGCCTTATACGGAACAGCTTTTAAAACACCCATTTATTAGGGACCAACCTACTGAAAGGCAGGTCCGCATACAACTCAAGGACCACATTGATAGGTGTAAGAAGAGGAAACAGGAGAAAGGTATCTTTATTTTTATGGTTTTTCAATAATTAAAATAATTTCATGAACTTATTACCTTTTCAGATACAGATTTTTAATTTTAACTTCTTTTTTTTTCAGAACGGGAGGAGTACAGGTACAGTGGAAGTGAAAATGAGGAAGAGGAAGTGGCGACTGCTGGTGAGCCTTCTTCTATCGTCCAAGCACCGGGTGACAATACCTTACGGAGGAATTTTCAACAAATTCAAGAAGGGCGGACGCTGGGGCAGGGTGAACCCCCACCAACTAAAGAAGGAAAAGGGGGCAAGGAAAAAGAAGAAATACCGGAACCAGGACCGCCCTCTCGAGCTGCAATACCACAGCGTCTTATTGGTTAGATATTTTTCTGTTTCTTATTTATTTCCTTTTCTATATAGCGCTCTGTTGTGTATTATTGATAATATCAGGAATAGCTAACTAAGGTTTACTTCAGTTAGAAATTATTCAAACCATGGGTAATTGTTCCATTTATTCTATAAATTGAGTTAGTTCTATAATTCTTTGGATTATATAGACAATATACAACTACATTATTTTAAAAATTCTTAAAATACAGTAAAAAGTTTTATAATATGGAATGAAATAGCCCAAACTTGCGATTATTTTCTATGTAATGTTATCGTTTTACAAAAAAGCCTTAACAGCTAAATATAATGAGTTGCTAAGTGAAAGCAGAAAAAAGATAATAATAAGGTATAATTACTTTTTTCTTAGCCCTGATTGATATAAGCCCTCCTTAAACTTTGGCTGAAACGTCAGAACACAATTAAATAACTTTACTTATTTGTGTGTTCTTCTTTACTGACCGCACTTCCCCAACCAACTTCTACTAATTACCTTTGTTTTATAAGTATTATTATTAATCACATGGCAGACATAATTTTTTCTAACTTTTTTGTTAGCTAAAACATTTTCATAAAGATAATAGTAAAACAGAATCACAAATTTTTTTTTGATTTGAAAAAATCAATAGGATCAAATTTAAAACAAAGAAGCTAATAGAGGCATTTAAAGTTTAATTTATTATTTATGCATGAATCTTTTTTTTTTTTTAAATAAAAAAAATTACATGAAAAAGTAATGAGATCTGTTTAAGTGAAAGGCTTAAGCTAAATTAAGAGATAGATTAATATCAAAAGGAGAAACAGGATATTGATATTAACACAATCTTATCTAACATACTGACAATGGATTAAGTTATTTTTTTTTGTCTATTATAGATTGATATGAATATATAGATAGATAGATCTGTTTTCTGTTTAAACTTGTCTATCTCCTGATTTAACTTTTTTACTTCCTTGTACAAAGTAAAGGAAGTAGTATTCGCGAAAATTTTCAGTTTTCAACGGAAATATCCATTTTGACTAGTTTCGTCGTGGCGTCTGTACGTACATTCGTTCGTTCATATTTCGCATAACTCAAAAACCGTTAGCCGTAGAAAGATGAAATTTCGTATTTAGGATTGTTGTAAAATCTAGTTGTGAACCTCCTTTTTTGGTCACTGCTTGATCACCGGAAGTGGTACTTTACTAAGGTCATAATTGATTTTTATCAAAAATTATATTAAAATACTATGCAAAACTTCTCCAATTTAGTATTATAACTTATATATTGATTTAAATAACATACTAGATTTTGGTTTAAATTGAAAAACCGGAAGCGGTACATTACTTGAAGGTCATACTACTCTTTCATCAAAAATTATATTAAAATATAATGTAAAACATCTCAAATTTGGTAAATAGGACTTTTATATCGATAGGAATGTATTTAATATATTTTGGTTAAAATTGGTGAGCCGAAAAGAGTACTTTACTTGAAGGTCATAATAAGATTACATCCAAAATTATATTTAAATTAAATACATAAATCATATGTTTCGGTAATAAAGGTTACAAACGCAATTTGGTTTCTAATCTAATTAAACATTTTTATTACTTCTTTTAAGTGTTAAAATTGAGTGTAAAATACTGGTTTTCCTCCCCATTTGTGTGTGTGTCAATAAATGGGTGTCGAGAAGCCGAGTGTCGTTTTTGAGATACTGCAATCTTGGAAACTAATAACCAAATTCAGGATCACTTTTTGAGCCACCGATTTATAGTTTAATAGGCGTATAAGGAAGTCATGTGTTCTCCACATCAGATATTTTTTTAGTTATTAACAATCATTAGTAAATATTCAAATGTATGCATCTATCTCAAAATATGCCAAATAAAACTGCTTTTGATTGCGTCTAAATACTCCAAAATTTAAATAGATATTTAGACACTTGATTAATTAAAGGTCATCTAACTATAGAAGTGCATAAAGATTAATCTCTGTGGCCATGGTGGCCGAGAATCAAGCTGTGACAGATAATTTATGGCGTCACCTTAGCAATCTTGAGACTGCTGCAGCGCCGATTTGAATCCGGCCTGGACAGGTTAAAATTTATTTCATGGCAGTCCCTCGTAATGATTCTCGATCTTACCACTCTGGCTAGAATAGGTTGGTAACCTGCAGGATAACCCTGTTTCGTCCTGTTTGCCTTAATAGGGTATGCAAGGGCATTAAACTTCAATAAAATAAAAAGATTCATCTCTGGTAATGACTTACATTTTCTATTTTGGTTCTAACAAACTACATTTTCTATTTTGGTTCTACCAAACTTTATAACTTGATACAAAATCTTATTTATATTTCAATCAATTGACATAAATTTAGCACTAGTTTTTACTCAACTGTGTCTGAATTGTTAATCCAGTTGTTCCTGAACCTCATCCTCCTTCGAGACCTCTTCCACTTCCTCCTCGAGAAGATCGGCAGCAAAAACCATCCTCACAGCATCAACCCCAGCCAAATCAACAGAGGAATTCTCATGTCTTCAAACCTATGGTAAGGATGGTTTAAATTGGATTAGTTGTTAACATTATTTTATTAAATATTACTGGAGATTAAAAAAAAAAATTAATGGTAGTATTGGTAAATAAAGTAAAGTGTACAATACGACGGGTGATCAATGCCTGCTAAATATTTAATCTATAGTGTCAGTGCAATAGAATTGGGTATATGAAATTATCGGGTTGAATGAGGGCACACCGATTGATCAGGAAATTAGCAATGAACCGGCTAGTAATCTCTTAGTGGGTGTGTCTAGATGTGATGGAAGGATAGTTTTGAATCAATCTTGTCAGTTTGAGTTCTGCAAGGGTTCGATGGAGGAAAGTTTTTAAGCAATATTCTTTTTAGCCATATTGGTATCAAATTTCACCAGTATGCCAAGCCTTATTAGTAATGTGTTGGTTATAATTTTTCCTAAGTCAACATCTGTTCCTCTAATTTTCTAAAGCAGATATTTACCTGAATGAATATTTAATCTATTCTAGACTCCTCTTTGCTGATACTTTCCAATTATCTGCCCTCTTCATTCTCCTTTGTAAAACGATTTTAAAAACTTGGTATGCCATGAATTGCAGCTTTCCTTACTCTATAATTTTCAAAGACTGACTTTTTTTTTTTTTCTATGGTTCAGAATTAGAGATGTTCCTTATTAGTTTACGTAACTTGATATTCAGAATAAGAATGTATATTTAGTCTACCACAGATCTCCATACCTCCATAGGCTTTCTATAGCAATACCTAAAATACATTTAGATACATGGCAAAATGTTATAAGTAATACTATTATTTTTTATTATTAAAAGCATAAACATTTTTCATAATTATTTTATTTATTTCTAATGTTCATGAGTTTTTATTGAAGGACAAAGTTTTATTGTTTTGTTTTTATTTTATTTTATTTTTATTTAAAACATTCTTTATTTTATATGTTTTATCAGTATTTTTTTTCTTCATTTTTTTTTTCATGTTCTCACACTTCACTGTTCACTGCTTAGCTGCCGTCTAGTAAAAGACCGGAGGTAAGAAATGAGGTTATCTTGAATTATTATTATTTGAGATCGCCTTAGTAAATATTTACTCATTTCAATCTTGATTTTAATAAAAGAAATAATTAAGTTAATTAAATTGTTTTTATTCATAGGATTTGGATATGCTTGCCGCTCAGTTATCTGATTTCGGTGAACGTAGAAGACAGAATGGTGCACCTAAACCTCCAACTACGGGAGTAATAGAATCCGATTCTGATACCGAAGAGGAAGAAGACGAGGTCGTAGGAGGCAGTGGTGGCCGCCAAGGCAATGATGGTACATTACTGGCTTCAGATCCGCCAAAACCTCTGTAAGCAACTTTTGCCTCTTAAGCAGATTCTTCTTGTCACTGGTTAATTATCTACATAAGGGTTTATATATTTTTTTTATTTATTTGATGTCAGAACAAATATGGAGCGGGGTAGCTCAATGGGTAATTTACGGGTCCGGGTTCGAATCAAGCTGTGACAGATAATTTATTCATTCTGTTATATCAGTCTTGAATCGACTCTGGTTGGGAGACCCTTCAGGACCAAACAGCCTCTATAAATTGAGTGGGGATTACTCTGGCGTGTGAATGCTGACCCATATCCACTTCTTGGTCAGATCAAAGGACCATGCTACTCATATTCAGAGAATATATGCTGCAATGGATATATTATATTGACATGCAAGGAAACAAATGGCTCAATAAGCCAACTTAATCCTGGCATGAAGAAAAAAAAAACATATTTTTCGGATTATCTGGATTGCCTTTGGTCCCAGTAACTCCGTATAAACGAGGTTTTACTGTAATTCTGGGTATACAAAAACTTTTCCCTGCATACATTTAAGTGCTGGATGCTGTACCAGAATGGTTCGGATTAGTAAAAGTGTCTTCAATGGAGACTTATTAATCATTCTCACACTCATTTTGCTTCTGAGCTTCATTCAAATTTTAGATTCAGATCAGACTGAATATTGCCATAAAATAAAATATTTGTATATATTATGTGCTGCTGAAGCCATTACAAAAAAATGATATAATACCTCTAACGATTTAATTAATTAACTAATTATATAAATTATATTTCTTCATGCACACTCACTAGGCCTGAATTCTCTCCTTACAGACCAGCGGATTCCCAGTCCATACTTCATGAAGTCAAGGGTATGTGGAACTACTTTTTTTTTTTTAATTATTATTAATCCAATATTTTTGTTGTTTTTTTTTTCTTTAGTTTTAATTTTAAGTTTTAATGTTATAATGCAGATTAATAGTTTTTCATTATTTTAAAAATAAATACCTTTATTTTGAAGTAATAGACTTTAAGATTTATCATTAATTAAATTGAACCAAAAATTTAAAGACGTAAATGGTTGGGTAAGAGATAAGTTATAAAATCAATCATATAAGGTTATCTATTCAAAATTAATTTAATTTTCCCTAGAATTGAGGGGATTGTTTATTTAATCTGAGGCCAACTGAGGCATTTTGACTTAAAAAAGTATGAAAGTCATTAAAAAAAAAAAATTCTGTTGGATAAACAGGCCAGCAACATGGTATTGCTTGTGAGTCATTAGAAGAAATATTTCAGTTTCAGCTAACCTTCAGGCATGGTATTAGTGCTGAGCAATAATAATATATATATAATACATTTTTTTTTTAAATTTGTTTTTGTGACTTATATGCTATTTATATATATGTATTATATTTTATATTTATTATATACTTATAATTAATGCTTATTTTTATCATTTGCTCAAAACATCGATATTTCTGAGATTTAATTTTTTTAATTAGGCCCATCTTCTTCTGGAGGAGCTCCAAATAGACCACTGCCACCTACGCCTGATGAAGAGGAAAGTGGTGACAGGACATTAGTGATGCGACGGGTGAGCCTATATGTTATGACAATTTTATGCCTTTATTCTCTCAGATTCCCTCTTAAGAGCACAAGTCAGGCAATGCACTTAGTAAATAATGAAATTTATCAAAAGCAGATTGTGTATTGTTTTCTTTATCTTATAGTTACTTTAAATGTGTAGCACAGTAAATGATACATAATGCTGCACATTAAAGCTATTAAAATCATTTGGAATGATGAGCTTTATGGTTTTAAGAATGCTGTCAGTGTTTTTAATCGTTCATATGCATTGTTCGTAAACATCAATGTTTCATAGTGCCTCTATAAAATTTTTGTGTTTGTTGATTGTGTATTGATATATATTTTTACCTTTTTACAATTCTTCTATGACAGGCATTAATTTAAAGCCAAAATGATATATATATTTTAGAAAAATTAACCTTTTATAATTATGTAGTTTAACTTTCTTGACTGATTCATTTTTGTTCTTTTTTTTGGATGGATATTTCTGTTCTTGTGACTGAACCTCTTGAATCTAATACCGTTATATGTGGAACAGAGGACTCAAGATAAGTCTAAACGTGCATCAGATTCTGAAGAAACATCTTTACTTAATGATTGGGATTTGTCAAAGTTATTGTCCAATTTCAATGAGAAAATTGAGCGCTTAAGAGGCACAAATACAAATACTTCTGACACATCTCCGGATACCTCTAAAGGAAAAGATGATAGAAAGAAAGAAGATTCCATTTCTGAGAGGGTGGCTCATAGAAGGAATGGTTCTGAACTTTCAAGGATATTCAGGTTGAGAAGAGAAAATTCAGATTTCTTTCCAGCAAGGCATTCAGCAGTGTTTCTTGAAGAAAAGAGTATCGAAGAGAGCTTGAGGCGGGGTTCGGAAGTAGCTGGGTTGAAGTCGGCTAATGGAGAGCCTGTATTAACTGGTCCTGTTCGTCCCCGGAGACAGAGAACTGAGGGCGATATTGTTCTCCGCCAAGAAGGAAAAAGGAGAATATCTCATGACAAGAGTAACACTTTCAAGGTGAGTCTTCGACTGGCGAACGGCAGTTTATTGCATCTATTCTCCTCTTTATTCTTATGCTAATTTTTCTTATGTATATTTTGTTAATTTTTTTTTCCGCTCATGTATGGGATTATGATGTGGTTGTATGGATAACATTTATTGGAAAATGTGAAACTTAAGATTTGGTATCGACGATTTGCTTTTTTAAAAATTGATTTTTGTCTTACCCAAAAGCAGAGTTTGATTTGGTATGAAATTGATTAATTTATAATTAATGTTTCAGTTATTTTTGTATTTAACTTTATACTGTTTTGGTTTTATATGCTCTTGTGTTGGAAAATTATCTTATTGCTTAATTATTTTGTTTGTGCTTTAAATTAAATGACTTTTTTAAGCTGGAGTATTGTTTTCTTTTATTGAGGGTAGCTGTGTTTTCAAGATCAAATCTGTTTAACATCTTTTAGTGTGCATCATTTGATTTATATCAAACTCATAATATCAGATAATTAATTAAAAATCAGTGGTAAATTTTAGAGCTAGTCTTGCATGGAGTGAGTTTGAAAAATATTTAGTTTTCTTACCAAACAAATTCAGCATAGATTCATTTTCATGATTGAATTTGTTTCATAAAATTCTCCTTTAATTTTCCTAATTTTGATACAAAGTGCGTTGACCTCAGTGCCATTTAATTGTAATACAATCATATTGATATTAGTTAGAGGATGTTTTGGGGAAATAATTTATATTTGACATAAATTATTCATCTTTTTTTCTGACTCCTTAAATATCCCTTTGAGCAGTGGTTCTTAACCTTTTAGTGATCAGCATCTCTTAAAAAATGCTCGCATCAACCTTAATCTAAAAGTAAGTTTTTACGAACGTTAGAAAAATAATTACTATTTAACACTCCCTTCAGATATGGTAGTTTCTCTATAAACTTTATAAGCTTCTCTGGCACCATCTTAAATGCTTTTTTTCACTCATGGTTAAGAACTATTGATTAAGAGGGAAACAAAAAATTCATTTCATATTTAAATATTGATAACTCAAAAGTTAGGTATTCCTTTGTGAAACTCTTTTGGGTGTATTTCAAGTTCTAGTTGTTTTCACGTTCCTTAGAATAATATGTGTTTATTGAAGGAAATTGAATATTATGTAGAACGAAAGAAAGTAAAAATATTTGGAGTTTCCACTCACTTGACTTTTCTTACCAATTTGGGTGTAATGCCCAATACAAAAATTGTTTGCTGTATCTTCGCCAATATGGGTCCGATATTGATATAAAAAAGATATTTTTGTATTTATTTTTTAAAATTTAATTTTGAAGACAATCACATTATTTTTCAAATGAGCATCTTGATATTACATGAGATCTATAGTTTTCAAGTTAATCGGAAAAAAAAAAAAAAAAAAAAAAGTGAACGGGTTTACATTGGAACATGAGCAGAATACTTAAAATAAAAAAAAATAAGGTCTAATATACTGTATTTTTGCTAATACTGGTACTGTTCAGATGATATTTTTATTTTTTTGTAGGGAATTTAATTACCTTTTCAGTGATAATTAGAATTTTCCATAAATTGCTTACTTCTGAGTTATGCTACAATAAAATTTACTAATGGAGGAAGTTATTGTTGACCGTATATTTGTATTTAAAGGGAGAAGTTGGTCGGGGGGTGCGGTCAAAGACTACCATAAGCGAACTTATATATTTTTTGCCGACGTTTCGGCCTAATTTTAGGCCATCTTCAGGGCTAAAAGGAAAACAAAATAACAACAATGAAAAAAGAGACAGAGGCAGTACCAGTAACAGTAAAAATGATAAAAAACAGAAAATACAAGTAAGATAAAAAAAGTATGAAGTATAAAAAGAAAAAGATAACACTAAATTACATAATACAAGAAACAAATGAAAAAGTAAAATAAAATAAAATAAATGAAATAACAATGTAAAAATTAATTGAAAATAAAAATAATGCGATATTTACACAGGGAATAGTGATATATATGAAATCTATTAATTAAAAAGACAAATGGTATGAAGATTTGGTAATGTGTAAAGCATACAGAGATAGTTGTATATAGTTGTATATGACAAGTTATCACATTACAACTAAGTTGTCACATCACAACTATCTCTGTATGCTTTACACATTACCAAATCTTCATACCATTTGTCTTTTTAATTAATAGATTTCATATATATCACTATTCCCTGTGTAAATATCGCATTATTTTTATTTTCAATTAATTTTTACATTGTTATTTCATTTATTTTATTTTATTTTACTTTTTCATTTGTCTCTTGTATTATGTAATTTAGTGTTATCTTTTTCTTTTTATACTTCATACTTTTTTTATCTTATTTGTATTTTCTGTTTTTTATCATTTTTACTGTTACTGGTACTGCCTCTGTCTCTTTTTTCATTGTTGTTATTTTGTTTTCCTTTTAGCCCTGAAGATGGCCTAAAACTTAGGCCAGAACGTCTGCACAAAATATATAAGTTCGCTTATGGTAGTGTAATTCTTTGACCGCACCCCCCTGACCAACTTCTCCCTTTAAATAAAATTTACTTTTCGTGATACAATTTTTTTCCCTCTTTTTTTTTGAGGTTGTATTATATTTGAAAAGGGCTTTAAGGAGAAGGCTAGGCAAGTTTCATCAGAATCGCTAAAGCCATGTTGGCGCAAAAAAAAACATGTTTTTTTGGTTATTGTGTGCAGGGTGCCTGATCTGATATACAGGTATAAAGGGCCAAAACAATATCGGTCAATCTGATTAAAGAAATAATTTTGGCACTGACACACAGACCAATGGGCGAGAATGCATTTTTTGAACTCAGGGTACTTTGAAATTTTAAGATCTGTTTTAGCCAGATACCGAAAATTTGACCTGATTACAAATCCTTCTTTGCCTGTGGTGGCGAAAATTTCCAAATATGCCATTATTTTTTGTGTATCATGAATAAATGCCAAATGATTCTTTCACCAATTTATGATAAATAATGAATTCTTGATGTGAAAAAGAAAAAAAAAAGGTAAAATAATTTTTTTTATTTTATTTGTATGACAGAAGTATAGTTATTAATTGGATTTAAAAAAATTAATGTTATATTTTTATAACCAAAAAATTTAAAAAAAAATTATTTCTCTTGAATTAACATCACATATTATGCTTTCACATTTTCTCCTGTAAATGTTATCCACCCAACTTAACTGTTAACAAAGCTTTTAATTCATAGTTTTTATTTGTGACATTTATTTATCTCATTCACGAATTGTTTTGGAAATGAGTCAGCAATGAATTTGTTTAAGTTTTAGTAAACAATTTTTAGTCAATTTTAGCTACTTAGAGCGATATTTGTTAATTTATATAAAAGGAAATAGTCAATTGGTTTAGGTATTAGAATACTTTTCAAATAATTCATAATTTAAAAAAAAAAAAAAAAAAAAAAAATTGAATCCAGTATTTTTTTTTGATCACTTCATTTAATTTAATTTTTATATTTTATGAAGCAACTAATTAATAAGTGATTTTACATAATTGTGTAAATTATCAATAGTATTCAAGGAACTTTCTGATCTTTAGTACGTTCGTGTTCTATAATTCAAAGAATAAAAACATCTATTAAATAAAAGGATTAATAATATAAAAAATATATTTTTAACTACCTAAAGTTTCAATGTTTTGTTTTTAACTCACATTGTAATTTACACATTTTTAGGTCTCCTAATTCCAATAATGTGATTTTTGTTTAAATATTCAGTTGTCGTACTCTCTGTTTAAGGATTGTTTCTCCTTAACTAGTGGACTGTTTTCCATGATACTTTAGAAATATGTAACATGATCCATTTAGGGTTCTTATAAATGCAAAGAGTTTTCAGAAAAAATCTTCTAGTTTGGAGATATAGTAAAAGTCTAACCTGTTGGATCATAATAATTTGAGTTAATCAAAAACGATAATAAGCTGATATTGCGTGGAGTGATTTTTTTTTAGTTTGAAGAGGGATTGCAATATTTTTGTTTGGTTCCTCATCAACAAACAGCAATTTTTCACTTCTTGTTTTATTTTTTGTCATTAGTCCTATCATTGTTTTTAAAAATACTTGAATCTTAGTGGAATTTTCTCAGTTTGGATCATTTTCTTTAGAATCAAATTTCCAACATGGAATAAACCTGGAAATTTTCTTACTGAACATTAAAACAATATAAAATTATTTGAAGGAGAAGGCGTTTAGGGGTGGCACGGTCAGAAATGAAATACAGATTAAAGTAAAATACTGTTTTAGTGTGTGCTGATGTATTGGTCTAAATAATAGACCTTCATCATGGCCGAAAAGATGTCAATAGATGACAGAATCATTCTTACAACTGTCGATAAATCGATAGAACCATTGACTTTTATCGATACACTTAGTTCGAAACGTGGATTTAAAAACTTTTTCCTAAATCATTTGTTATCACCTTATTTGTACTTTTGAGGTTTATTTAATAATTAATTCAAAAATAAATACCCTAGTGCAATACATTAAAAAATGTGTGTTCATATTAAAGCTTCAATGGTTAATATCTATGGTATATGTATGTATTGTATACAACAGTAAATATTGGGAGTTGTAAATATTTGTACAATTGATAAAATACGTGACATCGTTTTGTACTTGAACTAAAATATATTGTATACATGTCATCATTCCCTAGCATATGTGGTTAGTTTTGAAATGATCAAATGCATTAAAATATATTTGTGTTTATTTTTATAAACTTTTTTTAAAATAGTTAAATTATTCAATGATTTATTGAGAATCTATTCCATTGACTATTTCCTGCTAGGTGCAAAAAAATATTCTTTGGAGTTATTAAAATAATAAAAATTAAAAAAATAGCTTAGTATTAATTTTTTGCTTTTTTGATTGTTTGTTTTTTATTTCTTAAGAAAATAAAAAACTTATTTTGTGTTAGAAACTGAGAGTACAAAATGTTTATATGTTCTGCTAATTGCATTGACTAACATATTCTTGGAGGAATCAACCATTAATTTTTGTAAGTATGTATTTGTGGTTCATCGCAGGGTCATTTAAACATTTTAATATTATAATGTAATCCTAAATTATAAATCTGTAACTTAAGGCTACTTGGACCCAGTGGAGAGTTGCTTGGACTCACCGAAAAATATTTTAAATTAAACCTATATCTCTTTTTATGAAAATATAGGAATAATTCACTATTTCATCAAAAGATAGTAGCCCTAGTGATAGGTCCTGAGGCACTTTACCACGTTTCTGCTACTTTTTTCGTTCCTGTTACTTTTTTCAGTTTAGGTCTTAATAACCTCCTAGGATCCAAGTAGCTCTAAGTTATGGTATGTGGCAATACGAGTTATTTTATTGGTTGGTTCCTTCTATTGCATTATCCTTCCCTTTTGTAATTTGTTATGATTAATATGCACTTTTTATTTAAATTAACAAGAATAATTTAATATCATTGTGATAGAATTTGTATGTTTATGATACTAACAAAGTAATTTTTAAAAATTAATCTTCACCGTGCACATATATTTTAGAAATGGGAAGCTATAGGGGATGTAATGTTTTTATTTTAATTTTTTTTTTTTTTTTTACAAATTGTTAGTTGTAGAATTCATGTTTTTAAAATATATATTTTAAGCTATAATTATTATTTGTGGCTATATTTTAGTTGTATTCTGTGTGTGTCATGTCCAGAGTGCCCCGAGATCCCCGCCTCAGCTCAGCTACTTCAGCAATAATATATCTGTCGAATAAATTAATTACAAACACCAGTTAGCCACTCTCTCTCTTTTTTCATTCATGAATATTGAACATACATGGTTACATGTGTACATAGTCATTCATATTTATATTAAAAATTAAAGCCAAAATATTACAAAGAGTGTTTAGAGATGTGAACTCCCAAAAGTTGTTAAAGATTGGCATGAACTGGAAGACGAGCCTGTATCAGTCGATGTCTATGGCACTGCTTTTTGTCAGCATGGCAGTATTCATTGTTTGTTTTGTGTTCTCACATGGGTAGTATATTTTAACTACACTGCACGTATTGTTCAATATCAGCATGATTTTTGTTTTTTAATGTGTTAATGCATCATATGTGTTTTTCATTGTTGGCTGCACTTAAAGCTTGTTCTAATGTGTCACCTCATAGTTATGATTTGTTATTTTATTGCTAATTATAACTAATAATTTGTTAAGCCCTAATTTTGTTTTTTTAATTAAAGAAAATAATTTTTTTTAATTATTTTTCTTTGGCTTTAAATTATCTATCTACCAGTGTTTAGATTAATTAATATATCTGGTTATATCCCATGAAATAACAGTATTTAGGGAAAATATTAATTAGTTAAAGAGGTGCGATATAATTTTATTACTTAATAAATATATGCTCCATCCCATCTTTACAATTTTCCCAATGAAGGTTTTTTTGTTTGTTTTTTACATTACCTCATCACAATAATTCTGAGGGGAAGTAAATTCTCATAGGGCATTTTCCTTGAAGAAAATAGTCCCAGATGTTGAGAGTTGATCAGTCACTGATTGGCAAGTTGTGTACTGAAAAACTTCAGAATAACAGTTCTGGTCTTATTACTCATACATTTACTGAAAAATAAATTTTAATTATATTCACACTCATTAATGGCAACTTCAAATCTGACTGTTCTTGTGATATAATCAGATAAAATTACAGTATTAAGATTTTTTTTTGTTAGAAATTAGGTACAAAAAATTAAAGTTCAGAGGTTCCCAAATTTTTGCAGAGTTAAAATCCCTATTAAAACTGTCTAATTTCTGAATTTAGATGGATTTAATAGTTGTTATTACATAGTTAATATTCTATGTAGCCCCCCTATGAAGAAAGTAATAAGGATTAATTTTAAAAATAAATGAATATCTGCTGCTACTGAGAAGTCCAGCCCATTGAACCCAAATAATGACCGATCATCTTACACTACATACGCTATTTAAACATCATGGTGACAACTAATACAGTCGGTCTATATTTTTCAGAATTACTTCAGATTTTTCAGACACATTGAACCTCAGGTTATTTTTGGTTTATTATTTTCAATAGTGAACTCCTTTGTAATTGACCAAGAAAACAAAAAATGTGCTCAAACCCTTCAAAATCTGAGATTTTACATCAGGCTGTACGTTGTACTGGGACTACTGGACTGATTTTTTCAATATTGGCCATCAATATGCCATTCAATATTGCAAGTCACAGGTTATGTCAGGATGAGCCTCGGAACTAGACACTATTCTGACATTGAAACAAAATGGTGACCAATTACTGACGCCCATATCTCTGCCATTTATGAAGATAGATGATAAATATAAAGTTTTTTGGAATCATTACCCCAAAGCCTTCTTTTTCTCGTTATGGTTCTTACTTTTGTACAATATATCAATAATTGCTTTTCTCTGAATTCTTTGCTTTACTTAATTGCCTGACGAGAATGCGGGATCCTCAGAGATAAGGGGCAATAATTACTACTTTTTTTTTTTTTTTTTTTTTTTTAGTTTCTGCCCCAATGTAAATTAAGTAAGATAAAAAATTCACAAATAGCGCACTTGTACCATGGGAGAACCATGGCCCTTTTAACTTGTACCATGGGAAGACCATAGCTCTTTTAACTTGTACCATGGGAAGACCATAGCTCTTTTAACTTGTACCATGGTAAGACCATGGCTCTTTTAACTTGTACCATGGGAAGATCATGGCCCTTTTAACTTGTACCATGGGAAGATCATGGCCCTTTCAACTTGTATCATCAGAGGAACATAGCCCTTTTAACAATTAATCATATTAATAACAAATAATTATAGCCTGTTCTGAGTTTATTCTATTCGTGCAGTTGTTCAAATATCTACGATTTGGACATTAGCCTTTATTGTTCCAAGGAATAGATATATCATATGAATTTTCTCCCATTGCATTTGTTGGTAATCAGGACATTAGAAAATGGATTTTAATGTGCTTATATTTTTCTTATTTTGGGATAAAGTAACCTGACTATTTGTTGGAAGAATTACAACTTTATTTGTTAACTGTATTACAACATATATAGAGGTTCTAACAATATGAAAATTTGATGAAAGCTGTAATTATGCACACTACTAATCTTGATCGGTTGAATATTAAAAAAAATAGATACTCAAATTAATATTAATATCTACACTTTGGGAATCCCTGATCTGATTTATTCATGATTAAAAGTTGTCCTGTATTAATTATAAATAGAAGTAAAGATTTTATTAGGTGCTGTTTTCCAGATCACAAAATATTATTTTTATTGGTATAGGGTGGCCGAGAAGACAGAAGAGAACTTCATAGAATGGATTCTTCCCAAGGACAACTCGGCACACCTGGGTCAAGAACTAGTTCTGTTCTTCCAGATCTTTTGCCACAGGTAATTATTGTCTTTGTAAATATAAATACGCGTGTGCTGATATGACCGGTATTTATATTTTATTATTTTGCTAGTTAACTACTAATTTTATTTCACCTTTAGTTCTTGTCCAAGTTTATGTACGATGGTGGATCAAATATAAACGATAATTTTGATATTTTGCTTAGCATGCAGTTCTGAGTTTGATGAGTTGGGAGCCAGCTCAGTCAGTGGCTGAGGTCTGCTCTGTCCTCAGTACACCCACGAACTAGCAGGAGTTGCATTCGTCTGTTGCACAACAGATTAAGATTTAACCAATGAAAGTGTTGAAAACTTGGAAATTTTTTCTGTTCTGAAGACACAGTTAGGTGACACAAAACTCTCCCAGAATCGGTTGTATTCATAAGCCAGAGGATATAAGGGTAGGCGAGAAAAAGTCGAAAACGAAAGTCATGATCAACGCCCAGAGACAAGTCTTACAGATGACATTTGTGCTGTTTGAGTGGTTATTGAACGTGACCAGTGAATGTGGCTTACTATTGGCAATTGTGGCAGTCTGTAAAAACTGCCTATCGAAACAAAAGAAGATTCAGCCCATTAGTGATGCCATCTTTCTCCATGACAACACCACAGGCCTCACACCACAATCTTGAACAGGGATAGATTAGAAGAAATAGGCTGGGAAACCCTCAACGCCAACCTTATAGACCAGACTTGTATCCCTGTGACTATTTTTTGTTCGCCCTCTTGAAAAAATCACTTGGATGAGAACCATCCAGAAGCAATGAAGAAGTTAAGGAGCACAAGTGCAATTGGCTGACAACTCTCCATCAAATTTATTTTGACTAAGGAACATCCAAGCTTCCAAATCAAGTGGCAAAAATGTGTAGATCATGCAGGAGACTATATTGAGAAGTGTTGAAAGTATGGTTTGTGTTTAATATTAACCAATAAACATATAAAAAAATAATTACTGTTTGTATTTGATTCACCTTCTTATGTTTAGTTAAATAGTGATGACTGGATGCAAGAGTGTTTAGCTAGACCTCATTTTGGTCTGTCACAATAAAATGTTTGTGACCACTCTGCCTGCTTAAAATATCATTAGTTTGTGGTTGTGAGCTAATATTACGAAAAACATCATCATCATCATCTCTCTGAGGCAAAGCGGGCTAAGTTGTTCTCCTTTCAAACTATTATAACCCGATCTCGTTTTATTTGTTTTGTGCACTTTTTCCTCTATCTCATATTTTACTTCTGTTAATGGAAATTCTTCTCTTTCTGAATCATAGTAGTTCGAAAATCTAGATCCAAATTTACATCAGAACTGTTTGGTAGAATATACAACTTGATCCAAATTGTAAAACTGTTTCCATTAATCATCTTTTTGGTTTGAATTCATTACTTACTTGATGGAACAATTATATTATTAGAGAAAACTTCAGTAACATTGAGTTCATGAGGCCCATCATTCAATCTCTGTGAAATTTCTTGTGTCCACTAAATTAAATCAGTTGTTTATATATGTGTTTAATTCATTTTTGTTATTAGTAAGTAGTTTTGGTGATTTTTCAATCATTTATTTCTTTTTCAGCCTTCTTCTTCACCAGGAACTCCGAACCAGAGGCAAGATAAGACTACTAGTGAAGAGGTACGTGTTATTTTCTTTATAACAGTATTAGTTTCAGATCCAGTCGTAGATGTATTCAATTTAATTGTAAATAGCTAAAATATTTTCACTTAATAACATTTGATTATTTGTTTAAAGAGGCAGTTATAGAGAATATTTAAATGAATAATTGCTTAAGTTGAATTATTGCATTTTAGCTCAGTTTTAGTATACTAAAGTTATGTTTTTTGTTAAATGATATCGACGTAATTTTTTGAAAAAGACTTAAGCACCAAAAAGTCGAAATTTAGGTTTCAATATATCATGGGACGTAAAAACCACCTCTATCAATTCCCGCTCACAATATGTCGGAAAAAAAAAATTTGAAAATTGTGTAAAAATCTACTATTGATGATGTAAGCACTAAATATTAAGGACTCTCAGTTATCACTCTGGCCTCGACCAGTGCTATAAGCCTTTCTGATATATTGCAATTATAAAAGCTATGCCACCTTAAGAAACTCCTACTGTACACAATTATGGATAAAATTTAAAAAAAATATATTCTTAAGCTTTTTTCAAAAAACGACATCGGTATGGTCTATCTGTTTTAAAAAAGATATTCATTATTCTATTTATAAATTAAGGACATGAGAAGAAAATCATGTCTGAATCTTTAATGCCAGTAGAGTAAAAGAATATTGGTGAAGGAACACGCTTTAACTATTGTTCAGTCCAATTTTTAAATGCTTTATTTTGAATGAAACATTATTTAAGTGACATTTTGTAATATAATATAGTTAAATAATATGGTGATTATGAGGACTATGGAAGCGTAAAAATTATTATTTTAAGAGTAGGTATTTTTCTTGATGAATTAGGATCAGGTGTAGGAGGAACGGTAGGTAAGAAGGCATGCCTTCTTGTGGAGGTTGCTATTTCACTGGTATTCTTTAATTGGAAAGACTAGCTCTTGAGGTGTGATTTTGGTTATAGCCATTAAAATTTCGCACTGTTTTAACATCATTTTTTTTATTTATAATTTTTTTCTTTAAAGGGGCAATGCCAGGTATATGGGTAGCATTTGGTGAATAGTGGTGACTGCTTGCAAAATCTTGAATAATGAGGCGTTAATCAAAGTGTTCTCCGAGTATCGAATCATTCTAAAAAACACAATTAATTGCCATATACCATTTTATTTGCATTTTCATTGCATGTGCTGGTATTTATACCTTTCCTTACGTATGCTGCAAGTTGGAGGGTTAAAAAATAACACATTTAAATAAATAAAAATATGGAGTTGTAGGATTACTTAAATGTTCACAAATGAGGTGGATGGCATCCAAGCAGAATATTCGCTGCTTTTGGAGTGGTTACAATTTAGTTTGATGAACTTGACAATATTTAATGGGATTATATCGTTTGAAAATATTCAATAGAAAACTTAATTCCTGAAGTTAATTCCAAGTGCAGACTTGGTATGTTTTGCGTTCAATTATTAATTACAAATTCAATAATTAATCAATAAATAATATCGATAAAAAAAATGTTTAAATTATAATAATACTGCTTTTTAACAATAATATTAAATATTAATTTTATAATTTTCAAAATTATTATGTAATTTAACTAGTATTGAATGTTAATTTATTCCTTAAATCTTAAGTTTAATTTAAAATATAATAATTAATAAGTATTTGACTGAATTTTATTGCATGCAGTATTTTAGTAATAACTCCAAACATTTAACCCCATAATAATAATTCACTGCCAGCTGTCAATTTAATCATATTATCCAGATAGTTATTAATTATCTCTGAGGGTCGCTGCAAAAAGTTCTTGATATGTTTAGTAGATTATTTTTCTAATTTTAATTTGCCTATAGTTTTTATATTAATCATCACAAAAAATTAGACTTTTAGTTTACAAACAAATTTCATGTAGGTATATATTTAAGTTTAAAAATATTTATTACTTATATGACAATACACCATTCAGATCGCATCTGAAAAAAAAAATGATAAAAATAATCCTTTTAAACTGAAAGAGCAATTGACAAACCATTTTATTTTCTATCCCAGGGATAAGGATTTAATTTCATGTCTGATTACATTTTTTTCATTTTATTTACCTCTTACGTTATAAACCTATTACTGTATTGAATGAAGCTTTCTTGATTTCTGCTGCAATTTTAATTTTTCCAATTCTTATTGTATTTATTTTGTCATCTTCGCCTTCTTTTCTTTTATGTTGTTTCTGCTTTCCTTCTGCCCATTTTCCTTTTTTCTTGCGAATGTGAATTTTCTATTCTCCTGTATTATTTTTAACTTGTTTTCTGTTTCCTTGTAATCCGTCTCAAATGAGTACATATGACGGTTTCTATAAATGAGAAGAGCCCATATTCATTTTTCAGCTACCAATTCCTATGATGCTTTAAGCTTTATCGATTTCAGTGAAAAAGTTTAATTCAGAACTGATGGTTGATGTGTGTTTGTGGAAAATATCTGAATCTATTAGTCTGGCTTACACATGAGAACCTTAATATATCAAACCTGATGGTCCCTTAAAAAATTTTTTTTGATGAATAGAAATTTGGTATACAGAAAAATTACAATTTTTCGTCAATAACATACATGTGAATGCCGTACATTTTAAAAACAATTACATTTAACTTAGGGTTGGGGATGTTTCTTTTTTTATTTTTTTAAGTTAATGAAAATAAATTTATAAAAAGTTATTTTATAAATTATTTATATTACTTTTATTAATAATAAAAGTTATTTCTTTTTATTGTGTAACTTATGTATTATAAGCATTTCATTGCATTTTTAGATCTAAAAATGTATTCATACATGTTTAATAAAGACATGTGCCAATGATGTACATATTTAGTATATACTAAGCTGTATCAAAATAAATAAACAATGATTTTTCTTATTTATGGGGAAAATAGGCTCTAATGAATTTTTGAACAAATGCTTGTTTGATATATAGGAATTGGCTCCTGAAAATACTCGATATATTTAAATTTACGATTGATGAAAGTTCACAATATAGGGGCTCAACTTCACTTAGGTTAAACTGAAATTCAAATAAAAGTTGTTAATGTCTAGATATTTAGTAATGTGTAATTACATATTTAATGATACATAGACATTCCTAGTTTCTAACTGCTTTCCTATT
Source organism: Rhaphigaster nebulosa (assembly GCA_948150685.1). Classification (NCBI taxonomy): domain Eukaryota; kingdom Metazoa; phylum Arthropoda; class Insecta; order Hemiptera; family Pentatomidae; genus Rhaphigaster; species Rhaphigaster nebulosa. The sequence goes on from OX411310.1 coordinate 45,520,886, forward strand.
TATGAATCTTCATGGAAACTGTCACATATTACCTTCATTTTTAACACTTATTGCTTATAGCTTTTTGCCGTAATGACATTGTAACTTCATCCACAATTTTTTTTTTTAAATGATCACTTTTATTACATTTCTACAATATAAACATTTGCTGTGAGTAAATCAATTGGAAGCTTATTATCAATACATAGAAAGATTATGATGTATTGTGGAAGATGAAAGAAAAAAAATTATAAATGAATAAACTGCAACCACATCCTAGGAACTGTGGAAAGTATAAGAACTAAAAAGTGTTTACTCAAAATGTAGTGTTTAAGCTGTTAAAGTAATTAAGAGGTCCAAATTTCATTGGTTTTCTATAGCAGTTCTGAGACATTAATATTATTTTATATGATACTGCTTAGGTGTATGATACAGTTGATTGTTATATGGTGCAGTTTAGATAAAGTTTTGTTCATTATATGGTGTTGGTTAATTTAATTTTGTGTATTGTTATTGTTTTAGTATTTGTTATTGTTTTAAGTATACTTTAGTTTTAAATCCAAATTCTGATTCATTGGTATCATTATTTATTAGATTATTTTAATTAAATTGTTTAATATTGCCCTACTTGTTCGAGTTTTGCCCCAGTTTTCATAATATTTCTGGGCGTTTTGTCCTCATGCCATTATTTAAAAATGGCTGATTAACATTTGCCTCCTAACCTCTTTTAGATTGCTATATTTGTTAGTATTTTGCTTAGGACCCCGATTATTTTAGAGAATCTTCTTTTAATAATAATCCCAAAATCAAATTATCAGATAGCTAAGCTGGAAAATTTATTTTTGCTTTCAAAAATATAATTTAAAACTATATATTGTTGGATATAACGAATGAACAGGTTTTTAATATTTAAATTATAATGCTATTTTTCCAGAGGAAGCCATGGATTGTACAGATTTAGAATATGTACTGTCTGCCAAAAGTTTAAGATCACCTGAAATATAGTACTAAATTACAAAAGCGTTGAAATTACAGAACATTGATTAGAATCTTCCCAAACTTCAAATTATTTCTTATAAATTTATTGTTTTCTCTGAAAGTTATGTTTAGCAACAAAATGAGAAAGACTAATATTGGACTAATTAAAAACTACTTTGTTTGAAAAATATTAACTTTTTAATACAGCCTTGGATACAGTGTTGGAGCAGCACCTTAGGATTCTCGAGTCAGGAGTGCCACCAATTTGATTTTGGCTTGTGAGGGTTGAATTTTACTTTCTTTGTTCCTTGAAATAAATCTTGACCTTCACACTCTGGCAAGGATAGGCTGGTAACCTTTAGAATATCCCATCCTTCTTCTGCTATTTGGTGTACTTGGAGGCATTACAAACCCAATCAACAACAGTACGAAGCTTAATTTATCTAATTTTTCAAAAAAAATATTGTCCCAGCAATACTGAAGAATCTCCATTAATTGTTTTTGTCTGTAAATTTCTTTTCCACAACAATTCACTTGGGTTAAAATTGAATGAATGTGGTGATGGCCACATTATGATTTTTATATTATTTTATTTTCTAATTCTTTTAAGCATCCAATGAAAAACTTGAAATGAAATACTAGGGATCAAATCAGGTGTACAAATAAGTTTCCGCTGTTGTTGGAAGATGGCCCCACCGACAAGATTATGTAGAAATTGTCAGCTGTGCAACGACACATGGCAAGTTTGGACATCTGACAACAACATAACCTTAAATACTAGTGACTTTGTGTTAGCAGTACATATTTTTTTTTTTTTTTTGTGCGAAAATGTCAAGTTCCAAATAAGTGTCATTTGTGGGAAGTTTTGATTTATTTATTTAACTTAAAGAAATCTTCAGCTTGTAGAATCATACGGTGATGCTGCTTTAAGTGAGGGAAGTTGTTGTGAGTGGTTTCAAAAGTTTAAAATGGTGAGTTTGACGTGGAGGACAAAGAACGTAGTGGCCGGCTGAAAGTGTATGAGGACACAGAATTGGAAGCAGTGGCAGATTAGTGGCAAACACAAGAAGAACTTAATTTGCACTTACATTAGGAGTGAGTCATCGATCAATTTCACATCGTTTAAAAAATCGTTGGGAATGAAGAAGAAGGAAAAAGAAGGAAATTGGGTCCCATTTGAGCTGAAGGCAAGATACATTGAATGCTGATTGTGCACATTTGAAATGCTGCTTACCAGGCATAAAAGAAAAGCTTTTTCGTCCGTATAGTCACCTGGTGATGATCACCCCACTTCACTATCCCTCCCACCGTTTTCCCCCGACATTGCGCCTAGTGATTACCACTTGTTCCGGTCGATGGCACATGGTCTGCCTGAGCATGTGAAGATATGAAAAATTGGATCGATTCATGGATAGCCTCAAAAGATAAAGAGTTTTTCCGACGTGGTTTCCAAATGCTTCCAGAAAGATGGGAAAAAGTAGTAGCTGGCAGTACATTTAAATAAAATGTAATGTATCATTTTTTGTGCAATAACTTTGTAATTTTTTATAAAAAACGGCGGAAATTTATTTGTACCCTGATACATTTTTTTATTCTTTCTCTTCCTCTTGCTTCTGCATTGCAAGTGGATGTAGTTGCAGCGTGTAAATAATGATATCAATGCACTTCAGCTCTGGACCTTCTCTAATAGATTTTAGCTTAACTGTAAGAAATGCCCAAAAAGAATGTTTTGCTGCTTCTGCTGATGATCTTGGATCAGATCATTCCTGAATCTGAGAAGATAAAAAAATCCTTCGTGATGGTCAATAGCTCCTTGTCGTGGCATGGCTATGCCGGTCTCGTGGGCCCGGTTCACAGTGTCATGCATTCCTTTCAAGGTGGAATGGCTAGAAAGAAGAAAGTTTCTGCACTAATTCTCATAATCTAGTGTGCTATTGTGACTGTCTACATCGACATATCTAGCAGCTCTCATTACATCCAGAAAGCTCTCAATACAGCTGCTAGGTTCATTTCACTCTATTTATACAGGAGTTGGGCTGGTCGCAAGCCAAAGAATATCGGAAGCTTAACCTATTGTCTTGCAAGAAAAGTTCTAGACTCCGGGGTTCCTGAGGATCAACAAGAAGGATTTGATTTGCAGAGGTACGTAGTGAGGGGGCTGCAGGGCGCGCACTCCAGTTGCCAGCCTCCAGGACTGAGTCTTTGAGGAATGCTTCCGGTGGAGATCAGGTTGGCGTCATTTTCCCGCAAGGCTTGCTTTTACAATTTCTGGTTGCGGCTGGGACAAATATACCTTAAACCTTTCAATATACTTTTAGCTAAACCTCTTCCCTTCCCAAACCCTCTTTGTCTTGTTATTTATTTTATTTTGTTCTTTTCTTTATTTTGTTTCTCTCTTTATCTACTAAAGTATATATTTGCTTTGTAATTTATTATTAAAAGAACATGTTAGTGATAAATTGTTTATACTATTCTGTTAATTTCTGAGACATTTATACTTATGCTTGTTAGAAAGGGTCTGTGGCCCTTAGACCCTAGACCATAAAGGATTAATTTTGGAACCGTTACTGGCATAGAGAAGCCTCAATCCAGTCTTTCCAGCCCATTCTCAACGGCTTTATTTTAGCAATGGCCTGTATTCCTTCTAATCCTCTGGATATATTCTTCACAAGTGATATTTGGATGGCATTTGCATTTTTTTTTACCTCTAGGTGTGTCTTTCATTATTTTCCTTGATTGTCTCTCTCTCTCTCTAGTCTTGGTCCCAATTATAGTCTATTTTCCAGGGTTGTCTTTAAGGTACTTCTAATCACTCCATTTTTATTTATTTCGCAGTCTTTGCTTGTTTTTCTGTTTCTACTTAAATATTTCACTTTAGCACAAGTAATTCGTTGACGTCTGCATGATGGTATAGAAGAATCAATCCCTAACAAGTAGTTCGGCTGACATGCTAGGATCGCCCACCTTTGCCTTAATTGAGGATCAGGAGATATAGCAATTTATAAATGTGTTTCTTCTCACATTTTTCTAACCAACTATGCTATTACAACCTTGCTAATAGCATACAAATTTTCAAATACTTGTTTTTTTAAAAATCAGCATTTAGCTTGATAGTCCAAGGTGGTCTTAAACTTTTTATTTCTGGTATATTTACTTTGTGTTTTAATTTCTTAAAAATTATTTACTACGACTATATGATGGTTGACATAAAACTCCTTTATTCGTAATGGCACATCTCCAGTTTCTCTTCTGTTCTTTATTTTTGAACAATTAAATTTTGATACTTTTATTTTGTTTTGGATAGTCCCTGGATGTTTTTGTTTTGTTGTATCATTTAGTTTGCTTGTATATAAGCCATACTAATAATTGTGTGTTTGCTGTGGGAGTTAAACCTGGAAACAACATGGACTAACATCAATTAATTTCACATGTAAGTACCATTTTTTTTCCTATTATTTTTCTATATTAAGTTTATGCATCTATTGAAAAATGACCTCTAAATCTTAGTGGGATTTTTAATTAAAACTAATAGTGCATGTAGCATGATTACTAAATTTCGAAGGCTTTCTGATTTTATAAGGCTTTCTGTTTTTCCAGTATTAATACTTAAAACAACCCTTCATAGTTTTAAAATCAAATTATCTTTTGCATTAATTTAGATGTATTTTTGAACATGAATTATTAAATAAGTTATATTAACGTAATGTGCTGGATTGAAAAGTCTGTTCACATATCACCTGATGGAATTCCTGTTACATTAGCGTGCGTTTGTGCTTCCCTATTCTTTAATCAACTATATTAACTATTCTGGAAAGAATTTCTGACTATAGCTCTATCGAATATTCCAAGAATACACAATATTTTTTAATAATTATGTACTGTTATGTTTTGTATTCCAGCTTTCACCTATTTCCAATTTTATTAAGTTAATATAGTTTATTCTAGTATTGGATATAGTTTTAAACTTATTAAATAAATCAATTGCTTTTCTTTTATTCTACTGTTGTAATATACTCACTGTAAGAAGACTATTATTTATACAATTATTATTATTTTCTCACACTGGTATCTGGTTGATTTGCATAAAATATCAATGTTTTAGGATGACGTTAATAAAGCATGAACTATTATCAAATTTTATTAATTAATCAAAAAATGTTCCTCAGCTTCTATACAATCCTTCCAAAGAACATATTTATTAATTCTCTGTTCATAAAAGCTTCGAGTAAGAAGATGACATCGCCAATTTTAAACACTTGGCTTTTTAAAAAATAGTCCAAGATCTCAAGGAATGAGCTGATTGGGCTAGTCTAATTACTAATTACTGATTTAATAATTAGCAAAATTCTATTTTACTCACATATTTTATTAATATCATCCTAAAAACTGACTTTTTATTTGACTCCACCAGATACTTCAGTATGCCAAAAATAATCATACAACTTTAAACTTCCTTAGTCATAGAAGGCTTTTAAAAAACTATTATTCTCTTCTAATGCCATTGTACAATGCAACTGAATTAACTAGTTTTCTTTCTACTCTTTATGGTTTTGGGTTTTTTAATTCTATATACATTTTCTTCTCAAACCTAAATTTCCATTGTTAAAAAATTCATTATTTTTTTATTTATCCTCTTTTTTTTTTTTTTTTTTCTTGATTTCTTCCGAAATCTCATGGTGGGACGTTAATAATTTTTTAATTTTGGTTATGTACCTTAAACTTTTTGAAAGAACATAATAAACCTGAGTAATTATGCTGAATCTATTTAATAATAACTGATTTAATGAAATCCTGTTTCCGAGAATCCATTTGCAAGAGCAAGAGACATGTCTTACTATACCAGTTGCATCTATATCGGTGGACATAAGAGTCTAATAAATGCTATTCCCAGTAGTTTAGTCAAAAGAGCTTAAGCCATGATTTTCGCGAAAATAAGTTTTTATCTTCTTGACCAAAAAATTCTGTTTTTTTTTTTTTTTTTTTTTTTTTTTTTTTTTTTTTTCATTGTTTCAAACGGTATAAATCCCAGATGATTCTGTATAGATAGCATCTGGTACCTAAGCTGTTGAATGAAAAAAAAGAACAGAATTTTTGGTCAAGAAGAAGATATAATAGTGATTTTTATTTTTGTAAAAATAATGACTTAAGTCCTTTTGGTCAAACACCTGTGAAATATTCTATGTGGGATGGGATATTGACCAAAATCTGAAAAAAACAACTTTATTTCATGAAAGCTCTTATGTAGTTGGTTATCTTCAAATCTGTTGGTTTTTTTTTTTTTTTTTTTTTAGATGCCCTTCTTTAGCCATAAATAGAGCCCGGATTTTGTGCAGTAAAAAAATTGTAAAACTTGCAATAAAAACACCAAAATGTACAACAAAAATTAAAATCCTGCCATTCGCTTCTTTTATGCGGAATAAAAATGACTACTATATATTTTGTTTTCTTACATAAATTACTGTTTTTCATCATAAAACAGCCACGTATTACGTCATTAAACTTTCCTTTGTAATTTTGTTAAAATGTTTACATTTCCAAGCAATTTTCAAATAGTTTTTTTAATTGCGTCTAAATAAGCAATTTTACGCAGTAAAAACATAACACGTCGAATTTACGCAAAAAAGTTAAAAACGAGTAATTTCATACGAAGCAAAACAGACATTTGCTAATTAAGATGTCTTAATTCTTGTAAATAAATTAGTCTTAGTGAATTACAAGCCTGCGGAAAAAAGTGCAATTGCACAAGAATCCGGGCTCTATTCATAATTAATTTTCTCTTAACAGTTAGAGGTGAATCTGTGCAATTGTGCATGATTATTAAATATCATATTCAAATCATCTCTTCAATTCTTTAATGATTCAATCAGTTCAGTGGAAAGAAACCTATTGATAAAATAGAAAAGTAGAAAATGGCATTTAAAAAATTTTTTTTCAGTACCGACAAGCAGTAGCTAAGTTGGGTGGTGTTGTTGGTCAACAGAAGCAGAGATCGTTCCTTACCTTTGGATTTGGGGCTGGTAACAACGGAGCTAACAGGCGGGAGTCTCATGTCAATGTCAACGTGACGCCGACTTCCCATGATCTTGCTTCGGACACTCCAGAGATCAGGAAATACAAGAAGAGGTTTAATTCTGAAATCCTCTGTGCAGCATTATGGGGTGAGTCATTTTCTTCAAACCGTAGGTATTCATGTAGCAACAAAAAAGTAAACAGATCAATTAAAAAAAAAAAATTAATGTGAAATAACTGAATTATTAAAATTGGAACAATATAAAACTGATTTATCTGTTGATTTTTAAATAAAATTGTCAAATAGTCCTAGAAAATTTATAACTGTATAAATAGATTAAAAAAAAAAGATTTATGAAGAATCTTAATCAGTTTTAATTTTTTGTTTACTCAGACATTAGAAGTGTCAGGATATTTTTTTCTCTGAAGAGAGGTTAGGGATGTTCAAAAAAATATGAGGTGAATTAAAGGCTAAGAGAAAAAAAAATTTCACGGTTCAGTTGATTTACAAGATTTTTTAAAATTTCCAAATGTTAGTGCTGATATTGATATACAGTTCCAAAAACAAATTTTTCTTACAGAAATTCCACAAAATGTTACTACAAAAAGACTTCTGCTTTCAGGGGTTAATCTTCTGATTGGTACTGAAACCGGTTTGATGCTTCTCGATAGATCTGGTCAAGGAAAGGTATATCAATTAATCTCGCGAAGAAGGTTTCAACAAATGGAAGTATTAGAAGGCCAAAACATCCTAGTCACCGTCTCTGGCAAGAAGAACAGAGTCAGAGTTTATTATCTGTCTTGGCTTAAAGGAAAAATTTTAAGGACTGACGGCGTCTCAGAGGTTAAATCTGATAACTTTTGGTCTGTTCTGTTATATCTTCTAATATCTTATTAACAATATCATTTTTCGATGTGATTCCAGCAAGTCGAAAGGCGAAATGGATGGATAAATGTTGGAGATCTTCAAGGAGCTGTTCACTTTAAAATAGTCAAATATGAACGTATTAAATTCCTCGTTATAGCTTTAAAAGATTCTATTGAAATTTATGCTTGGGCGCCTAAGCCGTATCATAAATTCATGGCTTTTAAGGTAATTTATAATATATTTTTCTCTATAGGATAAATCAATATGTGCATAGCCTATTTTTGAATTTATATATCTGACTTGTTTTGTACTTTTATTATAATTTACACTGGTTCGAGTGCATACTCAAATATATTTCAGTTACGATAAGAAAATATTTGATTAGTTATGTGGTCTTTTTCCTATAGAAACTTAATTAATATCTTAGTATTATGATGCAATGGTTTGTCATTATGTAAATAATTAAAACTTGTTTGTGTGTATACTGAAAAAAAAAAAAATTATAAAATAAATAAAGAGATTTAACACAGGTCTTAAGTCAAGTAAGAGGACATCTTTAATATCAGCACTAGTTGTGCTATCTGCTCTGACATGAAGGATGAAATAAGTAAGATCAACCACAATGTTTACTAGAGGCCTTTTTCTCTTTCAACTTGTCTTTATTCTAATTTAAAAACTGTTAACTAAATAATTATATAAGATTTGTTACATTTGTTAAAAAATGTATGTAGTTCATTATCAAATAGAATCTCTTCATTATGAGCCATCTTTCATTTTTCACATCAAATTGTAGATTCTAGATTACCTCATTCATTTTCATATATACCCAGGCAAATAAATATACACAGTTAGGATGTCTGCTGGGTTTTGCTATTATATCCCCCACCCAACTAGTCCGGCAAGTGGGTCTTGTGGTCCTTTTTGCCACACCCTGATGGCTACCTTTACTTCACCACCGTGTATTAACCAGAGTGGGAGTGTTAAGATTCATTTCATGGAATTGTCGCAAAATTACTATAACTGACACAGGTGGGAATCGAACCCTTAGCATTCCGAACCTGCCACTCTGGGACCCTCGGCCGTCACGTCCGCTATATGTATATATATATATTTGTGTTTATTTACATATACTTTTTACTGTTTCAAACAATATGTTTTCTTCTGATTTATTTTACTTTTAATCAGATTGCTATATGTGTTTGTTTTTTTAGTCATTTGGCGAACTAGCCCATAGACCACTTTTGGTTGATTTAACTGTTGAAGAGGGAACACGTCTTAAGGTGATCTATGGTTCAGCAGATGGTTTTCATGCAGTTGATTTGGATTCTGCTTCAGTTTATGATATATACCTCCCAAAACATGTAAGTAATCTTTTTAACCCAATCTAATGCCTAAATTATTGCCTGAAGGTAGTCATTTATGATTCTACTTTCCTCTTACAACTTTGGCTGATAATTTTTAAAGCATTTCTTTATACATTATGTTTTGCTCGTTATATTATATATTCAATTCTCATGTCTTCTTTTTGTAACATCATTTTTTTTTCCAGACTCAGGCTGCCATTAGCCCACATTGTATTGTACCCCTTCCTAATTCAAATGGCATGCAACTTCTCCTTTGTTACGATAATGAAGGAGTCTATGTAAATACTTATGGAAAGGTAATTTTTATTTATGTTTATAATTTTTTTATTTTAATTTATAGACTTTTTTTTTACTTTATATTTTTGTTTATGAGTGAAAATATTTCTGTTCAGTTATCGCAAATGTTGTCAAACATGAAACATAACAATGTTGTGTAGTTTATCACACTGAATGACTCACAATGTTGTGTTTACCATACAGGTCCCTTATTTTCAAGTCCTGATTCTCCATTGTTGTCCAGATCGTCCACTCTGACCGGCCAATAAATTTTATGAATAAATTTTTCTCCCATGCCTGAAGGATCCTTTTACTTTCTTTAGTCAGGGACCATATCACATCCATAAGTCACAATTTGTCTCACAATTGTTTTATATATCAGGCATTTTGTCTTACTGGATGGACTTTTGCACCTCAGCAGTTTCTGAATACTGAACAGACATTGATTGCCTGCAGCTTTACAGTCCTTAATATCTTTTTCTACTCCGTTCCCGTTGTTGATCATACTGCTCAGGTATTTAAATTCATCACAGCTGTTGATGTCCACATGTTCATACTCTTGTCCGCATTAATTTCCAGACCCCGATCTTGAGCTTCCCTGAGAAATTCTTCTAGGACTCCTGCAAGTGCTGGTACAGCCCGTGCTGGGATGAGCACATCGTATGCATATGCTAAATACTGCGTTATACGATTGTAAATATTTGTTTTTATTTCCCTTATGACTGCTTCTAAAACAAATTTGAAAAGCACTGTAGATTGTGGATTCCCTTGTCTTAAGGCCTCTTCCTATTTATATATCTTTTATATACCTTATTTATTTATATACCTTATTTTATATATTATATATATTATATAATATATAATATAATATAATTATATAATATAATTATATAATATTATATATTTTATATATATATATATATATATATATATATATATATATATATATATATATATATATATATATATATATATACCTTATTTTATTTATATACCTATTTATAAATACTTTTGTGAAAGCCTCCCATTCAGAAATATCATACTGTATGTATTAAGAGTCATTTTGACCAGTCATATTAATTTCTTTGGAGTTACTATTTTCTTCAGATCCTTGGAATTTTTTTATCTTTTTTCGTTATATTTAAATCAATATGGTGCCAATATTACGCAAAAGTAAAACATCATATGACTGACTATCCATTTCCATTCAGTTAAAAAATATTGATGTATTCTTATGTAATTTCAGAATAGATTATTTCATTTTGTTATATTTTCTATATTTTTGTGATTTTTTAATCTCCTTTATAGGTTTCTAAAAATATAGTGCTTCAGTGGGGAGAAATGCCTACTTCTGTGGCCTATATTGGAACAGGTCAAATTATGGGTTGGGGCAATAAGGCCATTGAAATACGTAGTGTTGAGACTGGACATCTTGATGGCGTCTTCATGCATAAAAAAGCTCAACGCCTCAAGTTTCTATGCGAAAGGAATGATAAGGTAAGATTTTTCAACGATAATAGTTGGTAATTTTAATTAATGATTATTATAAGTGATTTTATTTGTGCTTTTTAAGACCATACATTTTTTATTTTAAATTGAAATTTGACTACTTTGATATCATTGATTGTCTTAACTATTTCAGTTCAACAATAAAACTAATTTAACGGTTTTTAGACTTTAGGGAAAAAATAAATTATATTTTACAAACAAATTAATATTTACTTTTGATTTAGTACCCCCTAAAAATATTAGGATTACCACTTTCATGTTCATTTGGGATGAGTTTTCTTCTGTAGGCTGACTGGCCCAACTTAGCTGGAGGAGATAGGAATTGTCTGAAAGTTCCGAGAAATGTGATTCTTATTTGATTTACCAGGTATGTAAATATGAAACCGGAATTTGCCAATAGAAAGCGCTAGCTGTAAATTTAGCTACCGTGAAGTCCTGCTGGGGGCACCATTTTGTTTTGTTATCATCTGTGAAGGTGTTTCAACTCACAATTCAGTTATCATACACCAGTGTATTTTGTGAAACAACAGTAAACATGTCGAATTTTGTGCCTGGAAACTACGATTTGCGGACAGCAATGATTTTTTGTTACCATTTAAAATAAACAGCAGCATAATCCCATAGAATGCTTGTTGAAGCTTACGGTGAGTATGCTCTTAGGAAATCGCAGTGTTTTGAGTGCTTCAAAAAATTTAAAAGTTGTGATTTTGACATCAAAAACGAGACACGTGGAAGACCACCGAAAAAATTTGAAGACAGTGAATATTATATTATATATATTAGGTATAATATAGGTATATATATATATATATATATATATATATATATATATATATATATATATTAGGTATAATATAGGTATAGTATGACTTCACGGTAGCTAAATTTACAACTAGCGCTTTCTATTGGCAAATTCCGGTTTCATATTTACATACCTGGTAAATAGAATAAAGGGTTTCCATCCATCTATTAGCAGTGCTCAGGCTTACTTTTCTTTAAATATCGATTGCATGCTCTGTTATCCACACCAACACTCTTGTTCTGTGTGATATATTTAAAACTATTTATATGTTATGATCGTTTAACACTCAGCCATGGATGGCTCTTGCCAAGTGGTATATCTGAGGAACTTTGATTTTTGCCTTGGTCAATGGCTTAACAGAAACTTTGTAATTTTTTATGAACTTTTTGATAACTTGAGAACTTTATTAAGCTGTAAATGATTTTTAAAAAACCTGTACCTCTTACAGGAGGGTCTTGGGTAAATGCTTGGTAAGATTGCACTGTTTCCTTACCAACAGTTGTGCTAGGAGGCGATATGTCCAGGATCATGCTGAACTGCCACGTTTTTCCCCTATTTAAGGGCTTTCCACTTTATAGAGTTCCAACTAGATATGCCCCAAGAGGGTCTCCTGACTGTACGGTCAATTCACAGCTGATATAACAAAATAAATAAGGCCTCTTTTACACGAGGCGGTTCGAGTTGATTAAATTAGGCAGGACTCCAGTGTGAAGAGATTTTCAGTGCTCGTTCAATAGAGTCCTACTAGTGGAATGAACTTCATGTCCCAAACTTGTCAATACGATATTGGAACCCGAGGAAGCAGGAGCATTTCTTGTGCTCGCTCTCTTGCAATAAGAGGAAACAAGGAAGAGACACAATCAGAGAAACTTTTGGGTTCATCCGCTGATACAAAATTGGGAAACTGGTGCTTTTTCACAACTACTATGTCATTACAAAAGTCCTTGTGCATGAACACAACCCTTAATTCCAACTCTCATAATTATCTTACTTTGACTAACCCTTTAATTCCTTGTGACTTGAGTTGGCTTTTTGGGGTCATTTATATTTTTAAAACACACTTGTGCAATGTCAGATGAAAAATTGTGATTCATGGTCTTTTGAGACATTGCTAGAAAAAAGGTTTAAGCACAAAGGCTCCGTCGAAGAAATTAGTGCCATAGAAGAAGAGTCAATATTCCATCGAAATACAACCCAGATCAGGTCGCCTATCGGTCATTGATGATGATGCTCTTCTTGACTGTGTGAACCAGGACCCACATGCAACTACTCCTGATTTATCTGCCATAATAGGGACTCAAACCTTTACTGTGAACAGCTGGACAGAGTTTATGCAGTTTTGAGTGCAAAGTATCCCGCTTTGGTAAACAGGAACCAAGAAATTTTTCATCCAGCAATGCCCCTGCACATCATTCTCGCTTGACCAAGGAAAAAGTGCGAATTTGTTCAATAAATTCCTACACTTTGAAGAAAAACAAGACGAAAATTGGTCCCCTTCCATTGTACCGTTACATTATTATACTGTTACATTCTATGACACCTGCCAGGTAAACTAGTAGACACGTGTGAAAGAGGCTTAATTATCTGCATTGAACTTATGTCCAGGAGCTAGAAGTCCGGTGCCTTACCCACTCCCCCAGTCTATATAAATTATAGGAAATTATGTTTGGTCTGGGTAACAATAACAGATCAATTTTTTTTTTTAAATACAAGCAAGTAATGCTATATATTTATGTTTATTATTGTTATTATTTTTTTTTGGTGTTATCTTAATCCTTAATTAATTTCATTAGCACTACCATATAGAAATAGATTTCCATTCTACTTTTAATATTTAAAATTTTAAGAACTTTCTTAACAAAAAATTCTTTCATTATAAGTAATTAACTTTGGAAAAAACATTAATTTTTTAGATCACAGATAATAATAATACATTTTATTATATTTCTAGGTGTTTTTCTCATCAGCTAAAGGTGGTTCTTCTTGCCAAATTTATTTTATGACTCTCAATAAACCAGGAATGGCAAATTGGTGATCTGTATTCTTAGGTATGAAAAGATTATTGATAATTATTAAGCAACAATTAAACTCGAATATTTTAATTATTCCTAAGTTTGTCTCAATAGGAGGAGCAGTTGAAAACTGTAAGAAGACTTTGACGGAGTTAGCTCCGCCCCGCTACCTATCACTTAGTGTCACTCGAGGCTATCTCATCACTGTTCCTCTCATTAATCATCTATGTATTTATATATTTTATGTTGTTAAGTCATCGTCATCAATAGGGGTTTGACTACTAACCAAGTGCCAAATTTTTCTTATCCTCCCCTGTCTGATGAAACTCAACCAAGGAGTTAGTCTGTTTTTTATGAAAGGGAAAAATATTTAATTTATATTCAACGTTAGAAAGTTAATCGTAGACCATTATTTTTTATTTTATTATTATTGTTATTATTTAATCATTCTCTCATATTTTTCTTCCAAACTGAAAACACATTGAATAATTTCATTTTTCTACGTTTTATAGATTTATTTATGTTTAATTAGTTTCATTTTGAAAATAATATATGATAACAATAATTAGAGTGTTATTAGTAATGCACACTGTAATTGTGTGGATGTGATATTTATTTCTTTAAGGCTTTATGGTCAGGCACAGGTTCAGATTTCTAATGTTTGTTATACTATTACGAAAATTTCATTTTATTATTATTTTTTTTATTATTTTGTATAGATTGAGTGAGCGTCATCAGTTCCTCACAATTGTGTCATGACAATTGTAAATACATGTTTTGTAAATGTTAATAAAGTTTTAGCTCCCGTATGCATTTCGATTCGTTAGTACATTTGGTGCCGATTGGTTAAGTATATTAAAAAAATATACTTAACCAACACACCTGTTTTAAAATAATCATGATAAAACCAAACATATCCGCTGGCATGGTAAATTAATAGTGAAAAAATGTTTTGTTTTGTGCCTGACTTCTGTTTTTTCACTAGGTGCAATTTCCTTGAAATTCGTTGTAGAAATTTTTAATGATGAGTATTGTACAGAATGTAAACATTAAGGATTTAGATAGGCAATCAAAGTTGTGTAATAAAAAGTAAACTAAAAAAAAAGGAAAAAGATTAATTATGAAATAAGGGCACATAAAACCCACATTCCTCTTACAGACTGCAGTGTTTTCATATTCAATTTGTACAGCATTATACAATTTTGATAAGAAAAGTAAAAAAAAAAAATGAAGCATAGTTTGTTATTGGTTTTACTAAGTATAGCTCTCTTTATATATTGGGATACTGTTTATATAGGATTGAGTGACTGTGCCTTCTATGAAAAGATTTTCTTTTTTAATTTGCATGCGGAATGATAATGTGGAATGGAATGAAAAGAGTTTGTAATTTTGTACATCGTGCCCTTATTTATTCTATTTAGATATTTCATTAATCCCATTTCATATGTCTTTCGAGAGGGAATATCCTTTTTTTTTCTCTTAGGTTTGTGCTTAGTGCATTCCTTTCACTTAGCAATTATTATCTAGGTTTTTCTAATTGATTCTTTTGGTTCCAAAAGTAAATAGGTAAACTGTTAATAATATAAAAAACAAGAATTATCTTTTATATAGTAAAATTAAAGTTGTGAATAAGACTTATGAACGGATAATGTTCTCCTAAATTTATATAAATGTTATTGACAATGTAGTTTATATGTTTGTTCTGTTTGATTCCAAATGTGTTGCATTTATTTTAGTTTTTAATCCTTCATTACACGCGATGTGAGATGTAACACCAGCATACGCAATGATCTGGGAGATCTATGCACAATTAAGACAGTTTTTTTAATCATAATTTCCTTTTGCATTTCATATAAAATTATAAAATTTTATAACGATTAAATATTTTCAAAACAATATAATCATTTTTTATTTAAATGCAACTAATTTTTTTAAATTTTATGCTGCATTTTGATTTTTCATTATTTAGCTGTTCCAGTTACATCTGATAAGTAGCAATAGCAGCACCTTATATTGTTTGATCTGATTTCTTGAACACAGAAAAGAAGGAAAAGTAGTCATCTATTCGGATAGAATCAATATGAGGATCTTTCAGATTGGTTGCCTGTGGTGGAGGTTTAATTGTTTTTTTAACTAACAAACTTTGTTATCTACACGTAGATATTTCTTTTCTTTTTCTTATATTTTCGGCACTTAGTGACGCAAATCACGTCTATTACCATCTAAATAATTTCATTGAATGTTATGGTGCTATTTGGATAATTTATTTGGTTAATTTTAGCCAAGTATGTTTCTTTTGTGAATAAACGAAAATTTAATAATCTTCAGTTTAGTAAGTTATTAAAAGCTAAGATATAATTGTATCTGTTGTGAACTAATTCGAATATTATTAATAGTTTGTTATTATTCAACACTTTTATTGCTCAAGTACTCATTTAAACCAAACAAAAAATTTTAAAAAAAATTAAAAAAGTGTTTGTAAATATTAAACTAAATTCCATTATAAATAGGAATTTTATTTAGAGTATCTTAGTTAAATTTTTACTTCACTTTTCATACATTGAAATATTTCTAAATTTTTCTTTAGTACGATTAATTTAATCATGATTAAGCCCCTATGCACAACCTAAAATGTAAAAAAAAATCTTTAAATATCTGTTATTCCCTACTCTGAAGTGATTAAAAAAATAATTTTAAATGTTTTATATAGTCATAGTTTAATTTTTTGTATATTTTAGTTGCTTATTCAAATCCCTATTTAAGCATCAAAATATACATATTAAAATACGATGGATTTACTCATATATTTTTCATTTGTTACATGATAGACTTTATATATTATAAAAAAAAAAAAAAATATTATATATTATTTCATTATCATCTGGATTGTAGTCATTATTATATTGTTGCTTTTTATACCTATTAAACAAATATGTCTTTTATTATTAATTTTTTTACTGCCCATGTTATTGTTTCATACCTTTACGGCATAGGTATATATATTATTAAAGTCGTTTTATCCCATCTCTATCTTTTTATTATTTTTTTTATTCTTATATTCCTATTTTTTTCAATAAGATTTATTATGTTCAATGTATGCATGCATTTTTGGTTTAGTAGTATGTTTGAATCTTACTTTCTATTATAATATGATTTTAATGTCTCTCTGAGTAACATAGGGGTCTCATGAAATGCTAAGTACCATGAGGGTCTTATTTTTCCCACTTTCAACCTCGCATTGATGACTAGGAAGTTAAAACTTGCTACTTCTGTTTCTTTTAGGTGCTGGTTTTCTTTTTGCCTTAGCCCAAAAATAAATGGAAAATTGCATCTTGTTTTTTGTTCTTAGAGCTTGAGCAATTTCATAAAAATAATTGATTTTTTTTTACACATTTCTAACCTAAAATTTGAGTATCCATTATTTCTTAAATCTAACGACTAGTAAATAAAAAACTCAGGTTATGAGTATAATTGCAAATAATGTTAAATTTTGTTAGAAGTCTTTCGGTAAATTATCTAGTTATTTTTACTTATAGTTTCACACTGAAATTCATTGAATGATTGAAGGTATAAGAGAATTTCTTCAAATGTTATTTCAAAAATTATAAATGTCTGGGTAAGATTCCAAAAGGACCTCATGGTACTCGGAGGGTTAATCTCATATATACGGTAAATAAATTTACGGAAGTGTTTATTATACACTGGTTTTGGTGTAGATCCTCTGTGTACTTCCGTTAGTTGACATAAAACATTAACTTGAATACATTTTGTGTTCTTAAATTGTATTATGTGTATGTACTAAATTACTTTTGTGTTCAAACCAAATTATTTTTACCTGCTGACGAAGGGCTTATAATATAATAATGTCATTATTTAATATATTAACCAAGCACATCTTTAAAAGTATAACAAAGCAATTATTATTGGCATTAAACAATTTAATTGGTTTCTTATTAAGTTCTAGCTGTGATACCTCATTTCTCCTTAGGATCAAGGTAAGGATTAATAATTGAATGGCTAGTCTAAATACACTTTAATTCACATATTTACCGAATCCACAGAATATCTAAAAAGATGCGAAAGTATGAAAATTTTCCCATTAAAAAATATTTACAATAACATAACTCTAGACTTACACAGGCCAATCCATTGGGACTCACTATAATCAATTTTCCAACAAATGAGGATGGTACACTAAAACTCGTACTAGCTATTAAATTAATGCTTGATAACTGCTAAAGAAAAGGAGCTAAACTAAAAAGTAAGGTCAAGAATGAAGATTTAAGAATATTTAACTCCTAATATATTTTTTCTATTATCATCTTTCCAGGTTTTCAATTTTGATTCCATAGTTTTAATTATTTTTTTATGATTTAATATTTATGTTTTTGTCTAAACATTAGGTCTTTGTAGGCCTAACCTTAATTATAAGCAAGCGCAGACAAGCTTTGCTGGCTCTAATGGGCTTATTACACCAAATATTCTGGAGATTACCACCTATTTCTATCCAGAATAGTGATTCCAAAATTTATTTTGCAGAACCACCATAACGTTAACAGAAATTGCAGTGATACCAGAATATTTATTTAAGGTGGTCCCAAAAAAAGAAAAATTTTAGCTAACCCAGATGGGAATTGAATCCATGCCACTCTGAACCAGATCCATCTGTACCAACTCTGTCATCATGGCCTCAGAAACAAATGGCTGTAGCCTGACCAATAGTTCATACTTACAATCAACCATTAAATAATTATATAAACAATGTCATAGACAAACTTATTATATACTTCTATGTAATGCATAAATTAAATCCATGAGTTCAAGGACTATCAACATGACGACGTTTACAAGAAACTAGAATGGGATGCCCTAAATTAATTGAAATTTGGACGGATATTATTGTTTCATACAGCACATTCGGTGGTTGTAATTACATTTTGTTTACAGCTGTGAATTAATTTAATAAATTACAAACAAAAAATGTTTTTAATGGATATTTGTTAATCACTAAATTTAATTTGATATGAAATAAGTTGTACATCTAATCCTACTAGTGATATTCTATGAGTGCCTTATTCATGTTTTGTGGACCCAAACTTTGAGGTATGAATTACATGTTTTAAAGATTTTCTACTTATTACAAAAGCAAGCTCAGAGATTTAGATACAGAAAGAGGTAGACTATAAGCATTTGAAAAAGTCCATCAAAACTAAGTTAGTTAATAGTTAAACTATCCTGAAAAGATGATTTGGAATTTAATTGAGTGGTGAGTGAAAATCAGAAACAATTCCAGTTAAGTTATTAAATAACTTATCACTTTATTTTAAAATTAAGATTTCATTTATCTGCATCCTTTTATATATTTTTCTATGGGCTATACTGACTTAATGAAACACCTTTTTTATTTATTTTGTAGAGATAATGCTGCAAATTGAAATTATTTTAAAGTTTTTTATCAAAAATACTTTAACTTATAGCCTTAAGTTATGAACTCTAATAAAGGAACTTTACATGAAATTTGAACTATATTTTTATGAAATGATCACCAATTCCATTTATGTTAACATCTGTTTATATTAATCAGTAATATAGTGTTTGAGATGATGTTATCAAAAAGTCATTTATTGAGAAATAAAGACTTTTCAAAAAACATTAGTTGTAAAGAGATTTTATTTGATGCATTGTAATATTGTCAATATTAATTAAGAATACCTTTAAATAGTTCAATATTGTCAAATTTATGTTATGGCAATAATCAATATAAATATTTTTTAAATATATTTTTATCATTAAATCAAGTTTATTTAATAATAATAATATTTTACTCAAAATTATATGTTAAATTAAAACATCGTTCTTATATTTGCAATTACAAATTAGAAAATTAAGCTTTTTAAGTTTAGATTAATAAATTTTAACCAAGCGATATTACTGGCAAAATCCAAAGGAAGAAAAAAAAATCCTGTGAAAATTTAATATATTACTTCTTTCTTGGACTCCATTTTTTTTTTCGTTAGAATCGTGCCCGCCGCCTAATTAAGGAGTTCAGTTTTTAGCCGTTTTTGTATGCTTGATTTGTTGGTTTGTTATTTTAGCTCTAACATTTTAAAGTGTTAAATCAGAGAATGTTTAATTAGAATGTTTCGTTTTCAATTTCTGACGGAGGGTAGTGATAATTTGCCCAGAGCTGCAAAGAGAAATGCTGTTGGTTTTAGTTTCTCCATATTATTTGCGGTGAGTCAGTTCAAACATTACTCTGTTTCATTATTTTGTATGTTAAATTGCATTTTATGGCAAATGTTATATATTTATATAAATAATTATAATTGAAATGAAGAGAGGAATAAATGATTATATTATTTCAGTTCCTTAATAAGTAGAAATAGTATACTAAAGGTATTAATGTAATAATTAGTAATTAATTCTCTCTTTCTGTGCATTTAATATATATTGAATATCAGTTATATGCTTGATAAGGAAAATGTAGATTTTATAATTGTATTGAAGCGTTTAATGTGAAATAAGGTTTTCAAGAAAAGCTGTACCAACCTTAAAAACCTTAATAATAATTAATTATTACTTAAACTTTTATTAACATTATTTTTGATTACTCAAACAAATTTCCTACATAATGATTTATTATAGTGGAAGCATCTAATTTATTAACTATAATTAAACTATCGCAGATAAATATTATTTAATTGGCAGCCATGAGTATTCCTTAAATTAATTGAGCTTCAAGTTTTTCAACTTCATTTTTTTTATAGGATTTCGATAATTTTACTTTACCTTTTTTTGTGAATTAGTGAAATTAAAATTACTAAATAGTTTATAAGTAATTATTTCAAAATCTGTTTGTTATTAATTATTTTTAATTAATATAGTCTCCAGTACGAGAAAACTAGTGAGTATTTCATTACAGACTATTTACTATTTATTAGTATATTTACTGTATACTAGGTCTGAAAGTATGTTATTCTAATTAATCATGGAATTTATCAATCAATTATACATCGTTATATCTTATTAAATAATAATTAAATCAATGTATGATCTATTGACATTTATTAAAAAAATATATTATTACTGGTATATGCAGTATGCTGTTTTGGAAGCTACAACCTTTTTCCCCTAAGCTTTAAGTGAGCTTATTGAATTACCTAAGGCTCCTTCTACTCAATTCAATAAACTGAAGATTTCCATGCATTGTTGTTTATCACTGAGCGTTGTAAATATGTTTACAAAATACGTCAAATGTTTAACTAATAAATATATAAATTTACATATTTTTGTATTGCAACATTTAAAATAGCTACTTATAAAAATGATCAATTTTATATTAATTTTTATATGTAACCTACTGTTTACTAAGCCCTTTCGTACACGTTTTTATGAATTAAAAGGCTATAATTGATTGCTTATAATTATAAGTAGAAAATACATAATTACATATAACCTATAGGGATATCCAGTTCCAAGCGGAACGCTTTGAGGAACAGGTCCCACCGTCAGAACGGAATGAGGTCGTAAGCGATTTTATTCCGAGGAAATGTATCGTTTTAACATTCTTAGTTTTCGTTCCAGTATGAGATTATGTCACTTTTCTAATTATATTACTTTTTGATGTATGCATGTATGACGGAACTTGCAAATATAAAAAAAAAACAATTTAAAATGACAAAATAAATGTATGACAACAAACATAATAACTAAATCAAATAACTTTAAAGCGACTAAACAAAAAATGTGATTTTGTTATGCCAATTCGATAAGATTTCACATCATTGAAAGTTTCACAAATCGTAGACCAAATTATAAGGAATTAGATTCCCTCCCTGATTCCGCTTTATATTTTATTTTTAACGGAAAATCGTTTGAACCGCGAAAATTCATTCACTCGTTCACAATAAGTATACGAGAGGAAAAGTGAATAAAGTCGGATAATTTTCCTATTCGTTTCACTTTTAGCAAACCTCTAAACAGTCGGAAAATCGTTTGAACCGCCAAAATCCATGTACCCATTTACGAGATATGAGAGGAAAAGCGAATGAAATGTCCGTAATTAGAATAACGAATTAACAAAATATTCTTTATTCGAAAAACTAAATAAATAGTTCGTTATCTGTTATTCGTTAATCGAAATAAAGTTTCTTCTCTATTAAGGTGAATCACGCTTTCAATGTTGTCATGGTCAGAGTCCATCTTTTCTCGCAAAGAACCTTTTTGATATGCATGATAAATAATACTGGTGTCGAATCTCATCTACATCGGTACTGGTGTGGAAATTACTAACACAAGCCCCACCTCTTTTACATCCCACCAACAATCAAAACTGCTCAATAAAAGTTTTTCTTAACACTAATAAATATATATATTTTTTTATTCATATTCAGAAAAATACTTTCTGTCCAGATCCATGAAAATTTAATTTGCAAAGTATTACGTCAATTAATATTCTAGCTAGTGTGTTGAAAATTAATTAAAATTT
The DNA here is from genome assembly GCA_948150685.1 of Rhaphigaster nebulosa. Lineage (NCBI taxonomy): Eukaryota > Metazoa > Arthropoda > Insecta > Hemiptera > Pentatomidae > Rhaphigaster > Rhaphigaster nebulosa. The sequence goes on from OX411310.1 coordinate 45,543,171, forward strand.
AAATTTGATCTGAAAAATTAAAATAAAACAAATAAAGAAACTCATTTTATTTTGTAATTTCAAAAATCATTTGGTAAAAATAAAAATTATGAAACTTATTTTCTTATATTATTTTAAATATCATATATTAAGCATATACAAAAAATTGAAATAAAAGGAAATGATTAATAGTGTGCATTGAATTCTGAGCAGCCTTTCCCTGCGCACCCTCCTTCTTAAAGACTGCTATTGCTCTTTAATGTGGATCCCTTCTTATAATTATTTATGAACAGATTACATTATTTTATTTTTTTAAATAATATTTTCTAAATTTAATTATGATAATATTTATAATTAAATAAATGTCGAACTAATTAATTAAATAATAAAAATACGTAATGCAATATCTAGGTATAGAATGTAGCATAGGAAAAATAGAGAAAAGCTTTGTTATATTCCTAAATTTTGGTTCATCCTAATTTTTTTTTTATTGCTGAACACGAATCTGAGGTTTGCTGATAGATATTTTGATCGGAACTTTGTTTTTGTTACAGAAAACGTCAAAAGTTTGAAATTTTTCTTTTGCCTATATCTCGGAAACTGTTAATTTTTCCCGAGAAGATCACCTTATACGAAATTAAAGTAGGCAATGCCCATGTCCATAAAAAATGTCTTTACTATCAACCATTAAGCCGCTAGAGCGCGCTGAAAAAGTATATAAAAGTGGCAAAAAGGGATTTATGACTCTTTACTTCCTGTTTCCATAAAAACTATCTATGTTACGCTATTTGTGAGCATAAATGCTATTCAATACCTGAAAAGTACATTTTACTTATGCACATTATGCTTATAGCGTGCTTCGAAGTATGTGTTTAAAATCAAAGTGGATAGGAAATTGATGAAAATAAACTTGAGGGTGTGAACTGCAAAACTCCTTAGTTCCATTTTTTTATTAAATAATATTACTCACATGTACTTACTGTCAGAATAAAGAGTCTAAACTGATTCCTTACTTTATTTTTAACATTTACAAATCAATAGTTGTTGCGAAACTCTTATCATCCATCAGCCGGTGGACTGCAGAACTACTTACCTACATCACAATGTGACAAAAGTCAGAAGTAAGGAGTTTTGTAGTTCAATCTCTCATTATTATTTACATGTTTTTGTTTTGTAAAATAGTAATTATAAAATTAGTAAAATGTTAGTCAAAGTAGTCAGTTGAAATTTCCTGGCTCGTCTATCATCATACTCCGTTGTTGCTCAGAATCATCTATTGTATATAGAACAGAAGGAATAAATAAGGGTGGAATTAGTGGGTTATTTATCGATACTGGCAGTCAGTATCGGTAAGATTTGGAAAAGGTTATGTTATAGGTTTCCAACTCATGGAAGAACCTTTTAGTGCGCATGCACCTAAAAATAAACTTTTGTTATTGAAATAAGGACCAACTTACAAATTATGCACGCGATTGAATTATGTGAAACAAATCAAAATGTTAAAAAATATATATTTATATTCAAGATCATATATTTGACAATTTAATTTTTTTTTTTTTTCAACCCTACCTTCCCTATACGGCTACTCATGCCTATTTTCCGATCATCTATTCATGATTTCTTATCTTCTATCTACGGCAACCTCCATCTTCTAATGGTCTTCCTGGAGTTGGTCCTCTTCTATTTCTGGTAGCTTGATTATAGTGGGCAGGCCATATCGTCGCCTTCCAGTCATTAATTCCTTGAACCACAGGAAATTTTCCAAATTCACCAACCGAAGAAATTCTTCCTCAGCGAGCTCGTAGATTCCCGCGGTTCTCATTATATTGGTTCTTACTGGTTGAAATACGATGCAGGTCGTGACCATATGCTCTGCTGTCTCCGGAACACCACATGTGAGGCATGAGATCACACAAGGTAGATGTCTGAAATTATGTTGAGAGAGAAGGCATTCCCCTCCTTGAGCGCAGCCTCCCGGCTTATGTTCAGCCCTTAAGGTTCTTGATTTGAAGCATTAGGCTGAAGGTCTAAACTGAGTTTCGCCAATAGACCCTTGCCAACGATATCGTCTTTCTCTCTGTCCACCAACACATTGGTGCAATAACCAAGAGGTCTGCCCTTTCTGCCTAAACAGCTTCTCGAACAGGTTTTGGTGCACCAACTTCAGAAATGCAGGGAAATCATTGGTGATTGGTTCAAGACCGTTTCTGGTTTCCATTCAACCCCACTATTCGGCACCTTTCTCCACCATCATCCATTGCTGATCCTGGTTGTACATTATAAAACTATGGTGGCTACAGCTGTTGAGGGTGGTAATGCTGCTTGGACGAGGCTCTGAACGCTGATCTTTTGTAGGATAAGAATTTGAGGTTGTTCAAAGAAGGTGCAGTCTCTTTCACTGTACCCATCTTATGACACCAGAAAACGTTCCTCTGCTTAGGCAATGCTCTGTTCAAGTGGGCTTTTCAAATCAAGTGGCCTGTGATTTTTGGAAAACACTCTTGCTTATTTGATTATCTTGCTAAATGAAAGTTGTCGCTTCCTTGCCGACATCCTTTCATCTTCTTCTCTCTTTATATATATTTGTATATATATATATTTACATACATGAAATTTAAAGAAAAATCGGCCTTGATGGCTAACATGTATCAAAATCATGCAGTTACAAGGTCTATTAAAGGAAGAGGTAAATAATTTACTGGGCCTCTCTGACATATTCCCATAATTTATTGTGATGCTTGTATGCATAGATACATCATATATTAATGAAAAATTTATGTTTATTCCATGAAGTTTATGATCTTGTATGGATCATGTGCTACTACTACTACTATACGTAATAGTAGTAGTAGTTTTCATAGAAATTTGACGTGAAGAGCCATAAATTGCGTTTTCCCTCTTTTTGGAACTATGCCTCTTTTTTATCGCGCTATAGCGGCTTAAAGGTTGATCGTAGAGAAATATTTTATTGACACAAAATTTAAGACATTTTGTCAACTTTATTATTATTTTTTTGTTGAAAAAAGATCACTAAATAAAAGTGTAATTGCCTAATTGCTATTCATTTTTTTAAAAATTATGTGTTAAAGAAATAAATACTTTGTATTATCAAGTATATACTTAATAATTATTTTATGATTTTAGTTACCCTTTATAAATTAATAGCTTTCATGAGGCCTTTTATTTACATTATAACAATAATTAAAACTATTTAATTATTATTATTGATTAACAAATCCTTGTTACCGAGCCCCGATTTGCAAACGGCCCCACTGGGCATTTACTCAGAGCGCCAGTTTTTGAGTGGCGGGAGAATTTGAATTGCGAAAAAAAAAAAATAGAAAAAAACTTTGGGGGATGGGATAAATAAGTTATTTTTTCGTACGGTAACGATTCAACTTTCAAAAATACATGCCAAATCCCACAATGTGAAATACAACTGTAAGTGTAATGTCTCCGCGTTTACAATAGAGCAGTGGGAATTATTCCATTTGCGCACATGAGCACGTGAAAGATTAATACAATTATGTACTTTATAGTAGTAAAAAAAACAAAAAAGCTTATTTATGATTGAGAAAATCCACAAAAACGGAACGCCTTCATTCCGACTGGTGCAACCCGCACAGCTTGAGCTGTCCCGGATGCTCTTAGATTCTATAGATCCATAAGCTTACGAATATAACAGAGTTAAATCCTGTTTTAAATATTTAAGAAATGTAAAATCTAGAGCTTTAGACGTTAACATTATATATGAAGAATTATAATAATATTATGATAACGTTATATATGCAGAATTTTAATGCTCTATATCTTTAATCAACTTCTTTTTCGCGTATTAATTTAAAACAAATTCAAACCATTAGTGGACATTTTGAAACATCGATTTCCAGACAGACTTTTAAATTTGTGGAAAAATGTAAATAGGAAATAAACATGTTTTTTTGTTTGTTTTTTTACCGTTTATTTGCTCTTTAATAAATTGACCAGGCTTAAGAAACGGCAAAATAATATTCTCTCAACCCACGCTATCAGCTTTAGACGTTAAAAAAAATTAAAAGAAAGAAACGCCCTGGCTGCACATAACTTTTGCCGGCTTCTTCTAAAAACTAGATTTCATGCTTTAACTTTTTTTTTTTTAAATCTAAGCAGGAGAGAACTGTAAAGTGAAATATCTGTTGGAGAGAAAGGGCAGTCGATCATTGACAGACCGAATTCTGTTTATAGGAATCTAGTCCGTTGACCTTACTACTTCGGGGGCAACTTTCCTTATATGCCGGCTGAGACTGGAACAATGCACCACTTCGCTAGCAGCTCAAGTAGATTCCTGGTACTAAGTCCTATAAGTGCCTCTTTCAATCGTTATTTTTTTGTTTTCCCAATGTGTGGCGCTGCATGCCAATGCCGACTTGATAATTATATCGTTAAGTAAATTACTTCCAACGGTTTAAACTAAAACTTAGAGTAAAAGAAAATCTATTTAGTTTAGGGATTTCTAATCTACGTCTAGCTTTTTCTTATATATGTATATATATATATATATATATACATATAAAATCTGGCTTAGATTAGCGTTGTGTAGGATTTGCTTGCTTCCGATTAGAATTTCTCATATACCTAATATGAAAAGTATTGTAATCTACGAGAAAAAAAGTTTTTTTAATTCAATATTTATGTCATATCGAAAAGGTTTTCCTACTATAGTATAGGATTCCAAGTATACGAGCACTACGGTGAATCAAACGTACTACGGACTATCAAGTTAGGAAGATTGATATGGGCCGGCCATGTCGCCAGAATGAGGGAAGTCCAGATTCCCAAGAAGTTATTGGAGGGGAGGCTGGACTGCTCCAGAGGTAGAGGCAGACCAAGGATATGGGAGGACGCTGTTGCTAAGGACGCTTTGACCCTACTGAATGTACGAAACTGGAAAACAGCCGCACAAGATCGAGCCAGCTGACGACGGCTCAGTGAGGAGGCCAGGGACCACACCGGTCTGTAGCGCCACGGAAGAAGAAGTATAGGATTCCATTCATAAGAGAACTCCATCAAATTACTCTGTGTAGTAACAATTGAGGTGGTGGAACCTAAGGACCTAAAAGCTAGTAATACCTTTTTCCTATAGTCCTACAAAATTTCAATAATTAAACACATTTTTTTTAACGTTTTGGTCTTAGGATTCTAAGAATGTTCAGGACATTTTATTATCACGTTTTTATGAGTTGAAATTAAGCTTTTGTTTATTAAAAAATAAATAATTAAACATAGGACCTATGTTTATTTATTTATTTTTTAAATAAATGCCTTAGGCCGTGATGGCCGAGCATGTTTGCACCTATTGGCTATTAGCCTATAGGATGGTCCGTATTTCCGACCCTTGTTGGAATACATAATATTCCATATCAAATTAAATTATAACTCGAATTTCTTTTAAAGTTAATTGCTCTTTACTTTATCGAGTATGATTTAAAACAAAAATTATCCCGAGAATTCAATTTATGTTTTCCCACCAATGCCTTCCATTGATGAAAAAAAGGGTACCTGCCACACAATTTTAATCAAACATATTTTGTGTGCAATTGTGATAAAATAGTATGTAAATATTTTTATTTCTATGGAACTGGAGATCATTTGTGTTGGAATGTACAAAAATTTCATGAAGGGTTTAATTGTACCTCCTAATATTTTATTAATATTTATAATTATTAATTGATTTTATGACTTCTTTAAAAAGTATAAAGAAATAGAGAACGACTGGTGGTCTTGAAGTTCACGGATTTGCAGTGACAGTGGTAAATAATATTAAATTATAGAAGGAAAATGAAGTTATGCCACTTGTCTATTTTTTTTTCTTTTTATTCAGTGAATCAGGAAAAAGTCCATACTGTATTAGGTTATTCCAGCTGGTACCCGAAGGTGACACAGGAAATGTCATTTACAACTCTTCCGTTCTAGCCTTTCCACAATTATCACTTCAAAAAATAGACCTTCATAAAATTAATTAATGTGATTCTTTCTTTGGATGGATAGATGGATTTTTTTTTTAGCTTTGTTTTTTCATTCACAGCTGTTAATGTGTAGACAGCAAGTGAATTTTCTGGCTAAAAATTAGAAAATTAGATAATGTGACATGATAGAAAGCAAAGTGTTTTTGGCTGTCTTGTATATCTATATATTTTATAAATAGATATATGTGTATATATAGGATTTCTAATCAACGTCAAGCTTTTTATATATATATATATATATATATATATATATATATATATATATATATATATATAATCAGGGGTACAAATAAGTTTCCGCCGTTTTTAGTAAAAAATTACGAAGTTATTGTAAACAAACGGTACATTACATTTTATTTAAAATATTGTCCACCACTAGCTACTACTTTTCCCCATCTTTCTGGAAGCCTTCGGATACCATGTCGAAAAAACTCTTCATTTTTTGAGGCTATCCATGAATCGATCCAATTTTTCGAATCTTCATACAATGTGAAGCGCTGCTCAGACAGACCATGTGCCATCGACCGGAACAAGCGGTAATCACTAGACGCAATGTCTGGAGAATACGGCGGGTGGGGTAGGACTTTCTAGTTCAATCACGAGTGACTATACGGTGCGAAAAACTTTTTATTTTATGCCAAGAAATTGCTTATTGACTCACTCCTAATGCAAGTGCAAGTTCTTCTTGCGTTTGGTACGAATCTTTCACCAATAGTGCTTCCAATTCTGTGCCCTCATACACTTTCGGCCGGCCACTACGTTCTTTGCCCTCCACGTCAAACTCACTGTTTTTAAACTTTTGAAACCACTCACGACAACTTCTCTGATTTAAAGCAGTATCACCGTATGCTTCAACAAGCAATAGATTCAAGTTAAATAAATAAATCAAAACTTCCCGCAAATGGCACTTATTCGGAACAAAACTTGACATTTTCGCACGAAAAAAATAGGTACTGCTGTAACACAAAGTCATGTGTATTTAAGGTTGTGTTGTTGCCAGATGTCCAAATTTGCCATGTGCCGTTGTTCAGCTGACAAATTCACCATAATCTTGTCGGTGGAGCCATCTCTCAACAACGGCGGAAACTTATTTGTACACCTAATTATATATATATATATATATATATATATATATATATATATATATATATATATATATATATATATATATATATTTATCTTGAAGCGTTGGTCAAAATGGGCTTTAGTAAGCAAATGTTCAATTTTTGTCTAAGCTTAAATTTTCAACGTCTTGAAAGTATTGAGCATATTAATCTCAGTCTTAGTTTAGCGTTTTTCTTTTGTGCTTGCGTTTTGTTATTTTGTGTAGACCCCATTCAAATGTCAGGACAAGGCATTGAATTTTGTCAGTTTGCGGAATTCAAACATTGCCGAGGTTATTGGAGAGTAGGTTTCTTGTCGAAGAGTAAAAGTAATGTGCTGGGCTTTGTCTTGGTTAAGAAGAAATTTCCAATTGTATGTCTCTTTCAGGATTTCGGAGCTGTTTGGAATATCATGTGTGTGATATAGAGTATTGGAGTGATTACTAACTCTTGCTACTTGGAAAGAAATGATTAAATAATAAGATAATAAATAGGTAGGAGCGAGTATCGTCTTAAGTTTGAAGGTAAGCCCCTGATTCCAGACCCTATCGAACGCTTGAGCAACATACATAAAAACTCCTGTTGCATACAATAGGTGAAGCAAATAAAACTGAGCACGTGTTCATTCCTCAAAAACTTGAGCAGATGCTCCGGTTAGATGTGAATAAAGAGACACTAGCCAATAGATAACTTGCTAAGCATAAGGAGCACGTGCTCCAAATATGGGTTTATTTTAGATTCGGAGTACCTGCTCACCTTTTTAAGTGAATAAAACTTGGAACGTGGTCAACCATATGAGTAGGTACTCACTAAAATGCCGAGTCTAAGAAACAGTAGATCGACTTTTCCTGGGATTCACTTCACATAGTGGAGCTCGTTCTCAGTTTTATTAACTAAGAAAGTTGAGCAGGTACTTCGAATTTAATATTTGAAGCACATGCTTGATATACTTTGCAAGTATTCCATTGTGCAACTTATCTTTATTCACATCTAACCGAAGCATTTTCTCAGTTTTTTGAGAAATGAGCTCGAGCTCAGTTTATTCACTTCAACTATTACCTGCTTTCGTGTCGTCGCAATGTAGTCCGTCATTATGTGCAATTCATGAATTTATTTAACATGAAATATCAGAACCTATGCATTCTTCAAGATGTATACATTGATTTTTTTTAAATTATTAAGTTTCTTATAGCCGATTTGCTAATTATTTGAGATGAATGGAAGGCCATTTTCTGTTCGTAGAATGAAAGTGATACTTATGTTGAGATTTGTCTTGGTTATATAAATTACATATTTAATATTCTTTATAAAAGTGGAACAAGGGCTGACACTTGGGGTACTCTTACTAAGAATTATCTAACGGAAGAAAGTTCTAAGCAGTGCTGAACTGAGAAAAATCTTTCGGAAAGGAATACTTGAAAAATAAGATAGTACTTGGGGGATTAGATAGCTTAAGAAACAATTCGAAATATTTTAGTTGCATATAATAACTATACTGTAATCGGAGATTTTGTAGCAAATAGGAAGTTGACTGATGGATTTCTACGATGAAGAGAAATCTTCTGGTTTGATAGTGTATCATTGTGAGGCGAGAATTTTGTGTTTCTGAGTATTGCGTCATATTCTCGAGGAACGTCGGCGCTTTTCTACGCATCGGAATTTCAGAATTAAAATCATTATTAGAAGTTTTTATTTTGACCAGCTCTCTAATTTTTTTCAGTAACGTGTGAAGGAGGAACTAATGTAATTTGAAAGGAAAGGTCAAAAGATTGGAGAGCTAGGTTATCGTATTCAATACTTATGCAGTTGGCGGGAAGTGTAAAAACAGAATAAATGTAACCAGCGAAAAGTTGAGATATTTCTCCGTCTGGCATAGGCCAGGATCCGTTCTCCCATCCCGTTGACATAGATGAAAATTAGTCTGTCAATAGTCTTATAAAAAATAGCTCTTAAGCCCGCTAAAGAGATGGGAACACTGGTTCGGCGGACCAAGTTCGGGAACACATAGTAGAAGTCCGCCGAACCGTTATTGGCGAACCGTGTGGTAGACATATCGTGCTCAAAACTTTATTTTTGAATTATTGTTATTTTGAAAAAATTAGCCTATTTCAAAGAACTCAACCAAAGATCGAACCCCAACTATCTAAATAAAAGGCTCCTTGATTGTTTACAATTATTACTTAATCCGATGTTTTCGTCTTGTTCTCAGTCTGTGTTTGAACCTCTCAGGAACTGCTATATTTTTTTGTGTGTGAATAAATCTCCTAAATTAAAAAATGTCCATTTCAATAACAGATATATAGGCCCTAATAAAAATCTATTAATGCATTTTTATTTCTCCTTATTTATGTATGGGATATATATGCATATATATATATATATATATATATATATATATATATATATATACACTCATTCCTATACATGTATTTCATTTTCGAATTTTAAACGGAAATACATATTTGAGGTCCTCTGAGTTTAAACAACCAAGTCTCGCCATATGACCTGTGTGTTTATGTGTATGTATGTTAACAGCCTATCAGAAAAACGAAAAGTTGTACGAAGCTGAAATTACTTATTTAAGTTAGGTAGATGCCTGTGATGTTACAGCAACTTTTTCGTCAAAATCGACTCACCGGAAGTGTCACTGTATATCGTCGATTTTATATATTTTTATAAATTCATAAGGTGGATACGAAATTTATGAACATAAAGTTTATGTTTTTAAAAAATATTTTTTTTCTATTTTGTACAAGAGTTTCACAAATTTGCAAATTTAACGCTATACAGTAGCGTAGCCAGAAGGGAGGTCCAGGGGGTCCTCCCGAAATTACAAAATAGTTTTACTTATTCCTATCTGTAAACAAAAATTGTATAAACCTATTTGAATGTTTTTTTATAAATAATATACCTATGCATAGAAAATATAATATAGAGAGATACCCTACTTAAATCCCCGTTTGGGATGGGTCATTAATGGGTCATTAAAGTAGTTCCTTGGACGGTTCCCTTCCGAAACGAAATCCAGGTTGCGCTACTGTAGCTTCTATTACGCTTTTGTGAAAATATAACTGGAGAGAAAAGTGTGAAACACTCGCGCAAAATTTAAAAAACTATTTTTAAAAACATAAACTTCATATTTGTAAATTACGCTCCAACTTTATGAATTTACAAAAATGCATTAATAGATTTTTAATAGAAACTATTTTATATATAATATATTTATATAACAAAATATAACAGTTCCTCAGAGGCTCAAACATAGACCGAGAACAAGACGAAAACATCGGATTTAGTGATCATTGTTAGCAATCAAGGTGCCTTTTATTTACGTAGTCGGGTTCGATCTTCGGTCTAGTTCCTTTATTTATTGTTTTTTGGTTGTTTACTTTTTCTAAATAACAATAATTCAAAAATAAGGTTATACGCGGTATGACTATACCAGGCCCCACTGTGCGTTGTTCCCATATGTGTAGCGGGCTTCAGGATATAAATGGAAGATTCCACACACGAAGACATAAGTTTCTAAAATACCGGCAAACTGCTGAACAGTCATAGTTTCGCCAATTCAGGCATCATTAGGACAGATAAAATAAGATCACATGTATACAGACCAAAAGCAGTACAGCCCACATCAACAATTAAAAAGACACATCAACTAGAGTTGGTACCTCACTCCAAAACATCTACACACATGCTTCTGCTTTTGTGCCATCGATATGTGATTCATACAAATTTCGGAATTACCGTGAAAAATTCTTGTTTTACAAAACTTTTTACTCATAACTTTAGTATTTTTTTTTAATCCAAAAAAGTTTTCTATCCTCGTCTTTATTTCAGTTGTGACCATATTTTCTTGATATCGGAGCTCTTAAAAGGAGTAACCACCGAACTCTCTTATACACTATTATTTTGTATGCTGTATTTTGATGTTATTGTATTTTAATCCATCTTGGCCATATTATTCATTAATTATTGAGGTTTTGAATTTTTCTCAATTTTTATAATCGATTGGCTACTTTGTGACAACTTATTTATAAAAATTTATAATTAAAAAAATAATTATATTTTGAAATGGATATTCCACAAAACACGAGTCAAGCTTATTATCCCTTTCTTTAACCATTGGCTTATTTTTGTCTTTTAATAACAAATTAATTAAGGGATAATAAATTGATAATTGATGAACGAAAAATCATACTTCGTACTTTATTGTTATTTAGACCATTTGAATAAATCAAATGGTTTTGTATTTGTTTATAGTGATACCGTTATTCAAGAAAATATCTTTTGTAAGCCGTTACCTGAAGACAAACCCTTTAGGACGGTATATAGGGCACAACAAACGAGATAAGGTCGCAGGTCTTGGAGTGGATCTCTTCGGCGGAGGTGCTCCACACTTCAATCAATTTTAATAGAAAACACGCTCGCAAAAGCCCTCCTTTTGATTGGACAACTTTGTTTTATAACGCTGATAGAGAACGCCAGTTAATCTGAACATTTTGTTTTCGGAATTCTTCTTTCCTCTGTTGATCTTCAAAGTCAACGATATGATGTTGAAAATTTTAACCACCTCTCACGTTCGTTAGACATGCATTTATCTTACGGGGTTTCTACTTTTAGAAAAACTACTTTCAATTCAATATATATATATATATATATATATATATATATATATATATATATATATATATATATATATATATATATATATATATATATATTGAATCTACATATTATAAGTTACCACGTCATATATTTGTAATAAAGAAAAAAATTCATGACCTATTTTCTTTACCTGATGGGGTAAAGTGGCCACTATGCTATCAGTATAAAAACAAATGTATGCGATTGAAGTGTTTATTTTACAATTAATTATTCTTTATGGAATAATATAATATCATAATTCAAATGAAAACTCAAGTAAAGTTCAGTCATAACATTTTTTCTCATGGAAACTATTTAAAGTCATTGAAGAAATTCATACTAGCACACAGAGCATATGCACATCGTTTAAAGCTCCAAAATCTAATCCACCCTTAGGATTTTTGAGAATTCAATGCAAGCAGCGATTGGAGGCATTGGTTACTTTTCTCCATAATTAACCTGGCCACTTTGTCCCGTTACACGCCATTCGATTAAATAACAACAACGTTCAACAACGAATTTTCTAATTCATCATATGCTATTTTATTTTGTCAATTGGACAGAGTTTTAAGCTACCCCAATTTAAAAATGATATCAGTAATTAATGACAAAATAATTAAAATACAAATAAACACTTATCTTATGTCCGATACTAGCTGATCCGGAGAGGCTTCGCTCTTACTTGGTTTGACTTTGTATAGAGATTAAATGAACTATGTTTATAAATCTAGTATTAAAAAAATCGGATAAATAAATGTAATAGTAGTAAAATAGAATTAGTTCACCCATTCAAGAGATAATTGGTACACAGACTGACAGACCATTGGCCAAAAATACGCTGTTTTTTTCAGAGGGTTCTGCAGCGCGTGGAACTGTTGAAAACTGCACATGTCTCGATTACAATACTTACCTACTAGCAGCGCGCTTATGACCTGCAGCGGTAGAATAATACATGGCGACAATGTTCAGTGCGCTGTATCTTCATAGGGAATTTAATTATCATTCAAATGAGCATTCGTTTACTCAGTGAAAAATGTATACTTTTCCAGTTATGGACAAATAAAATATTCTTTTCGGCAGAAGAAGTGTTTTTTTCGGATTTTGCGAAGGCGCTGTATCGATTTCGGTAGATTTTATTATTGCAAAAACGTTTAAAAACCATGAAGTTTATACAGTTAAAATTTGGTAAATATTGGTAGTGTAGTTTTCGCAGTTATTCCTTACAAAGGAATAATGGGCTGTCTTTTTATATAATAGTGCGACATTGGAAAATTAGAAAATCTTTTATAACAAACAATATGGCTTATCTTCGAGTTATTTTGAAACCTCGCTACCAGATTGGAGTAGTTTCCAAGGATTACAAGCCAATGGCAACTTTACTCCAGTCTCCCCTATTAAATAATAATAACAACAATAAAGCTTAGCGAATCCGAAATTTCGTTTCCGATGTCACCAACAATCTTTGCCTAGATATCTTTCTCCACTTACTCAAGAAAATCTATAAGGTCGGACCTAACGTAATGCTCTCATCTACGTCTTGGTCTACCCGTCTGACACTTAATTCTATGTTAGAAGTTAGCCAGCCCAACATCTTAATATGCTCATTTTAACCATGTCGATGCTTTTGCTTCATTCATGATTCCGTGTTCCATAGCCTTAAATCCCCAGTGAACTCAGTTTTCTTTGAATAGTAATAAAAGTTCCACGATATACTGGAATTGCTACATTGGTATATTTTTGTTAAATGTAAAATAATTTTATAAAAAATTATACTTATAGGAAATAACAATGGTTTCTCTAAGAGAAAATTCATATATTTCTCACCAACTTTTCTCACGAAAACAATCAATTGCGTCTACCTGTTATTTCAGAAATATTATGTGGCTACAAAGAGATTAAGATCAAAGATGAAAAAAAAAAAGAAAAAGAAATATGTTTTTTTGTGGGTGATAAAAAACAAAACAATATGTGTATCCGCTTATCTGAAAACGAGAAATAATAATATATTTACTAATTTTTTTAATGAATTCAATTTCCTCCGCGAATAATAATCATCTGCCCTAAGTTGATTTAAAAAATAATATTGCATAATTAAAAATGATTACTATAACGGAATGGAACACGGTTTAAATAATAACCTTTATAGGTTCTATAATAAATTAAGATTTTATTAAAAAAAAACAAGCAGAACGATATTTGATACATATTACTACTTATGATCCGTGTAATAAAGCAGAGAGGTTTATTAAAATGTAAATTAACTTCGTAATTGGTCTCTAATCTTTAGAATAATTTATATTTACTACTATCAATTTTGACGTGTAATATAAAAACCAATCAAATTTCAGGAGTGCCTGTTATGGAGAAAATTACAACTTTTGCAAATTATACACCCATCGTAAATTTAATTTCTGGTTCATACTTTTTACCGCTAATTGATTTGGCACCAATTATTCTGATAACAAGGCTTTTATATATAAAACGAAACTTTTTGAAACGTTTACATAATCATTCAAAATGGAATTTTTGCATCTGACCCCGTATTCATTAATTTATTTTGACGAATTTAAAGATCTTGAAATTTTTGGTTCTTCTCAGTCATTAGGGAAGTGATTTTTTTTTTTTGTTCAACCTTAAATTTTATCACTTTTCATGCTCTTTGAAAAAAGTTTATAATTCTTAAAATCAAGCTTGATCGATTGGTAATACCAATTTTCTTTTGGTTGTATTACGGATCCAACTTTCGTTTTATGTTAGTGGGTCTAACTTTCTTCCTAGTATTAAAAACCTATAATATATTCACTATAAAAAATAATATAATAAAATGTTCGGTAAAGTTGAATAGTTAAGGCATAGAAATAGAAAAGTTTTATGTTTCCATATTTATTAGTTTTGTGAGTAGGTTACTCATTATTTGATATTGAAGGGTTATAGTAAGGAATAATAATTTCATAAGGTATAATAAAGTTTCATAATTAATAATAAATTTAGCTTAATTTGCACGGTAAGAATTTCTCCTTAATAATAATATTTTTATTCGTTATAAAGTATGTACAGTAAAACTTTGTTATACGTCCTGCTAGGGCCCAGAGAATAAGAGCGCTATAGTCGGGATAACGCTACAGCTGGGAAATCATAAAAAAAAAAAAAACTAATATTTTTTTTTAATTATTTAAACAACAAATAGAAAAAATGTTTAAATCTACATTTTTGGCGTTCCTAGCTTAAAGGAATCGTTGATTTTTTGTTTTTATTATTAAGGCAACTTAGGTTAGGTATTTCTTTAAAAAGCATATTCTAATTCCTTTATTTGTAACAAAGTTTCGTCCCTCACCTCAGAAGAGCTCGAAAAATAAATGCTAATCGTCTGTAACCCGTTCAATTGTATTTACTGATTCCGTTTCGCTCTCTTCCTCTTTTCCATTTTCTATCCTTTTCGACAGTTTATGATCATCAATTACGGTGTCAACCCTTAAAACTTGTTCGTTACCATGTCATCCGCTTTGCAGATTTCTTCCTATTCTGTATTCAAAATTCATATTTTGAAAACAAAACGTTAAAAATCTAAAACATATTAAAGAAAAATTTATTCAGAGCGTCATAACGAATACAATTTCAGAGGAAAACCACTTACTGGGACCATGACCGAGGAAAGAGAACGTATAGCCGGGAAACTCGTTATGAACGGGAGCGTTATAACGAAGTTTTACTATATTAGGTGGCAAGTGCGAAACTAGGCGGGAAAGATCAGAGGCCCCCCATATCTACTTGCTAGTGCATCGAGATCTAGCGTGACGAGACTGGAGATAGTGGTCTCAGGGACCGGCTGCCTAAAGGAGGCTAGATAAGACTAATTATCTGTTAGTAAATAATAGTAGAGGAGGTATACCAGGCGGAGGTGAGGAGTGAGTCAGGGATTCCTGGGCTAGTTAGCGGGTCGGCCGCCAGGGTGTAGCGTTGTAGCTTGTCCTGAGGCCAGTGCCCGATCGGCGGCGAGCTTGTCAGTGTCGGTCTGTGTCGGTGTATGATGGCCCTCGTTCCTCTGACCCTCGCCTTCTTCTGCATCGCCGTCGCCGCCCTGCCTGCATCCAGGCCTCCGGACTGTGCCGCCCTAGCAACCCTATTCCCCGTCGATGTCGTCCTCTCAGGAGCACCCGTCAACGGTAAGTCTCCCATGTTGTCACTCCGATCTTCTACTCACCTGAGATAAGTTCTTACCTATATTAACAGGAAAATTAGAGTCTTTAGTATCATATATACGAAATTGTCCATGTAGAATCGACTGACACTCAAATTCTATTTACTTTTTAAACCAATCACGCATAACTCATACAATTCGTATGTTCATTTCATAATAAAAGATAAGATTCATTTCATGTCACTATAGAATAACGGAAAATAAGTTGCTACTTGCTTACTTCCAAGCATGATTGGGTATTACTTTCATTAATAGGATAAACCAATAGCTTTTACTAAATGCATATTAGATCTAGTATACAAATATTAATTCGCACAATAATATCCTTTATTACATCCAAAGTCTTAAAACAATTCAAATTCAGTTAATTTATGATAAACTGTTTCGCTGAAATTTCATTAAGAAGACCAAATTGTACATTATAAAAATGACGATAAAAAGTTGTTTTTTTTTAAATAAGGACAATTAAACAACTAAGTTTATGAAAAATACCAAATGGAAACTAAAAAACAGAATCTAAAATTCAAGATGGACTGGGCAATGATAAATTAGAAATCTCTATTTTTTCTTAATTTTTCAAGAAAATATTAAACTCTTCATATATTATGGCTTTAATACTTCCTTGAAAAAAATAAAATTTTAAACCCTTAGGGAAAAATTTCGCTTCTATACCAAATCAAATAAGTTAGAAATTTCCTGAGAATGGACTGGCAGTCTGAAACTTCGAAATAAAATAATATTATAATGAAGAAGTTAAATTTATTAAAATTGTATCATATATAAATTGAATATATAGCCTTCCAAAAATCAAAGTATTTATATTTTGAAATCGATAATGTAATTTATTGAAAAATAAAGAAATAAAGAGTACATTTTTTTTCATCGCTTTTAAAATAAAATTATAAAAAGAAATGCTCTATTAGTTAAATCTAGATCTAGATGGCATTTGTTTCTTTAAAATGTTTTGAGAGTTAATCACTTTGATTATTAAGAGAATCCATTGTGTAGCTATTATAAAATTATATTTTGTAATAAATGTTAAGGTTATTTTTTCTGTGGTGTTTGGGTAAAGAGGTACAAGTCATTTTTTGACAATGGGTTAAAGTTATATTTTTAGTTATAAACTTAACCTTTGAAAAAAAAGCTATGAGTGAACGAAACAGTGTTCAAATTCCATGTTAAAAGTATTCCATTTGCTTATATCCTTCTTCTCAAAAATAATGTTCATTATAAAGAACAAAATATCACTTAAACCCATTGTGGTAAAAAATTACTTACCCAAAAACCACAGATGTATGATTTAAATCCCATAATTATACTGAAAGTGTTAAAAAATAAAACTGATTACATGATTTATTGGTAAATAAAATATTTTATATTATGTACTTTTTTAGTTCTTATAAAATTCTCTAACATAATTATACAATTCAGTCAATAAAATTATTTAATTTTTTGAGAAGATGATACTTATAATTATAGAAATACTTTTCCTAAAACACGATTGTCGACTTTTAATGAAGGAGAATAAAGAAGGAGCGGCAAAATTAAGTTTGTCCCTCTCTGCTCCCGGCAAAAATCCTAGTTCTAGCCCTGCTTAATTACTTCGATAAAATCAACTATATTCGATAAAATTGACAATATTATATATATATATATATATATATATATATATATATATATATATATATATATATATACATATACATATACATATATATACATACACAAAATATTAGAGGATAATATTTAATGTGTTTTTGATAAATATAATTACAATGAAATGTTTATACACTATATAGATGACGATGGTTAGTTAATTCACTATATATGTAGTTATACATTACTGACTATTAATTCTTTGTCAAGCTTTAATAGCGAATTACGTCAGTTATTAATGCAATCCTACGTTTAAATTTAAAGGTAATATTTTAAAAAACAATTAAAACTGTAATTTTGTTATTACCTTGCTTGTCTTTGAATAAGACAAAACAGACTCTAAAACAATTATTAATCAATTAGAAAAATATAATGGTGAGGGTATGGTTGACCGTATGAAGGAGAATCTTGGTTGGGGTGCGGTCAATAAATGAACACACAATAAGAAAAAGGTTACATAATGTGTGCCGACGTTTCGGCCCAAGTTTTTGGCCATTATCAGGGCTAAGAAAAAACAAGATATCACAACAGTTGCAGTACCAGTAATAATAAGAAAGTAAACAAATAGTAAGATGAAACAGCATAATGTATAAAGAAAAATATGTTGATCATAATGTGAAACATAATAATAAATGATGAGAACTAAAGAAAAATATGCTAATGGATAATAGCAAAAAATTTATTTAAAATTATTCTGGAAATATAGATGTATAAAATATAGAAAGAAAGATAAATAAAATGAATGAAAAGAATGACGTAGTAAAATACATGAAAAAAACTAATTATAATAACACTAAAAAGAAGATTTAGGAGTATGGAAAGTATCTCAAGATAGTATTATAATATAACTAATGTAAATGATTTCTATGTAAGATATAATGAAATACATGAAAAAATGCAAGTAAAAAATAACAAAGAATTGCTGTTTCGGTTTTAATTTGAATCTTATATAAGCCATTTGGATTGAAAAAAAGTATGAAAACAATTATATTGATTTTTAAATTTTTAAAAAATCTTTGCATTTAATATCTTTATTATTTATTTTTTTTACAATAAATTATAAATAAATGGTACAGAAAAAAGTTAATAAATTCTAATATTGTGTACATTTCTATCATAAATTGCTTTATTAAAGAAAAAATATATTCATTATATATTAAAGAAAAAATTATTCATACTAAACTGTTATAAGTCGTAATGCCTCTGTTACTTCGATGAATCAGTCATTTGAATCATTGAGTCATTGACTTCAGAAAAAGTCTCTTATTTTTAATAGATTTTATACAGGTAAATGAAACCGAAATTGAAGTCGCGAGGAATTTTTTGCGATCCTCAACCATTCCTATCTAGGCTGATCAGGATAAGTGAGTAGCTACTTAGATAAGGCATTAGCCGCTCGTGCGCGCCTTCGCGTTAACATATAGCAGCTGACCAACCTATAGGCCTAGTGACTTTCGTAGAAATGTCAAGCCAGTTTCATAATAAAAAAGAAATATATTTAGATAAGATGATGCATAAAGAGTTGTATTTAATGTACACATTTGGAGGTATAACTTAGTATATTGCTTCAATTCCTTTGTTTGTATTGTGAACTATTGTATTTTGAAATGGATCATGCTTATTCATTTTATTAATAATAAATAAGGAACCAAGTACCCAATTAAGGTTAGGCACTACACTGTTTAGAGTCTGAACGAATGTCAGGATTTTTTTTTTTTATTTTTTTTTTTATTGTAGTTACTTTGTTTTGCTTGTCTCTATTATTCTTTTTTAAATTTATATTATTTTTAACCTATTGTAACCATTGTATGGGACATATTTTGAAACAATTATTTTCATTATATGAAATTAAAAAATAAAATAACTAATTATTTTAGTTTACTTTTAATGATGTTCTGTAAGTTTTATAGTTATTTTTTGTACTTTATATTACGTAATTATTTTTTAGATAGTTGTAAAATACTTATCTTTATAACCACTGAAAATATTTTTCTTAAGATATCACTTACTTTCAAATGTATACTATTAGTAAAATTTCATGAGGCAGGTCAAGGAAACAAGTAAAAGTCTACTCGAGTTTAATTGCTTATTTTCAATATTAAATAGCGAAACGTTTATGATAGACGTATATATATATATATATATATATATATATATATATATATATATATATATATATATATATATATATAATTTTTTCCCCTTCCAAAGTAGCCCTATGGGAGGGTCGTATATTTATAAAACTTACAGGTCCATGCTGCAACAGGCATGCTACCTATATAATAATGTTTTAGTTACATTATATAATAACATTTATTGTGCATATAATATATATCAACTTTTAGTTTTTATATGCATTTACATATATGGTACATAAAATATTTATGAACTAAAAATTGAATTTGTCCCGAGTTAACCATGATTTTAAAATTTGATAATATTGAAAAATTTAGTTACGGAAAAAAAAATCTGTACCTATCCTGAAATTAAAATTTTGCGTCTGTTTGATTTTGATTTACATCTTGTCTGCTTGTCGTAGTTACTCCTCTACTCTGCACTCGCTTGTGGATACTGCTCTGAGAGTGGGCCAGAAAGAGGTAGCTCACTTCCAGAGAGTTATTCTCGAGATTTCTAGCACGATTTACTCTCAACTGTGTAACTACTACACACATACAAGGTGTATTTCTTTATTTATTTAGCAGCTTAGATCTGGATTATAATAACCCAGAAAAACAACTACTCCTACACAAAAAAAAAAAAATAAATAAAAATTAATGGATGCTACTAATTTTTTTGAAAATATTAATACACTGGCGAAATTGTTTAATACGACGATAAAAGCGGAATAAGACACCCACTGTCGAAAAGGATCTTGATAGCGGCGGCTGATTTCTCAACTGCCGATTATTACGACTCGCCGGTCCTGTTTGCCTCCACTGAGTATGTCTTTCGTAATTAAATTGCTCAAATCCTTTTTTTGCAGTCTGTTGAATAAACGGGCTTAAATGGCCTACGTATTATTCAATATTTTTATAACACCATTGATTTGATGTCATATTAAACAGTGGATAAATGTGGGGTTTCTATTCTAGAAATTATCGCGTCCTAAATGATGATTTTGAATAAAACATGCCAGGTGTTTGTTGTTTAGTATTTTTTCAAGCTAAAACTGCTTAAATTTGATTCCTTGAAGGCTGTATATTCGTTTCATATGATTCCGAAACACTGTATTTTTTTTGCGTGTGTGTTTTAACTTTTTATTGACTATTATAAATATATATTATATACTATAATGTATATATTATATATTATAATGTATATATTATAAATAAAATATAAAAATGGAAAAAAAAACTTACAACATAGATACGCTCTACATCAGCAGTACAATAGGATCATATATATATATATATATATATATATATATATATATATATATATATATATATATATAATTAATTAATTAATTAAAATAATATATTACAAGAGAGAAAAATAAATAAATAAAAACCGTTCGAAAACAAAAAATAAAATAAATGAATAAAGAACACTAAAGAAAAAATACACATATAATTAATTTATAGTATGATAATAATTCCTTATAATTTTGATTTCTTGAGGGCAGTGCAGCTTGTATTGTATTATGGATTATGTGTTTTTTCTTTATGTATACACTTATGTGCTTATCTTCGTCTGTGAAATATAATGAAAATGTGAAAAAAAAAAAGGAAAGAAAATTAAATAGTTTTTAAATTAAAAATTAAACTCTTCATTCACAGGTATGTTTCCAAATTAATTAAACTTCAAATGCTTGTTTTTATAATTTTTGAATTTATAGACAAATTTACCAATTTCTAAAATTGGCTCTAAAATTCTAAATGTCACTAACCAAAGTATTGATTCTTTCGTTTTTCTTTTTTATTTCTACATTCTGCATGTGTTAATTTGAATTTTATCGCTAATTTACTTTGATTTTCACAAGTGGTTTATTTTTATTTCCACTAGTAGACCTTTTGCACATGACATCATCAAAAATTAATGTTAAAATATTATCTCTTTTAGTTGATGATAAATAACTACGTCTTTTACTTTGCCATAAACCTGAATTAAAGTTAATAGACACATATTTTCTACTGCTAAATGAAGTATAAGCAGTGTGTTGAAATGAAGTTAGCTTTAATGTGAAAATTACACACACCTGCCCGGAATTAGCGAGAGGGGCAAAAATAGCACCGCCCCCCGCGGCAGAATTCAAGCGAAATTTTATTTTTAGGTTAAGTAAAAAATATTTTTTTCTGCTTATTGATTGTTTTGGCCTTAATTCAGTCAATAAAATGAGTATAAAGCGATGATATTTATTAACTTAACTATATTAATAAATATTAATATAGTTAATATTATTCTAAACTTCCTTAGTTTAGGATAATGACAACTCTTCAAATAAAAAAGATTATGCATACAAATATTTTTGATTATGGACAATGCGAGTCCGAAGCTTCATAAAATGAAATAAATGCAACACAAGTATGAAGGTGTTAAAACTTAAAAAACTGAAATACCAACTTGATCAAAAAATTATTTAACCTTCCAAGAAAAAACAGTAAATGACAAATTACATTTTTTTTTTTTTTTTTAGATTGTATAGCGCAGAAAATTTTTGAACTAAATATATTTCAAAGCACTACCATACCTATGTCTATTTTTTTGTTTGAATTTACATTTATTTATGTTTTATCTCTTTGTCTCAAAATCTCTTCATTAAAACCCCGTATTCGTGTAATATACGTATACGTATATGCCAAAGGTCATGGAATATGTAAATCTATAAATAAACTCACCTTTCATATGATTGTTATTGGAGGGAAAGGTAGGAAAGGAAAAGCCTTAATAAAATACCTTTAATAAAAATATTACCTCTATTCCTTGAACTATTTTTATCTTGAACTCCGTATAACAATTTTTTTTCCTTTAAAACTTTAGCTTTCGCGAGTTAATTGTACTCTTTGTCCAAAAATAGAAAATCTCTTAATTATTGGCGAATAGCACATGGTCCAGTAGCCACGAAGTACCCTATTTTCTCGAATATAGGTCGAACCCGAGCTTTCTGATATAATTTTCAAGAATTTCAAGGCGATTGAAACAATTCTAATAGTTATATTTCGTTTGTATGCTGACTTCTCATTTCATGGAGAAAAAAAATTATTTCATTTGAGGAAATACTCTGTTTATTAAATTTTCTTTTCCTTTTTATTCTTTGAGAAACGTTACGATTGAAACTGCTCTCTTCAACATTAATTTTTTTTTTTAACCTTGTTAAGTCTATTACATAATTCTCACAATGGGTTACAGATATCTGTTGTATGGCACCTCTTAAAATTTCGAGTGTTTAAAGAGAGGAGGTAAATAATTTATGACGTGTTGTCCCACAGGCCCCATTCGGAGAGTGGTACCCATAGGGTCTCACCGAGTACGGTTTTAAGGGCTTTTTCTTGAAAGACCCGAACATTTTAAGCGATTGCGTTAAAGAGTACCAACCGAAATTTATGGGCTCATGTCCGCCTTTGTCCCCGATATTTAGGCCAGTTACATGGTGAATAGGAACGAAGTTGAAGTTAAAGTTGATGAGAAGATCTCTCTCAACGGCTTTGAAGTTTATATTCTAGCAACAATTTCTCAATTCTTCAAAAAAAAAAATTCATAAATATTCTCGATTATACCATTTAAATGTTTAATTGATTTGATTATATGATTCTATAGCTTAATATCAAATAATGTTTGATAGTGATGAAATCAGACAAAAAAATTGGTTATTATTCTTGGGCAAATTGAACCCTTAAGAATACTTAGGCATATTATTTATTAAAGCCTCTGATTTATATCCTTATCTGACTTCTCTTACTCGTTATTTTTTGTTTAAGTGGGTGACCGAAGCGTCTGTTAAACCAAAGTTCTAATCTTGATAAAACCCATTAATTTTGTGTCAGACGATTTAGTGAACCAAGTATGAATTGCTGTCGGGTTCGTTAAGCATAGTAAGTTTTCTTTTACCAAAATGTCTAAACGTAACTTGACAGACAAGAGAGAGAAACACTTTATTACCAAAGAGGTACTGCCCAATACAGATATTGTGTTGCTATACACACAGCATACTAATATCATCATTTTGACAATTTGTACAACTTATAAATACATTGGATAATTAATATATTCATAGTAAATAATAAAAATATATATATACAGGTGTACTTTTTTTTCTAGTGGTTTTTATATAATTTTCCTTTGAACATTATAAACCTATTACATCACTATATAATTTATTAATAAGTATTTAAACTAACTAAGAAACTAAGAATTTAAAAACTCTCTGATCTATAAAACATTTATGCTTATAATAAATGAATAAAATTTCGCACATTAGTATAAAATATTCTATAATATTATCTATAGAATAAAACATTCTATTGACTCCTTCTATTGGAAAAGAAAGTATGTATGCCTATGTTTGGGTATAGTAAAAACCGTACAAACCCTAATTTTCATTTTTTTAATTTTTATTGTATTTATTTATTGGTATTATTATTATTTTTGTCAAACCTCTTCCACTTCAGTTCTCTACTCAAATTGTCTTCAAATTATAATTTATATAGATTTTCGGAAAATTTGTTATTTTTTCTATTTATCGTAATTTTATGGAACTATTTCTTCTTTATGTTGAAACAGAATTAAAATAGAATTTACAAAAGGAGAAAGGAATTCACCGTCACGTTGGAATGGTATTTTTTGCCAAGAAATTTTCTGTTATCACGGCTGAGATATCATATTTGCAGATTGAAATAGGCTATCACGTGTAAAAGTTGTTATTCTCTGCGTTTTTTTCTGAGATATCAAGTGGTAGGTAATTGAATCAATAGTAAAAACTATTTTGATCAAATAATCAATTATTTGAGACTAAAAAAAATATAAATATTGATTGGGGTTTTAACTTTAAGTAAAATATTAACCTGTGTGCTTATTAATAATAATAATTAATAAAACTTAAAGATTGTATAAGAATAAAAAAAAAGTAAAAAGGTTTTCATTATCGATAATTTATTTACTTTATAAATTCTAAAATTATTCCAGCTTTATGATTCTGTTTGACATTTGTTTTCGTTATCGTTATGTTCAGAATATATATATATATATATATATATATATATATATATATATATATATATATATATATATATATATATATATATACTCATTGATAATTTAACGACAAAAAAAAATGGTGCTTTTTACAAAACAATCTCTGAATTTTCTTACCAATTTGTGATAAATTTTGTTTTAATAAAGGAAAAAAGTAGAAATAGTCATTAGCTAATGAGAATCAATTGAAAACATAATATCCAGAAGATACCTAAGAATGGCAAGAAATAAAAAAGTTAAAAAAAATATTGATCGTTTTGCGCATTGGAAGTAAAAATCTTATACTGTCAATTAAAATTTGACTCTTTTTGTAAAAAGAAATAATCTACGTCAATTTTTATTGGGTGACGTATAGCTGCTGTTACTAACTATACTTGATTAGGTTAATGAAATTTTATTTTTAGTTCAAATATTTATTCTCACATGTCAGATCAGAATTGACAATCTTCGAATTATCTGGCTGGTTAGGAAATAATGACGTTCCATGCAGAACATCTTCTCTGGCTTGTTTCGGTGGCTTGGTTCACGGAAGGAGATCTCTCATGCAGCTCCTTTTTAGCCTCCTCCTTGTGCATTCGATCAACCCTAGCCGCATGCTGTATGTTCCTTCGAAAGCATTGTTAAACATGCCTTATTTGTTGGTCGAAATTCTTGTTGATGAGTCTTTTTGACTAAATTTACTTTTATTGTGTCAGTAGGTTTTGTTTATTTTTTTTACAATGATATAATTATGTTAAACATACTAATTATTCCAAAACTTGTTTGATCATAAGGATCCGAAATCATATACCTAGTAATTTTTTAATGAACACTTAATTATTAGTGTTATTATTTCAAGTATGCGAAGCCTGGCCGCTTAGGTTAAGGAAAAACGAAATTGATGCAACTAAAAAATTCGGAACAGCGTGATCTATATCTATATCTGCTTTCGTGACGATTGGTGTAAGATGGGACTAGATAATAAGACATCCGATGGCTAAACCGAAACGTTAATGGGAGGATTATGTTCAAATTGATCTTGTTCATTTAGCTTTTGATGGAATTGAATGGAGCTGAGGAGAGAGAGGTATGTGGGGAAGTGCAGTTGGCAGGTGGAGTATCTCGGATTCCTTTAGTATTATTATTAATATTATCAAGGTGCATTGTTGATTGTAGATTATTTATAATTAATAGAAATTAATAAAAAGTTATTTCATAAAAAAAAATATATATGTATATTGTTTTATATATGTTAAATATTAGCATTATTTTTATTCTAAGAGTTATAATTGGATTTTCTACTTGCAATTTTATTTTAATTCAAATTAATTGGTTTATAGAAGTAAATTGATCGACATAGCAATCGAATAGCTTCATGCTAAATCCATTTAGCATAAAGCGATTCAATTAAACTTTTCTCATTTTATTTGTTCCTTTTTTTTTTTTTTATTGATAGTTTGTTATAGAAATTTTATGATTTATTTATTATTTTACTGTATAAAATTACTATAATCTTCATAGAACCGGTAACCGTGTATAGTTTTGTTGTGGGGAAGTGATCCCAGGAACCATGCGGTAAGCGCGAGAGCTTGAGGTATGGGCCGTGCGTCGGCTGAATCCAGTTTCTGCCATTGCCTTCCCCTCTCCCCTCCCTCCCTAGTTCGCGTCATTAAAAAAAACACCTATCTCCCCACTTCGTAAAAACTCATTTATATTTTAGTCCGTGAATTTATATCATTTTCCTCATATTTTTACAGTATTAGAAAACTCGTGTTTTCGGCGAGTATGATCGAATTCGTTTAATTCAATTTTTTTTTTCAATTATTGCGGATTTCGACATTTTTCATGTTTATTTTAACGTAAAATAAGATGAAAAATACCGTTAATATCAATTATGTGACAGCTAATTCCGAATAACTGTTAACAGTTATGTTTTGGTTTGATAAAAGACATCGTTTCTCATATTTCGAGTTTTTACTTTACTATATTATTGTTACAAACAAAAATTAAGAATTTTTTTTTGAAAACTATGTTAAAGGGAGGTATTCATAATAATAGTTTATTTAAAATGACATATTGATGAATAAAATTCCAGCCAGTCTAACACTGTCATGCTAGCAATCAAGGCTAGCATATAAATCGAACATCTAAATAACTTAAAAAATGTTAACCTGCATATAAATTATGCTAAGGTAGCCGCTAACAAGATGCAATGCTGGTCTGCCAGGGCCGGAACCAGGATTTTTGCAAGAGATAAAAGCTTTATTTTGCCCCCATAATTTTCCCCTTTAATTAAAGTCTTAGGTCCAATACAGTTTTAAAACAGTATTTGGCGTAATATGTTTCGAAATAAATATCATCTCATAGCATTAGCTCATTTTATTGACTTAATTAAGGCACAAAAAATTAAAAATCAGGAAGAAATACGTTTTACTTAACCTAAAAATAAAATTTGGTTCGAAATAATCTGCCCTCTAAATTCCGGCTCTGCTAGCTGCTATGTTAAAAATATTTGTAAATAACATCTATAGTATAGCAGTCAACTTGAGATGGATATAATAGTTCTTTCCAGAGATCAGATAAAAATTATTCAATTACTACAGGGCTAGATTTCACGATTCAACTCATAAAGTGATGGCCAGAGGGTGGGAGGTTGAAATGGAAAATGCTGAGAACCAAAGGCAACTCTTGACTCGATAAGAGATAAGTAGCGGGTGTTACAGACTGTCACTAAGTAGAAAACTGTATGCTTTATTGAAACGGTCTAATTTTTTTAAAGAATTATTTACCTCAAATTCAGTAGAAAGTAGACCAATTCCTCAGCCGTTTGCTCATCTCTTGATGCCAATTTCTCATCTCTGCTCTTAATTCGGAAATCAATGAACTACTGTTACTTTAAACTGTTGAAAACATTAAATTTTCAACTCTTTGGTTTTTAGTTGTATCTTTCAAAAAGAATTTGCTATATTCATAGCGATAATTTTTCCACCTAAACATCAGTTAAAGAATTTTTTTTTTTAAAATAACAGTTAAAAATAACATATTGTTAATTATGAGCACATGTCCACTAAGTAGGAAGGATGAGGTTCAAATCAATCCTCGACTATATTAGCATAAGAAAAACGCAGTTAATAATAGGGCTCATTAATATTCACAGTGTTAGTTTGTTCCTCGTTTCGCATTGTCGTAACTATATTTTATAATAAGTTTGAAATCAATTCCAGACGATGACGATTTTACAACAATATAATCAACTATCCGAAACTAAAGTTATAACAAATATACAATACTACAACCTCCTATTATAAGTTTATGTTATCATTTTTTGTTGACTTACAAATATAAAATTAAAGCAAACTTGAAAAACGAGTTATGCCATATTACATCCTACCGAGGATATTGTTTTTTTTAAAGCAATCAAGTAATTTTCGCCCTTTAAATTATTTTTTTTTTATTATAGATGAAACCTCTAAAAAGTTACCAGGCATAATCAGTATTACATGAATAGTAAAAATGTTGATACTACAGGATTGGGCCAGCAGAGAATATGCATATAAATTTGACTTTAAAAAATTCCACAGATTTTAGAATAGAAATAGAAAGATATTGGAGGCCATACATATTACAATATTTATTCAGTCACATTTATTGTAACATATTATTACTATAACTATAATAATGAAAATGTTGAAAATAAATTTTAATTGATTAATGACATTGGAAAAATATAAATATAAAATAATAATTTATAAAAATAATTTTTTAAAATGCAGGCAGGAGGAAATATATTGAAATCCCTAAAATATTAAGCTTAATCCATGTGTGACCAGTGTAACATGTAAGTCTAATAGTGGTGCTACTAATAGCTATTATTATATAATATGTATTTATTTTTATTTTTTTAATGACGAAATAATATTATAAATTATGATTCAGAATTAGGAGTAATGTGGTTAATTATGCATATGCAAACAAAATAAAATGAAAAATGTTAACAATAACCTGAGTTGTTAACAAAATGGAGACCCGGCACAAAGTGGACTGAGGAAAGGAAAATGAGGCACGAGGAGATGATGAGAGAATATTGGAAAGAACGAAAATGAAAAATGGAACGGAAAATTGAAATTGATACGTGGTCTCTAGTAGGCCTATTCGGGAGAGGGGAGGGGAAAATACTGAGCTGATGTATTGTGTTGTATTTCTGAAGATGAGGCATTACCCCGAAACATTGTAAGGCCAAGTCATGAAGTCTTCCAAAAACGACTTATATACACATTTTTCTACTTTTTTGTCATAAACAAGTTTCAATTTATTAACACATGTTATTAACAGAGTTTAATTTTCACATTCTCCGATATGTGTTGATTTTTTTTCTCTTCTGGTGGTGTCAGATTTTTCGTTTGGTACAAATATTGGCTTTTAGCACAAAGCTAGTGCTAAGTCGTAGAAAGCCCCGAACGTGCTAACTGACAAACCGTGAATACTAATTCGACTCTCGCAGAGTACGAAAATGGACTCCCATCGGCCATAAATGAGACTAGCGGAGAGCTGTTGGCAAATTAGCCGGCAACGAACCACACAACGGCGATGAAGCTGCGGTAATGTCCTCTAATGCATCCCGTCGCTTCATCACTCCTTTTCCGAACCTTATTTCAATATTTCTAAAGATACTAACTATTTCAAATTTCTTTTAATGATAATTCCGTAAATTATTTTAGGAGGCGTGAATAATTTAATGTGTGAAAAACTTGATCAATGTCGTCGCTGCTATATCTTTGGGAGGGTGTTAGAGTTTCGGATGTCATTTCCCGATTATCATAAATCGAATGAGATTTTATTTACAAATATAATATCTACAATATTGTAACTATTTACATTCGTGCAGAATAATTAGATAGAGTTTAATATTAAATTATTAAACTCATTAAAGAGTGAAGGAAATAATCATTACCTGTAATTAAAAAAAAAACTTTATACATATTCGAAAACGAACAAATTAATTATATTGATGAAAGCTTCTAAAGAATTAGGTCTTGAAATAAATGTGGATAAAAGAAAAAAACATGATTAGTTGCAGAAACGACTTTGTGAAAAACAGTTATATAAATGAGATTATGTTTGAATATATTAATAAATATAAGTACCTCTTCAATAGCTAAAATAAACCAAATTCGAGATTAAACAAAGGCAGGATAAAAGGCGCGATCTACTTCTTTTTTCCCACTTTTACAATTGCTCAGTTCGCCTCTGATGTCTAGAAACCTTTTAAGTAAGAACTTGCATAGATATATTATTTTGCCGACTCTTCTTTACGGGTGCGAAACGTTTTCAATTAAATCTTAAGGTCTTTTAAAACCAAGTATTACATACAACATTTCTGTACGTCAGAGGTAAAATGTCTTTAGTCCAATTTTGAATGCAATATTCTGGCCATGTTTTCCGAATCGTTCTATTTCGTTAAGTTTCGCTATCCCAACATGATTGCTGCCCACTAGCCTAGACCATAGGACCACACTGTACATACCGAAATTAGCCGAGTGTACCAAACTTGTAATTAATTATTTGTTTTGGGAACTGAAAGAGTTTCCGTTCATATCGTCGGTTTGGTGGTAAAAGTGATCAACTGCATTTTTGTGAAAATAAAAGTTTGTTGCAATTTATCTGCGCCTGAACCAAATTTACGCTTCATTATTGACAGAGCTTGATGCAATTCCGGAGGGACTGCAGCTGAGGAGAGGTGAGGATCCTGGGAGGTGGAAGAAGGTGTTGTTGATAGAGGACTCACTGGATGAGTGGAACAGACGGTGGACCACTTGTGAAAAGGGTGCAACCCTTAAAAAATTCTTTCCTACCGTCTACTCCAGACTAGCGGCGAAGTGGGTCCATCCCGATTACTGATCCTCACAGATTCTGACAGGCCATGGGGGTTTTCGGGAGAAGCTGGGGAAGCATGGCAAGAATATCGATCCCAGGTGCCCCACCTGCGATGTGCCTGATACAGCCGAGCACGCATTAATTTCCTGTGCCGCCATGGATGGACATCGAGCCTGGCTATCCAGGAAAACTGGACTGTACGCCTTTGACGAGACCGGTTTCCCGAGATTGGTAGAGGAGGGTAATTACCCTAAAGTCTAGTGGCAGCTCTGGGCAGTGCAGAGAGGAGGCTCAGAGTGGCAAGTCAAAGCCAGCCCTGACTACACGAATCAGGAAGGAAGGACAAAAAGGTGCAGCACCATCAGTAAACGGTATGCAGCCGCGCACCGGGCTGCACCATAGAATACCCAAATATTGTTCCCATAATTAAAGATACCCTTAAATTATGAATGACAATGATAAATAAATGGTTTAAAAATAAATAAATCAATAAAGCTGAGTTTGATTGGCGGTATGGCATACGTACATCCCAAGCGTAACACCCCACTTTTGCTGAAATCCCGTATGCCAGAAATGGCCAGATAGGGTGAATACAACAACAAAAAAAAATTATTATTGACAAAATGGGCCAATTTACAATAATTACTAGTTAATTATTGATAATTTCACAACTTAGTCAATGATGATGCGGAGATATTTAGTTCAGACGCAGGTAAATACAATAACAACAGCTTTTCATTTTCAAAAAAATACAGTTGATCACTTTTATCTCTAAATCGACAATGTCAGTACCGACAGTACCTATTATAAGTAGGTAGGTCAGTTTCGAATTATGATGGGACTCAGTTTTATGTGAATTATATGGAGGCGTTAAAATTTTATATTCATTGAGATCATTGGTGATTATTAGAATGATTACTGGTTTAATTAGATCAGAGATGGCGACTTCCGCTCGCTACGCTCGCTAAAGAAATAAACAAACCCCAACGGATCCTTTTCAGTTGAGGCGGGGCCTTACCATGACTTAAATTTAGTTTTCCAGCAAAACGGCTAGTTTTGACATGTACAGTGAGACTCTAAGATTTGGACATGTGACCAGCCGCCATATTGGGATAGCGAAACTGGGGTAGTACCTCTTAAATAAGCTAAAAAGTTTAAATATGCAACGGTTCAAATATAAAGATTGACAAGCAAGCAATACAGTGCGAACTGGAACTTCTGTTTGCTCTCTCATGTGAAACTTTGAAAATACTATTTACAATAGCTTACCTCTGAGGTACAAATTAGTCGTGAACAAAGACGAATTCACTGGAGACTTTAGGAGGATACATAACGCGAAATTTCAGGTCATACATCTGGTACATATGATTAAAGTAAGAAGTTGGTCGGGGGGTGCGGTCAAAAACTAACACTTTAATAAGTAATTTTGTATTTATTTTGTGCCAACGTTTCGGCTTAAGTTTTAGGCCAATATTATTAGAGAATTGTTCAACTTGGCCATTCATGAGAATTTTTAAGAGGAGAGAGTTATGTAGATAGATATTATTGGTGGGATCGGCTTCGAACATTCGAATTCTATAAGGCTTTTTATTATTGCTATTGATTACATAATTTTATTGTAACATAATAAGCTCTTCATCAGTGATCCCCCGTCTTTTGAGTCACCTTCTCAATGTCGGCCTCTTTCTGAGTATCTCAGCGAGAGGTTTCGGTTTTCTCGACATTCATTCAGATAAAGCTCTCAGTTACCCTGACGGGACTTGGTACAAAAAATCCTTGTGGGCACCGACAATGGAACCCATGTCATTATGTCTACATGTCACAGGCTTCACTGAACTACTCGAAGAAAAAAGTATTAAAAACCTAACCTAAGCTACTGAGTCGTGTCTGAAACAGACATTATTTTATTATATTCCGTTAAGACCACATCTACTCGTCGAAAACTGGTTTGAATATCATATTTTTTTATGAAAGTGCCTCGTCTTACTGATTTTAAGTGAAATTCATTGATCTAACAAATTTATCATTATATGATAACCATCTCGAATGATTTCAGTACTCTATTGGTAATAACTTTAGCCTAACTATTGAATACAGACGTTTCGAAGCTATTCAAAAATATTCTGAGTATGACTGCCGAAAATGATTAGGGCGCATGTGATATTTCATTTCTACTCACAGCGTACTTATTGTAATAGTACAATCTCTACACATATACTTAGAGAATCGAACCATGTACCTCTAAACATACTCTCCTTGAGACTACATTTATTGTAGTTTTATTTAATCTCTTGTTGTTTTTATTATTATATTTTTTAACAGTTTTTCTAAAAGAATACTTTGATTATTAGAATTGCCCTATAATTAGCACAATTACCTGTCAACCTTATTAAATATTCTTAATCATATTTTCATCAATTTACAACAACAAAAAAATCGCTGAGTGTTATAGACTGTGCTCCTTGTCTTGTTCATACTAATTATGTAAATATTTGTAAATCTTATTTGACATTGTTTAGAATAGCGATGTTAGAATGGAAAACATTAAGATCTTTATGTATTTCCACAATATTATGAGTGAACTTTGGGACATGAAAAATTGTAGAATAATTAACGCTTTGTTTTCTATTAAAAAAAAACTAAAAAATCTCAACTTTTTTTTTAAAAGAACTTTAGATAATTACTAACATTCACTGGATTGCACAGGCCTTTCAATAAATATACAATGACACAATTTTAGCTAAAGATAGCGTAATTGTTTGTTTAATCGATATTTATTTGTAATGATAAATATATAAATGGAAAAGTTCGTGTTCAGAGGTTGCTTATCGTTATTAGATAATAATAATTTTATTCATTATTTTTTTAACATACTGTTTTTAAATATAACTATTTTAAATGTCATCGTGTTTCAATATTATAAAAATGTTTTAACAATATATAACAACCATATAACATCTCGTACTTTACTTTATAGACAACCACTGTTTCATAATAAAATACAAAAGTTAGCATATGACTTACTACGCTTATGACTAACACAGTAAAATATGGAATTAATATGACATTTAAAATATTTATATTAAAAATAGTAAATGAAAAAAAGTAATTGAATACAATTATTATTAATGACGATAAATAACCTGTAACATCTAAAAACGAATATTTGTACTTGAAATTTTACCATCTGTACTTGTACTGTTGTACTTCATTATGAAATAGGGCCCTGGACTTACAATATGTTTTTGTTCATTTTATGGTTTTCTATATTTTGCTGTTGATTATACAAACAAAACTAGTTTCCGACGAAAACAAAAATTAAAAGCTTTACTTTATTTTCTTATAAATTCTTAATAAACTCTGCAAAATCACTTTATAAACAGAATATAAATATAACTATACTATAACAGAATATAAATTATTCCTTGGCACCGATGACCCTTTGGGGTAGAGGAAGAAAAAAAAAATAATAAAAACGGCAATGAATCATTCCATAGTTTTTAGTAGACATTTTAAAATTTCATCATTTTTTGTTTTATTAAAATTTTCTTAAATAATTTTCAAGGAATTTAGCCCAATAGCAAAGAAAGGGGCCAACAGAATTTTTGCAAGAAATATTGAAAACATGGGTTTTCTCTAATTTATAAACAAAAAACCTCAATAATGAATTGCTTGAAACTCGGATTTTTATGCTTCTGAAAACTGCTAATACCTCTAAAATATTATTTTTAAGAAAAGTGACTAATTTAAGAGAAAAAGACTGCTTAGAATTAGGGTGTGACAGTAGAATGATTTAAAAAAAAAATTATATAATTTTTCTACCTTAGCAGGCCCTAAAAGATGTAAATTTACAATGATTTTGAAAATTAATGAGTATAATTAATGACTTTTTTTATAGCCCTGAAGATGGTCTAAAACTTAGGCCGAAACGTCGGCACAAAATATATAAGTTTACTTATAATAGTGTAACTCTTTGACCGCACCCCCCGACCAACTTCTCCCTTTAAACATACATACGGTCAACAAAAAATCCCTCCAATATAATTAATGGCCTTTTTAAACAGTTCAGAAAGTAATGTAGTTGCAATGTATCCTATAAAACAACTTGTGGCCACTTGGCCTATTAACAAAATTTATCACAAGATAAATTTTCTTCAAAATCATAATCATTGTCTTGATCTGAGTATAAATTTGTATTGTTTCTTTGTTTGAGTGTATAAAAAACAATTTTTTAAAGCTAAACTTGGCCCTCTTCT
The DNA here is from genome assembly GCA_948150685.1 of Rhaphigaster nebulosa. Lineage (NCBI taxonomy): Eukaryota > Metazoa > Arthropoda > Insecta > Hemiptera > Pentatomidae > Rhaphigaster > Rhaphigaster nebulosa. Next base: position 45,578,059 of record OX411310.1, read on the forward strand.
CATCTATCATGTATAATAAAATTTTAAAATGGAAATAATTAAAGCCAATTAAATTGAAATTAGTTATAATTATAACCGTCTCATTTTTTTATTTATTATAGATGGACTTTTTTGATGATTTTGGTTGAAAAAAAAATTAAAAAAAAAAGAAATTTTAGCTTTTTTTTAGTAATTTTTCTTTTACCTGAATCGTGTACTACCTTTCTTGAGCTCCACGTCGCCAAATTTAACGTGGAATTATCGTTAAATCCATATAAAATATTTTCTCACTACCCAAATCATCTCATAACAATAAGTTTCTACATGAAGGTCTTTTGTACTATTTGTTAACTACCTATATTAATGTTTTGGGTACGGTAAACAGGTATTCTAACCTAATTTCGTGATATTAACTTTTTAAAACGTGAAAATTTTATTATGACGTAGAAATAAAGTTGTTCCAAAGCCTCATAAATGTCTGGTTAAGAAGGCGGCATTTTAAAGGAGGCTATTAAACAGATAGTAGCTTAACGGACCTTAACGGCTTTCAAGATAGAGGAGAAGAAACCGTATGGAGTGGCTGCTCACCTCACCTCATCTCATTGTTTTCATTAACTTCACCCTTCTTCTAAAGATTAAGTTCAGTTATATTTAAATTATTATAAAAATTCGTGAATGTTTGAGCCAGTTTCTCGTTCTTTAATCTCCACACATTGTAAGTACCTATAGCAGTTTAAAAGATTTATTAACAGATGTTCTCATATTTTGTTCATGAATAAAACTTTATAAAATTAACTGACCCCCATTTTTATTAGGCTTTTACTCAGAATGAAGAAGTAAATTGCGTTAAATTGTACCTAGCTTAACCCTGGCTTGCCAACAATGCACTTCAGAGGTGTCTGCAATGCAAACATTTCAACAAAATTTCAAACATTTCAATGCAAACATTGGATTCTTCCCTAGAAAACGCACGTGCGCTTGCTCCTCCCAGATAAGCTAGCAATTCATTTTATTACGTATTATAATATAAAAAATGTACATTTTTGATTTACGTATGCTTTTATTTAAGTTTTTTTTCCCCTCTGATTTCTCACCTCAGTTATCCACTTCTTCTCATAAGATAGATGATTTAATGTACCTATTTTCCTAGTAAAATTCCATGCTAATATGTTTGTATGGAACTATACTAATCATAAACAAATAATGAACCCACTGTTGCATATATATATATATATATATATATATATATATATATATATATATATATATATATATATATATATATATATATTCAAAATTTTGTTTCTTAATTCTAAAAAAGTATATAATTGAATATATTGATGTTTTTTGAAAAAGGCGTAAGCGCCCTTTAGCAAACTTTACAGCAAACATGAAACGATTTTTCTCCAAATAACAATATATTTTTTTTTTTTCAATTTTATTCTTTATTGTGTACTGCAGGAGTTTATTAAGGTGGCAAAACCTTTTTAATTACAATATATTTTTAAGATTTCTAGCACTGGCTAAGGCCTGAGTGACTACTGAGAGTAGTTAGCATTTGGTGCTTACGTCATCAATACACGATTTTTAGACCATTTCCAATTTTGTTTTCGATGTATCGTAAGCGGGGATCGATAGAGGCGGTGTTTAGGTCCCATAATAAGTTGAAATCTAAATTTCGAATTTTTGGCGCTCAAGCCTTTTTTAAAAAACGACGTCGATATAAACATATTTTTATAAAAGCAATTTTCTTTATTTATATTTTATAATCGGTTCAGTTAGATTTAGTTTCGGTTAGTCAGTCAAATCGCATATTTATTGACTTTATAAGTATTACTTTTTGAATTATTAATTTATTTATCTTTAATATCTTATATATGTTTATAATTTTATATATATGTTCTTAATTTTATATATATGGTTATAATGTTTATACCGGAGGAAGTGCTGAAGTTAGATGGGTGCAGTTAAGCCTAAGGCATTACGCGAACAAATGATTTTATATTTTTAGTAGAAATTAATTTAGAGTAGAGTTTTACTGCAAATGAGTAAGATCATTATTAATATAAATTATCTATTAAGTATCAGAAGAAAGTATTATAACAGTATCTTATCAGAATTAGAATTATTAAATATTAACTCTAAATTATCAATTTCCGTATATTGTCCCTATTAACCTACATAAAATGTAGGAAATTAAAAAAGCCTTTTTCATATTATTTATTTCTTTAATATTTTTAATTTTTCGCTTTTAATTTATCACTTACTAGTAATTAATAATCACTTAGAGAATACAATAAATTCCATTGAACCAGTGGAATATAAAACTTAAATTGTTTGCTCTCATTTCTAATTGACATTTAATCCCGTTGGTAGCCATGACTGTCGTTCTCCCACTTGAAGCCTTGCGAAAAAGATTTCTCCTCAGCAGAAACCCTATCAAAATTTAATGATCTCTTTCTCAGAAGCAACGAATTTGTTCCGGGAATGAGGCAGAGAGGTACAGGGTCCGATACTCTTTTTCATTATAATTTTATAGCATTACCTTGACGCTTTAATATTAATTCAAGTTTAAATAGCAATTTCCTTTATTCATTCAGGAGTTTCAATTGTTATATTTTACTGCGTCTCTGAATATTTTAATATTACCAATTCAATTCTGTATAATGAAATTTAAAATTTAGTTAATTTTACTTTTTTAATAAAGTATTTCTTTAATTTACATATTTTTACTTCCTTGTACGAAGTAAAGGAAGTATTGTAATCGCGAAAATTTTCGGTTTTCAGATTTCAACGGAAATATCCATTTTGACCATCCCTGAATCCATTTTGACTAGTTTTTCGTGGCGTCTGTACGTACGTATGTTCGTACTTACATTCGTATCTCGCATAATTCAAAAACGGTTTGCCGCAGAAAGTTGAAATTTTGTATTTAGGATTGTTGTAAAATCTAGTTGTGAACCTCCCTTTTTGGTTACTGCTTGATCACCGGAAGTGGTACTTTACTTGAAGGTCATAATTGATTTACATCAAAAATCATATTAAAATACTATGCAAAACTTCTCAAATTTAGTATTTATGACTTATAAATTGATTTAAATGACATACTAGATTGTGGTCTAAATTGGAAAACTGGAAGCGGTACTTTACTTGAAGGTCATAATAGATTGTCACCAAAAATTATATTAAAATATAATGTAAAACATCTCAAATTTGGTAAATAGGTCTTTTATATCGATATGAATGTATTTACTATATTTTGGTTCAAATAGGTGAGCCAAAAAGGGTACTTTACTTGAAGGTCATAATAAGATTACGTCAAAAATTATATTTAAATTAAATACATAAATCATATGTTTCGGTAATAAAGGCTACAAACGCAATTTGGTTTCCAATCCAATTAAACATTTTTATTACTTGTTTTAAGTGTTAAAATTTAGTGTAAAATACTGGTTTTTCTCCCCATTTGTTTGTGTGTGTGTCAATAGATGGATGTCGCGACGCCGAGTGTCGTTTTTGAGATACTGCAATCTTCGGAAACTAGTAACCAAATTTAGAATCATTTTTTGAGGCACCGATCTATAATAGGTGTACAAGGAAGTCATGTGTTGTCCAAATCAGATATTTTCATTTATTATTATTTTTTTCAAAACTTGTTTCAAAAATAAAAATCGGTGCATAGGATAAATGAGGTATTAATACCTTGCTTATATGCATTCAGTTTAAGAGGTAATGATAATTGTAAATCTGGGTTTGAAATCGATAATTTTTTTTTTCAATTAATCATGAAATAATCATTATTTTTTTAATCAATTAATGCAAACTTCATGCCTAATTTGTGAATGCAAATCAATCCTTGAGTGATAATTGTTTTCAATAAAAAACAATGATTAATTCTTGATAAAAAAATATTCGAAAAATAAAAATCGGACTGAATATTTTTTTTCTCTCTATTTGCTCTGTTCTTTACATAAATAGAAATAATGGAATATTAAATAGCTCTAAAAAAAAAAAAAAAAAAAAAAAAATACTACGGATCTCACGAAATAGCCTTTTCAGTGATTTGCGCTTTCGACTGACACTTAAGAACATAAAAGAGAATTATTTTGAAGATTTATTAAAAAATAAGTCTTCCGATTCCAACTTGTCTGGATGAATATTAATGTACTTCATTACTTAATTGTTGCTTTTATCATGAACTTCTTTATTTCGTTATTATAACTATCCCTAATTCGCCTATATTTTTTTCTGGAGTGAAAAAGAAAGATTTAAAAAAAAAATAGGTCTGATTGGATTTGAGTGATGCGGCAACTGGCTAAACATAGCATAGTTTCAGATTAATGTGTTATTAAGATAAGATAATATTGAAAAAAAAAATATTGCTCACAAATGATCATTATGAGTGATCGAAAATATTTAGTTCAGTAATAATAGTCAAGAGATGATTTTTTCAGCTGTTGATTACAAAATAAAAATCATAAAATTATTAATAAAATTATCAGATAAAAATTTCAATAGGGTTTAATTTTTATTTAATTTATTTGTAATTATCGATTTCAAATTCTGTTCTAAATATGAGCATTGTGACCAATTTGAGGCTAATTGAGAATAACGAACAGAAAAACTCCAATAAAATACCTTGAAGAATTCTTTATACTGCAATGAGTATAACGTCTTTTGTGATAATATTTGTCGTAGGATTCTTTAAGTTATTTACAATTTTCTTTATAAGCTTATGAAGTTATTATTCACGTATTGATAGTATATCTATAAAGGTGGATATACAAGCCATGCTTAAGGTGTAATGGATAAGCTCTCTTGAAGCGGTCACTGACGATTACTCCGAATGGAACAATGGAATGGAGCGACTGGAGTGAAGAAGATTTCAAGGGAACCGCTGTCGATTACTCCACTCCATCTTTCCATTTTTTTTCGGAAATCTAATAATTAATACTCACGTATGATAATATTATAAATATGATAATATTTTATAATATTTATAGTCTAGAAATGTTTCAATGTACAGAATAATATAACTCTTGAGCATTAAAGGGATATTAATAGTGTTTCCACAATAGCTAGAGCAAATTAATAAGTTTAATCTTAACCACTAAAAAAAAAATAATATATAGGCACAAGATGTCCCATCTAAAACGATCCAATGCCAATTTTCTCGAAAATCATTAAAGATACCGAAAATATAAATAAGACTAAATTTGAATAATTTTTGTTCTACTGTTAAGTGGTGTAATCTATTTTTGAATTTACCGTTAATAAGTACAATTTTTTTTACAAAAAGAAGGTTGTGGCCTCATGTTTTCACAGCGTTTTTGAAAATATTTAGAATAACGATCATAAAAATAGTTTATATGTAAGACTTCTTATTATATTATTATGAAATATTAATAATGATGTTATACCATTATTATGTGATATACAGGGTGGAATATAACGTTGAATGGTATACTTTCACAGCCTTTTCTTTTCAGATGTAAATATTTTCGCGAAATAAATCGCTTTCGTTTAAAAAATAAACTGTTCACAACTGAAGTAATTAAAAAAAATCCGAATGCACAATGGATCGCTATGTGGCATTGAGAATGTTGTTAATAGCAGCGCTTTGGGTTTTGCCATGGAAATAATGAGCTGTTGTGTTGACATCCCACGTGGCATCGATACCGTATTCATTTTTTTTAGAAAATCAAATCTATTTATCTACCTCAGGCGTCGACATTCTCATTATTATTTAAAATCTCAAAAAGGAAGAGATCCTATGATCTAGGTGACCATGGCGAGTAGATTAATGCTTGTCTTTTTCTAGATAGTTATCTTGAGCGATCTATACAGTCCTACGTCTTGTGGCTTAGCAATAACTCATTACTGAAAAAGATCACCTGATAAGCTCTCATTAGCCTTAATTTTATTTTTTTATTACAATTCGCTATTTTGCTTTCGTGTAGTAATTACAAGACGCAATTCATTAGTAAAATTTCTTTCCAATTTGTAAATAAAGGATATGATTTGAACAGGAAAACAATCTCTAACTAAAATATATATATATATATATATATATTTTAGTTGAAACCCAATAATGTGCCTGAAGAACTTCCGTTAGTTTCTTTTTTGTAGTTACAATCCCTAATAAACTTATATATATATAGCAGGATTGTCAAATTTTCCAGTTTTTTAATATTGATCATACTAACAAAAATATTCTGTCTCAATTTATTTTCAGAAGTGTTACCATAAAAAAGCAGTTTAGCACTTAAAAATTTAAACAAGTCAAAATTATAAGTTTTTTTTTTAAATGATGGTACTTTTAATTATTCATTTCAAGCGATTATTCCAAAATAATATCATTTTGAAAGTATTAAGTGATACTAGAGGACGTAACACTTCTGACAATTTATAAATTTTAATTTAAAATCTAAAAATGGCAGAATCTGCTGTTCCTCTACGTATGTTTCTAAAAATTAAATGTATTTTTTTCATTTCCTTAAAATCAAATCTAAACAACTCGGCAAACGAATTTATTCTATCTTTGGGACCTGCATATTATCATCTTTCATGAGATCCAACCATATTCTTCATATATGAAGAAATGTTTTTTGGGTTTTACTCACAATCAGAGACTGTATTAAATAATTTAAAATTGTATTAAATAATTTAAAATGATTTTATTTTATTAGCATTTTTTCAGATTTTTAAAAAATCAAATTTTAGTTTGTCTAAACACTCCCAAGTAATGTATTTTCTCAACTTGAAGACCCGTTTAATATCGTCTGTATTTTTTTTTCCTACTGTGGGGACAGAAGTCCTATTCTGTACTTGGAAGAGTATAAAGGATTTTTTCTCCGCTCCTTTGGAAAGACGGAAATATTTGGAGAATCTGCAAGAGGACCACCCATCTTATTCCCTTCTGGTCAACCGGCTTTTTTCCCGGCCGCATTCCCGGGGTCCCGGTTTTTCATCAGCTGTTTTCTTCTTGTAGTCCATTCCTTCCCACGTTTTCAACCCCTTTGTGAATTGTTTATTTGCTTTAGACCCCGTTTTATATCGGTTTATAACGCAATAGCCTGTATACCTGTAATCCTAGGAATATCTTTAAAAAAATCTATTCATTTTTTAAAATTTATTACTGTATTACAAAAATAGAATAATTAAATATACCAGCTGAATAATAAAAGATAAACTTGTGAAGAAGCTAGCCATTAGCAATCCAATGAGACTTTTGTGTTAGAAGGTCCCGATACTATCACTTTTTCAGTTGCTCAGAATTATAGAAAATGTTTATAGTTAGGGATATATCTGCAACAGTTGGGGCATCAAGGCCAATATGGATAATTTAATTTTTGACGGTGTTCGGATTGTACTCCAACAATGTCTATTACGGATTTTATTTTAGTGTTTTAATTATTTCTTAATTAATTTAATAACAATGTTTTACGAATTATATAATTCTATTGCTGAAAAATAAGTATTTTCCATCGATTTTGACCTACCGTGATAGTCAAGTACAGTGGTTCCCAAACGATGGTACGCTCACCAGTGGTACGCAAGGATGTTCCAGGTGTTATCCGAACAAGCCAACAAAAGTCATAGATGAAACCATTTTTTTAACACGTTGAATAAAGGATACCATTTAGTTATTAATTATTATTGAATGTTTCAATTAAAAGATGAATAAGCAGGATCTACAATTAAAATAACTCAGGATGGTTATTGTTGTAAAAACGAAAGCAATCAGTGTTGGAGGACTTAAGAATTAAGTTGACCTCCGCCATGCTTAACATTGCTGCTCTGAATGCAAATAAATAGCAAAATCCTTGTAACTAAATAATATTGATGCTTTTCTTCATAACGTCCGAATTACTTAGTGTGAAATGAACTTTTTCCAGTCAGTTTGCACTTTTTTATGAAGACGTATCTTTATATAATAGTTTTATACTTTTATAATAAGATCAGGTAGTGGTACATCCAGTGGTGTGAATAGTGGAACAGACAGTGACATAAAGTCTGGGAATCCCTGGTCAAGAACGTTTGTACTAAGGTTTAATATCATGCGTGTCCAATGCTGCCTCCCAATGCATTAGGCCGGGTCGACAAACCGCATGCCGCATGATGTTATATTATATACCCATGAAATTGAGTAGTGCGAGTATACTAACACCCCATTCGCACTTCTTGTGCTTCCGCCATTTCTACTACCCGGTGCTCCCTTCGTTGGCGATTTTGGTACGGGAGTCCAACGACCGGCAGTACGAGTGGAAGGCAGTACTTAAATTCAGCTCTACTTCTTTGCACCCTCCGAGCCTTTCACCTTTGGCCTGTTGCCTGGTTTGTGCTCCTTTGAGTTTTCTATGTATTTATTATTTTCGTTGGAATATGGAGGCGAATTGTACCTATTAGTTCATGTTGAAGTTTTTTTGACGTTGTGTCTAAATCTGTAAGAATTTTATATAAGTATATAGGTCGAAAATTATAACTTTTCAAGACGGCAATTTCAAATTTTAATTGACGTGAGACTTTATAGGAATCTTTTAATTTCAAATAGCGATATCTACCTATCATTTTAATTTCTGATATAGCTAGCCATTTGTACACTATGTAGAAGTGAATTTTTAAAACTCAGTGGTGGATCTAGTTCATTTTCCTCATATGTCGATTTATTCACAATTCACATAAATATAAAACTAATTTAGGTATAGAAACTATTAAATTTAACTGTAATTAAATTAAATATTAATTAGGTAATGCTTTAAAATTGTTCTAAATTTTAAATGTTTTGAGCTTTGAAAATAGCTTTATATTAAACCGAAACTTAGTAATTAATAGGTCACAAAACATTTAATTTTTTTTTATTAACTTGAGACTTAAAATGCCTAAAAAATGTTTTTCTTTGATATACCTAAGGAGTTTCAATAAAAAATTATTCAATCGAGAATTGAGAGTAATTTTCACTTATATTTCCAGTTAACGCCATTGTATAAAAATAATGAAGAGGATTATAATATTTAATTACATTTAGTAATTAAATTAAATATTTTAAAATTTCTTGTATACCAGTTTCAAATTTTTTATTACAAAATTTTGTGGGGGAGGTTAAACAAATGTTTTTCTTATTCGATTACAAAGATTCGTCATTGAAAATAATAAAGGAAAAATATAATATATTTTGCATAGATAAAAATTGATAAAAAAAAAAGAGAAAACGACTTATACAGGCAACATATTATGTTTCCTGTAAAAGTCGTTTTCTCTTTTGGAAAAGAAATTGTACATACCCGTGTTACTGCACCACCCCTTCTCTCATTCCGGCCGATTCCTAGCAATATTCATTAAGTTGAATATTGATAATAATTATAACAAATTAATAAGAAATAAAAACATAAGGAGGATGCTTATCAATTTTTTAATTTTTTTTTTTGGTACGGAATATTACGATGTTGTATTTGTGATTCAAAAGTTCAGACGAATAAAAGAAATCTCAGTGTTGTTTATGGCATTGAATGGTGTATTAACTAGCGGAATATATTAAAGGTTGACAGAAGACAGGCTAATTTTCTCGTCCTAATTGCTCCAATGCGGCAGTAATTGGAGTTTTCTTTACGGCCAGGACATCCTCCGACCTCATGGCTCTTTTGAAATTTTTATAATTTAATTGGCTGACAACACCATCGCCGACCTAAAACAATGAGGTCTGTTTAAAACTTTATTAATCCTTAAAGTTATCTAATTAAAATACTTTTTCCTCCTGCGTGACTTCTGAACAGATGGTTGATTCACTTGGGTTCTGCTAGTCGGGCTGGTTCCCTCTTTAAAGCTGTATATATATATATATATATATATATATATATATATATATATATATATATATATATATATATTTATATAATTTTAAGGTATTATAAAATTTAAATAAAAATTGATATATTAAATATTTCTTTGTTATTGTTTCGAGATTTATTAACTATAATTGATATGCGTACTCCAGTTCCTAAGAGCAATATTAATTATATTTGTAATTAATCGAAATGTGATTTTTAGAAATACCAGCCACATTTTAGTCAGTTACTTACTTTTTTACTTTCCCTTACCTATATACGGAGTATATAGAAAGGGGAAGTATTGCGATCGTGAAAATTTTCGAATTCCAGTTTTCAACGGAAATACTTTTAAGGTAGATTTCGATGAAACTTGCCTAAATTATTCTTCATAAAGGCCTTTAACTTTTCATTTATGTAGTAAATCACCGAGGAATTGCAGGGCAAAAAGTTATGATGAAAAGAATACTTTATTTGCGCATAGCTTAAAAAGTATGCATTTTACGGTAAATTATGTGTAGAATTGTATGTGAGGTAATTAAATTGTCTAAAAAATAATAAAAGAATCATCAAAATCGGACCAGTATTAGCCAAGATACAGTGTATTTTATGAGGAGCACAAGACCCTAGATGGATAACCAAGTGCAGCCGAAAGGAGACGAATGTCACCGAACCTCCTCCCACCCATCAGCCAATCTGTTGTAAACAATACGCTCTGTAATAAAGTAATTTAAGAATACAAAAGCGGAAATTGACTTAATAATTTCTACTTTCACATTATTTAATAGAAAGAAAATCTTTCCATGGAAACTAAACCAGAAACTTATAAAATATATTTGCAACTTGACAAAGTTAAAATATATAGGTAGTGTACTTGATTGTTGTACTAAAATTGTTTAAAGAACTTTTTTATTGTACTTAAGTGTGAGAAGATGTGTATGCTCCTGATGTTATTAGAAGCATTGTTAATGTTAATTCTTTAAAATTGTATTCAAAAGATAATTATTATAGAACGCTAAGGGAAAGTTGTGATGCGCGCATCGCACTAGATTTTTTTTGTTCATTTGTAACTAAAACGGATTTTTTAAAATTTTATGTTGGCACAGTTGTTATGATTCCTGGCTTGGACTAATTAAAAAAAAAAAAAAAATGTTTAAAACAAATATCTTAGTAAAAATAAAAAAAAGGAAAAAATATGTTACTACTAGAACTCACATACTCTATTGTATTATAATAAAATTCATTATTTTTTATTATTTGTTGCTCCGGAAGATAAATGATTGTCGCCTTGTTCGGATATAGTAGCAATTATATAAAATATTACAGCTATATACAAACAAAGCGATAATCATTTTCAGTTGATTGACGCTTCTTCAAAGTTAGAGCTTTTAATAAAATTGATTAATCTCACTTTAGATGCGTCCAATGCTCTTTAACGATCGAATTTTGCTAATTGAAATGTACTATTTTAATTTACATATAATTTCATGATTAGCGATGTTTTGTTCTTAAGAGAAGAGAGCACTCAGAACGGGAAATAAATTGTTACTGGTGAATCCATTACCTCAAAAGGAATTCATTTTTTAAGTTTGTTCATTACATCCACTCACAAAGAAATGTAAACTAGGGAATAGTGGTAGGAATAAATGGTTTAAGGATCAGTTTAAAATATCCAGTTGTAGATAGTCCTTTAGAAAATATTTTGATTTTTGCCAACTATAGCGGCCTACACGCATAGGAACATCGGTTCTCCAACAACGGTTCGAGGAACCAAGTTCCCATGTGTGTAGAGCTGACGAACAACGTTTTCCCTTTGGTTTGCCTAACCGTTGTTCGCGAGCCGATGTTCCCATGTGTGTAGGCTGCTTAATAAAACACTGTGCGCCGTGCATTTCTAACTGGTTCGGTTACCACGTATTCTGTCAGTTTACTTATAAATAATAAAAAATAATAAATTTTTTTCCTGGTTATTTGATACGCTCTTATTTGACTTCTGCCGTGATAAGCTAAAAGGTCCTAACTCCAAATCTTTAAGCCAAAGTTTTAAGGCTTTCTAATGTCATAAAAAAGTTTAGTTTTTGGAACAATTCGGATAAAATACAAAAATATATTTTTTAAAAAAATGACTTGGAGTTAGGGCATTTTAGCCTATGACGGTAGATATGTGTAAATAAAAAATATATTGGCTACAAAAAACAAAACTACCATTGCTGCATATATTGTTTTCAGTTTGAAGCTGTGCTTAAAACAAAACGAACTATTTTGCCGTCTAATTGCAAAGCTTTTAATAGTAATACAATGACAAATTAATAGTCATTTGTGTGGCTTACGCGTGTATTTCATCAAGCTTATCACGATAATATAAGATACCAGACACGCACAGAATATGTTCTTTCCAAGAATAATGTTTAAGTTCCTCGATACATGAGATCAATGAGGCTATGAAACCTCATCTCATTGAATGTCGTAGCTCTATAATGATTGAGTGAATATACTCTATACAATAAAATATAATTAAATCTTTACTGTATATGCTCATCCAATAGCCTTTCGTGTTTTAGTGATGTACATGTTTAGCTGCTTAATAGTTTATTGCTTAGTTTTACTAACAATGACTGTACTACTATGAATTGAGAGGACTACGAACTAGGTCGAGTTATTGATCAAAATCTTGATTAATTGTTAATTAATTAATTTGATTAAAGTAGCCTCTACTAGAACAACATTGATTTGCTATTGTTCTACGTTTAAGGACTATAAAAGCCTTCAGGATATCTGTTAATATCCTCTCCTACCTGAACCGTGGCTACTAGAATGATAAGCGTTATGATTTGCAAAAAAAATTATTTTTATTGAAACTATTTATAAATATATTGGTATATAGATAAAACAAAATCATATATTTAATATTTCTGCAGATATTCTTTTGGATTATGTAATTACATTAAATTCTTATATGTTGCTCATTTCATATCTTTCACTTTCGTTAAGATAAAATTTACGTATTCTCTTTTCTTTCTCCTTCTCTTTTGCCTCCGAATTTCCCTCGGTTCATTCCCCACTGCTGTTTCTTATATAAGCTGTAATGCATTCAATTAATCAAAATAAAGTAAAATGATCATTGCCAAATCGCCTCCTTGCACAACCGTTGGTCTAGAAACAGTACGGTCCTTACTAAGCACTGAACCCAAGAATCTTCATGGGTGGTACAGGTTTATTTTTTATAGATATTTGTTGCAGATGCTCTGGATTTATTGTTAGTAAAAGTCTTATATATCCCCTTCTGGGATTCTGGCAGCCACCGCGGATGTTAAATACCCGTATCATTCTGGAATCATTCCCCCTTACACGGTTCCCAGAAGCTCCTATTCGTTGGCGGTCCCGCGGCACCCTTTCCAGGTATATACTAAGTACGAGGGCCCTTCAACACTTCTATTTAAGTAACATCTTCCTGGATCAATAACCCACCTCTTCCGGTACGTTAAATTTCACGGTGGCTCTTCCTGAGGAAGAAGCTTACTTGGACGTTGATAACAATGCTTTTCTCTTCCACGATATTTTTTAAAACTAAAGAGAGAAATTTTATTTATGTAATTGGTCATAATGTAACTACTGTAGTTTTGCAATCGTAGTTGACAATTGTTTGGTGAATCATGATCGACGATTAATCTGAGTCAGCAATCCGGAGGGGATGTGTTTGTTTATAATTTGTACAAATAAACTGTTCTACATAAGCATTTTTCAAGCCCAAGTTTATGATGAAGATAATGTTGCTATCAAAGGCAAGACTGCTGACAGTAGAGTCTCTAGCGCCGTGCTGAGGCCAGCCTTTCCTGCCATCGCTTGCTGAGTTACAACACTGCTTCAACACAAAAATATAAGTAATATTTTCGGTATATATATATATATATATATATATATATATATATATATATATATATATATATATATATATATATATATATATACACGGGACTAATATACACACACATGCATTATAATTTTCGCCAACTCACTGACACTTAACACTGGACAAATTTTTTTTTTTCTTTCAAACAAACATTGTATCAATAAAATTTCCATTTCGTAACTTATAAGGTATTAAATGCTAAGGTGTTAAATGCTAGTAACTCTTTGAGAAATGTTTTACCACAATTTTCGCAGTTTGAAGTAGGTTCTTAAATCTGCAATTTACCGTCTATTTGGGTTTTCAAATTATTGGAGGGGGGTGACACTCCCCCTCCACTCCATATCCTTCCCACGGCGACGTCTCTGTAAGACAAGTATGTATTATATCTGAATCTTTTATGAACGTTCAATTATTATATTATATTATATTTATTATATTGAATTGAATTATATTGAATTTTTGTTACTCTAGCCCTAGTTAGAATTTAGAATATGGATGTGAATAGTGTTATATCTCATGAATATCAGTTTATGAGATGACATTGATAATATATAAGGGTCAGTCCATTTCAAACCAACCAATTTAATTTAAAAATGTTGCTGACAAATTTTACTTATTTTTTTTTTAACCTATATTTGTATTCATTAGTATCTCAACCGACCCTAAAACGGTTAGATGAAGCAGCAATATAATTTCTTTTTTTTTTTTACACCATACTGCCTTTGGTAGTAGAGAAAATACAAAAAGATGTCGAGTATTTGTTGAGCGTTCGGTTCAGATTACCAATTATAAGTTTGGGGCTTAAAAGAAGTTCTGTTAAAAGAGTCAGGACAGTACTACTGACTCTTTAGGACTAATTTAAAACTTTCAAATATATTACCACTATATTACCCTCACCTGTTTTATTTACTTTTAAATTGCTTTTTTCTTAAAAGTGTAACATTATATTTTCTTAAATTAAGCAAGCATCCGAGAAGAAAATCCCGAGGAATTTTAGCCTGCAGCATCACAGACATTTATTCCCTGGAATTTTCCTGAACCTAGAGGTCTTAAACTTAATATAATATCCTTTTATTTCTTCATTGTAGATAACTATGGTATGTTTAAAATATAAATTTAATTAAAGGAAAAATCCCTAAGCCCCCCATGTTAGAGAAAATAAAAAATGATTTTTTTAAATAATAGTTTTATATACCTATTATAAATGTACGAGTGGGAAGGCCCATCCTTGGCAGTAATTAATCACTTGGTAAAATACGAAACATAAAATTTATCTATTCTACTATGTTTCAGTAAAAAAACATGAGAAACAGATAGCGATAAACATTAGCTGCACAAATATAATTAAAGGCAGAAAATAAGAATCCATTTTTTAAAGATTATTAATTCCCTGAATTACAAAATAGCCTAAAAAATTAAGATAATATTTTTTTTTCCCCTCTCCAAAATGCGTAATAAGTAGTAGGAATGTGTAAACCTAAAGGTGGTAACCTTATAAAGTATGTGTAGTGAACTTGTTTTCAAAAGTATGAAGTTGTCATGACAACTACGGACATCTTCGTACATACGCACGTAAGCTTTTTATAATGTGTATTAGTTGTTATACTACGTACTATTGTTCATTATAGTCCTACCTTTTATTATTGCATAGCTACTCAAGCGCATTGGTGGGTTGTTAGTGAAATTGATGCTCATGAATATTGAAACTTGGTATTGAAGTGCCTTCCAGACCCAAACGAAAATAAAAACTCCTCTTTTCTCAATGCATTAATTTACTTTCTGTATTTTTACATGCACAGATTCAAGGAGCTTTCTGTGCTGTGAAATGAACAGATGGATGTAACGGAATGGACTTGCAAGAGGCCGTAACATGTAGTGGAAGACACCCGACTACTACTTCAATTGAATCAAGGTTAATTATTCATCGACGTCAACTTCATTAATAACCCACCAATGCGCTAAAGTAGATATGCAAGTACATTTCGCTGCTTAATACAAGTAGGGTTCTAAGGTATAAAAATCGTTTCCGTAGTTTGGATTTTTATTTTTTATTAAATTAAATTTTATTTTTAATGTTTTTAGTTTTTCAAGTTTTGGCTATTTATAATTTATTACCATATGATCATAAACTTACAAATGATGTAATAAGAAACATAAAAAAAAAAAAAAACTAAAATACATTTCAGAGGAAATCACTGAATAATTTGAGCCATCAAACTTAGAAATCGGTCGTGCAGTTCGCTCAAAAAATCGTTACATACTCTCAAACGGACAGATTTAACACATTTATTTAATATTTCGAGTTCAATATGTTTCAAAACCTTCACGGGATCACAACGAACAGTGCGAGCCATTAAACTTTAAAATCAGATGAGTCGTTACATACTCAAAAAAATGGTTACATATCTATTAACGGTTAAGCTAAACACTTTACCCTCTTTGTGACTTCACCAAATAATAGCCAAGTGCCAAAACTTTTTTTCTTTATTCTATAAAGTGTATTTTATCTAAATTAAGTATCTCAAAAATTATCAAATTGAAAATTAGTATACTTTATAAAAATATTAGCTGAAATATTTTGTGAATTCACTGAATTTCAAGAATTATTAATTATTGTCGTTTATCTGATAAAATATACTGACCATTTATTATAATATATATATAATTATATTTTAACTAATTTATAATTTTAATTTTAACTAATTTAATTAATTTATAATATTAGGCCAGAAATCTATAGGATTAGTATTGGGCTGGGTAGAGGGAGTTATTACTTCTGCAATATCAGTTCAAGTCGGAAAGTTGTCTTCAGAGTTTTCTGTCAATGGGGATTTAAGTTCTTCTCATCTTCTCATCGAAGTTTCCTCCCGTTTTCATCTTATACCTTTTCAGTTAAGAGCACTTGATTGAAACTTCACTTAAGTCAGATCGTAACTCTTGTACTAAAACGAATATTGAATTTCGCATGCTTTACATTTGTTTATTTGATTCCCTTTAATACAATTTCCGTGATTTGGATTCTCTTTAAAAGAAATATTTAAAATAATGGTTCCGTTTTGTTTCAACAGTTACCTCTTGTAAATGCAAAGTTCTTCTTTTTTTTTGGTATGAAATGGGGTATAATTTATTATGGTTTATTTTTGCATTAGGTGTATGAAATATTTTATTGATATTTTCTTATTAATTTTCAAATTTAATTTTTTTAATGTTCGGTAGAAATTTATTATTAAAAATATCTGATGTGGACAACACATGACTTTCTTGTACGTCTATCAAACTATAAATCGGTGGCTCAAAAAGTGGTCCCTGAATTTGGTTACTAGTTTCCGAAGATTGCAGTATCTCAAAAACGACACTCGGCGTCGCGACATCCATCTATTGACACACACACACACAAATGGGGAGGAAAACCAGTATTTTACACTCAATTTTAACACTTAAAACAAGTAATAAATACGTTTAATTGGGTTGGAAACCAAATTGCGTTTGTAACTTTTATTACCGAAACATATGATTTATGTATTTAATTTAAATATAATTTTTGATGCAAGCTTATTATGACTTTAAAGCAAAGTACCCTTTTCGGCTCACCAATTTAAACCAAAATATAGTAAATACATTCATATCGATATAAAAGTCCTATTTACCAAATTTGAGTTGTTTTACTTTATATTTTAATATAATTTTTGATGAAAGTCTAATATGACCTTCAAATAAAGTACCGCTTCCGGTTTTCCAATTAAGACCCAAAATCTAGTATGTTATTTAAATCAATATATAAATTATAAATACTAAATTTGAGAACTTCCGGTAATCAAGCAGTGACCAAAAAGGGAGGTTCACAACTAGATTTTACAACAATCCTAAATACAAAATTTCAATATTCTACGGCTAACCGTTTTTGAGTTTTGCGAGATACGAATGTACGAACGTACGTACGTACAGACGCCACGACGAAACTAGTCAAAATGGATTCAGGGATGGTCAAAATGGATATTTCCGTCGAAATCTGAAAACGGAAAATTTTCGCGATTACAATAGTTCCTTTACTTCGTACAAGGAAGTAAAGAGACGTGAAGAACAGCTGAAATTAATTACGTAGTGCTTTTTAAAACGTTAGCGAATTTTTGACAAACTGTAATTTTAGAGACAGGAGGACTTGTTGATGAAGTCTTCCGAAAGTTGGAGTGTTTTTAAACAATTTTTAGAAAATATTATGTAACTTATATCGGAATTTGAAGTCTTTCTTTTAACTGTGAGAAGCGGATAACGGTAAATCATACTTTTGTAAAGAGTCCTCTTATAATGGCGTAGAGGTCCTCTGAAAAAATGATGTCTCCGTGAGGAGGCACACATTTCTTTAAATATATACATCTCGAGATGGGCTTCCCCTTAAAGACGCATCTAATATTCTTTCTGTATTGTTTGTATATTTTATCTAGTGACCCCAAATTTTAGCATGCTTCTTACTTACTCAATCCCTCTTGTTGGGGCTTATGGAAGAGGTCTTGAATATTGATTCTTTATTCCTTTGGGGCTCTGTGTTGGTGTAGTTTAAAAAATTTAAAAGAAAATTATTTCTCAATTCTCAATTTAATTAAAAGAGAGATATAACAACAGTATCTAAAAAAATAAACAACATCATAATTCTTTTGGGTGCATTAATAAATGAAACTTCAAATGGATGTAATATTTAATTATTGATTATTAAATAAGTTGAATAAAAGCCATAAGATTAACAAGAACTGAACGTTATTTGAATAAAAATAAAATTTAATTTTAGGAATCATAATATTCCACTCTATCACGTAATGCCCATCTTAAAAAAAAAAAAAAAAAAAATTGTACATAAATAATAAGTCATTATAATCCTTAAAACGACTCCCTACTAAAAATCCAGTCTTGAAGATTTTTAAAAAATGGGTACCTTGCGCTTTACAGTTGTATGTCGTAATTGTGTGATTCATTCAACTGTGCTGCTTGCTACTCATTTTGGTCTAGCTTATAGAATCAGTTCATGATTAGAGCGTCTAAATCTGAATATTTAGCCAGTTTAATTATTTAGTTGAAATAAATATTAATTTTAAATTACACTAAATACCTAAATAAATGGATATCGCTGTTAGTATTTAGGAAACTTGTTCGTATATTTGTCGAATTGACTCAGGAGATAGAATATTTCTAACGATATAGTAAATTAAAGTACAAACAAAAAATAACATTATAGATTTTTTTTTTTTTTCAAATTATTGCTTCATGGCTTTTTTTTCTAGGACGTACAAAATATACAATCATTAGCTTGTTATTTTTCAATCTTATTCCGATTTATTTGTAACCATTTTTAAAGGAGCTCTTGTGAGCTGTGTCCCATTGACTAATCTATATCTGAAATTCCATCAGTTAGAACTGATCCGCCCTGAACCCCACCTGAATCAGATTATCATCTGGACCTAGTGTGGTTGGGTTGTGGTTGTTAGTAGCAGCTGAGCCAGGTGCGGTCAGCGGTGTGTGAAGTGGGTGGGTTTCGTCTTCGGCTACGGAGCTCTTTAGTAATACGCCCCTTTGTTCTTTTTGTGCCTAGTTCAATTTGGTGTATATATTTTAAATTTAAGTTAATTAAGAAGAAATATTATAATAATCTTATTATACAATCATCCCTCTCGTATAAACTATAAAAAAAAAATTAAAAAAAATTAAGAACCATTCCATTTAGTGGCGTACGCGGAGGGAGGGGTCAGGGTAATATACCCCCTCCGTAATATAAGAAAAAATATAATTTTCATACCCACTAACATGAGATTTGTATTTTGAGTAATCTTGGTAATTTTAACAGTACTTTTTGATCCAATTTTCATGCTTATCCTTAAACTTACAACACATTTGTCGATTTTAGACATTTAGATGATTATTTGCCCTCTTATTAAATCCCCTCCAGAAAAAAAAAATTCTGCGTTCGTCTCTGATTCCATTAGAGCTTAAAATCGACCAATTGATTATTGACCATTTTTGTTGTTTATTTTTTTTTTCTCTTCCAAGCTATTTAATAACGCTTCGAACGCTTCGCCCACTTTTCCTGCTATTGAACCTGGCATTATTTCAAGTATGTTTGATACGGATATCTTATCAGCCGCAATAATACACACTTGAGATTATATCGGGACGTCTATTTGTCTGATACCTTATTTATTTTACTCTCTTTCACAAATCCATTCTTTATTTTTCAATTGGTGCTGACGAATTTCATAGCTCTATTTTTTAAATGAAACCCTTAATAATATTCATTCATCGATATTTGGCAAATTACTCGGGACTTCAATTACAGATTCAAACACACATCAGCTTCACTTCTTTTCATGTTCGATATAATTCCGTACCTTGAGAAATAGAAAGTTTTTACAATTAAAAGGATGAGTAAAATTCTCCACCAAATTATCCATAAGGTTGGTATAATAATATTGTACTAATACCAACGTTTCGGTGATGTGCCCCTATCATCAGAACATATTTCTGGTTTGCGTGAATATACTTGTCAGTAGATAAATTACTATTTTACCACATTGTTAAATTTGATACTATAACCAAGCCATCAGCTCATACTTGTCTGTTATAAAGTAAGTTTTTATGAAGTAGTAATAAATTTAATTTTTAACTGTTTTATTATTCGTAACCGATTTTTAATAATAATAAAAATAGTAGTTGGAGTTTTAAGTAGAAGTAGGGGAAATTAAAATTTTGCCTCCATCTAGATCCTGAGACTTACCGACTCTTTACTAATTTTCACTCTCAACACGAAGCTAGAGGACTAAACTTTGTTGCAGGTGTTTCTTATGAGCTATTAGGAATCCATAAGTGTTTGAACGCGACGTTTTGTGGTTGGGAGGAGAGTGAAATTTTGTGACTTTATTGAAGTGGCTAGAAGGTAATGATACTTAGAAAAAATGTAGAAATTGTTTAAACCATGAAATTATTGTTTGTAAGTCAATAAACTCAAAACATTCAATTGCCATAGCATTGTATATATTAGTTAAAGGAAAAAAAGTAGGTTGTTAGCCGGTTACTCTGCGTGCCATTTTACCCTTTAATTGGCAAAACTTCGTAGCTAACTTTATTTGCGGACTGACCTTACTTGATTTAGAAAGTTATTTGTTTTCCGGCTTAAAAACTTTGTGGATCTTTTCGAAATGGGATTGGAAACCTCTTGCTGTGACTGTTGGAATGAAAAAACAAATACCTTTTGAGTATCTTTTATAGATTATATCGTCATTAAGCAATGTAATAAATTAAGTTTATGACTAATTGTTGTACAGAGTGTGAACTTTATAAATAAAAGCAATCTCTAACAACTGTTGTTAGGTCCATATTTATATCGATCTTTATGCCTTGGTTTTATTTTTATTTGATCGGCTTATCCTTATTCGTTAGTTAACTTGCTGAACGGCATTTTATAGTTGTAGATGCAATAGGGTTTGTAATTTTAATTCGACATGGAAAGTTCTTTGTAAATATGAACAGATATGATTGTGGTAATAGACAAATGAAAGTATCTGATTTTATTGAGAGGGAAAACTTTAAATGAATTATATGAATTACGTTTTCTTCTAGGTATGTATCTCTAGCTGTTAGTATTTCCCGATGCTAAATATCACTTCCTACTCATTGTTCTAAAAGGTCAGTTTACTTTCTCTCGGAAAACCAATGCTTGTCGCTGCTTTTCAGCAAGTAATATTTAATGGCGTTACAGCACAACATAGACCCCGGTGTTTGGTTTGGGGTTAGAGTTCAGTCGGGAGAATTCCAGGTGTGTTGTACCCTAGATAAACTATGCTCCGCCTGTGTGGGTGTAGCGTGTACACAACCTGTGTACCCTTGGACTGAGGTAAAAACTTTTTCATCATTCATCTCAGTTCCACATTTCTTCTATGGTCTTCTACTCTTAGTAACTGTTGTTCATCCATGATTAATGGAAATGCTGTATGGTATAAGAACAAAAATGGTATGAGAACAAAAAAATAATATAAGAACAATGATTTCATGTATGGTATATAATAATAATTTTTATTTTATTTTTTAATATGATGTATAATGTTACGAAACTTTTTTTTTTAATATGAATTATAATGTTTTATTTAACTAAATAAAAAAATACTAAATATTCTAAATTATACATCTGAACTCTGAGGAAATTTGATAAATTATTGAATAAATGCTAAGAAAGCTAAAGTTAAGTATTAAAAAATTTAGTGAAATAAAGTTTTAATTGGTAGTTACTTTAAATATCCCTCGAGAAAGGTTATTATCAGGTTTTATCTGGGAAATCAACTGAAGGAAGGGATAAAGTGAGACTTATAAAGATAAATCTGCTACTCTTTTATAAAAAAACTCAGGAAAAATATTTTCAAACAATGAACGTAAAATAGTGGATAAATAAAGACATTAAAAAATGTTATTTACTGATTTTTTTAAAAAAAATTAGAACTAAAATTATTCATATTGCAAACCCATAATAATAATAATTGTTATTTGTCTAGTTTACCATTATTTGCCCCAACTTTATTTATTAATCGGCACCTGCCATGACATAATTAACAATCAACGGGTTATCAAAACATGATAGCCAACATGATAAACATTAACGGCTTATCAAAACGTGATTAAAAAAAAATAATGATGAAACTTTACTATACTTTTCTTTTCTCTTCAATCATTACTGATGCATTTACACCTTCAGCCATTCAATTTACGTTTCCAAAATTTTGGAAAGCAATTTCAAAAAGAATATTTAAATAGAATTACGTAAAAAAATTTAAAGTTATTGAAAGATATATAAAAATATATTATAGAAGATATATAATTACGATTGAAATCTATTACTATATAGATATAAGATATGTTAATTAAGACACACAACTGAAATAGTTTATAAACTATAAACAACTTATTTATAGTTTATAAATCATCGAATAATGACGATAAAAGATTATTTTATTCCAGTATGGCTGAAAATAAATTTAGTAAAATAAAAGTTTACATTTTTTTTTTAAATTGCATTTTATTTTATGTTAAATAAATTCTGTTTATTAATATGATAATTAGTTGATTACAAATTAATTCGCAGCTAGTTTTCATTATTGTTTTTGGATTTAGCAACTTTTATGATTTTCTTGTGGTTACGTACGTCCGCCTGGTAGCTTCATAGCTTCCCTTCTATAAATTCCATAAAGCACGCATTGGTATCAATCTACAGAAAAAATGTGCTATTTGAGATTTCAAAAAAAAAATATCTGGGTTTAAGACGGAAGCACTGTAAGAGAAGTTGACCAATACTGAGTGTTAAATTGATCAATGCAATACACCGCTCAAAACAATACAATTTGCAACATATGACTGGATCTTCATATATTTTATAATAAATATATAAATAATAGATTACTATTTTATAATAATACTAGCTGTGCCAACCGACACCGCTACTGATGTACTAATCCAACATGCTCGACCACCACGGCCTTTAATTAAAATTTATTGTTTTTTTAAACTTTGCTATTAAGGTTTTAACTAAATTTTGTCCATTTGTTTGAGTCCATGTCCAAGGCTATTAAAGAACGTAACGTTGTATTCCATCCGTGCTTATCGGACCCCAGTTCCCTCGTCCCTCGGATAATATATTCATTACCCTTTCCTTCGAAGGTAAACATATAAATGTTTACTGCCCGGGAGGCCCTTCGGTTTCTAAAGAAATAATAAAGTTTTAAAGGATCCCCTAGAAATCCATTGGGAGTCAGAATTTACCATTCCCTCGCCTCGCCTTAGAATATTCTATAACTTTTGATATGCATTTATTTGACCATCTGCAAGTCTATTGCTGCCTTACTGAGGCCAATAAAATCGGGAGGATAAATGCTTATATGCGCTTGAACGTTACCATTTTTTTTTTCCATAACTAGATGCTTATTTATCAATAGAATGAAATGACAATAGTATTATAATAAAAAATATAACTTTTGATCACAGACCGGTTTAGTATTCTATTGTATAGTTAGTTTTCTATAATTAGCACATTTAGACGCAATCTGGCCTTTTTTTTAAATTTATACTTTACAAATTTGAGAATGAATCAGTATAATTGAATATTTTGATAAAAACACAATTTTTGTTTTAATTAATCCTTTTAGTGTCAAACGGCGTATATCGTTGTTTGTGGCATTTTGGAAACGAGCCAACGAAAAAATTCTCTATTACATTGTATATGATGTTTAGTTTATGTAATGGCGTCTTAATATTCCTATTGTGACTGAACTCTATTTCAAAATAAAACGATAGTTAGGGTCTGTCCTAAAAGGACTAAGAATAAATACTTTTTTTAAATAAAAATTATTTCTTAATTTTGTTTTTCGTATTTTGGTTTATTGACCGTGCGTAACCCGATTACGACCAAATGCGTCGTTCTATTTTCTTTTTATTATTTTATTTTATACGCATTGACACGGATGGTGAAGGGAAAACAAAATTAGATAATTACAATAATTGTGAAAAGATTAAATTATTTTTTAATGACAATTTTTTTTATTAATTCTATAATGGGTTCTGTGGTTATTTGTCTTTGATATCTCTGGCTTGAATTGTTTTGAATCCTGTCGATTTATTGACACTGAGATTTGCAATTGTATCTTTGATGTCGCCGATATTGAAAGAGGCATTATGAACCGAGGCAAAAGAGGTTTATGCAGAGTCACATTCGTATTCAGATAATTTGCGTTGTGATTGGAATAGATGGATGCAAAATAAAATAAAAATGCCTGTCGCGAGGTCTGTTTACAGAACTACTAATCTATTGATTGGAAGAATACTTTATTCCTTCAACTCATTATAATCATAGACAATCAAAGAGATATTTCATTTAATGAAAAAAAAAAATTATTAATTCTATAATGGATTCTATGGTTATTTTTCTTTGATATCTCTGTCTAAAGAGATATTTCGTTATATTGCTTTTTAATATTTTTGTTATTATTATTTTTGCAGTAAATTAATTTATATTTTGTAAGCCAATGTTTCCCATTTCTATATTGAACAAAACTTTTTATAAGTGAATTTCATTGCAAATCTTTTCTTCCGTCCTTGTAATTTTTTTCTCGTCTTGTATTAAAAAAATAAATATATTTGTTAATAGATCGATTGTTTAAAAATTGCATTATTTTTTATCACACTTTGAGGTTTTCTGTTATTATTATCACGGTTTCATATTAGTAATTTATCTGATATTTCAAAATAAAAATATCTAATAGATTATTTTATGGTTAGTTACTATCTGTATTTTTTACTATTACATGCAATTTTTATAACTGAAACACTTTAGTGGTTTATTGTTGATAGAGACATCCGTTCTCATGTTCTGACGTATGCGTGAATCAAATAAAATTTCCCATCTATCCAGTAACGTATTTGTTGATGTGGATTTTGTGTTGTTGGTGATTTGGTTTTTGTCTCTGTTGATATAGTCATTTACGTAGCTTTGCTATTTCTGCTCCACAAAAATGTATATTTGCAATTTGAGTATTTTTTTTATATTGCAATTATTTTTTTTTTATTATTTTTTTTTTTATGACTATTCTGTCGTTATATATTTGTTGTTATTTATTGAATTATATATGTTTTATTTATGTATTACTATCTTTGTAAAATGTGCATAGTGTCTTTGCTAAATGATAAAAATTAAAAGAGCTTAGGAAATTTGAGTTTATTCCCTATTGGGCCTGGAGTAGGTATGTTCAAAAAATATCGAAAGTCGCAGATTAGAATGAGAAATTATATGATATATAATTTCTATAATTTATATATGATATATAAATTATATGATAATATGATTAAAATGTAGTTCATGAAGCAAAAGAGTTCCATCCAACCCACTTCTTTTATCCCAAAATATCAATCCTGTGCCTCATGAAAAAATTATAAATTACTGAATGATAATTTTGTTCCATGGAAAGAATCGATGGAATTTCGGTCAATGCAAAACACTACATATACGTGTATATGAAGTAGGGGTAGCCGAGCGGACTAGGCGCTTGCAATAGCTAATCAGGGTAAGCCCCGTCGAGCTTGGTTAATACTTGGATGGGTGACCGCCTTCCAGGGAAAGCCACGCAACTCGAGATTCTCCGGGTGATTATTCCCCCTCCCCTTCGGGTATATGAGGCTCCTTAGACTAACGGAAGCAACTCATAAAGACCGAGCCTAGGAGTGATAACCTTTCCCTGTGTGATAGCGATTCGAGTTGTGGACTTCCAGTATACCCAGAGGTTTGACCCATGAACGGTCTGCTTGGGAGAAAGAAAAATAGGTCTTCGTGCGCCTGCTGACTCTGAATAGCCACAATCCGTGGATCTTGGCCGATTTTCCACTATCCTTGAACTCGAGTGAGTTCGTGAGAACGACACTGCGGAATTGGCTCCAAAGGGACTGGGCAACCTGCCGCTGCAACATGGAAACCATGGTTTGTAGCAACCTGAGGTTGAGTGACCCCCTTCAGGCTATCTGTGCTCTCGCAAGCAATAAATGTCTATATGAAAACCTCTTCGCGCGGCCAAAGATCTTCGTGGTCTATAGTGCCAACAGTAGAAGATGTATATATGTATGTGTATGTGTGTGTGTGTATATATATATATATATATATATATATAAAGTTTCAATTAGGCTCTGTGATTATAATACCTTAATTAGTTTAATTAATTTACAAGTAAAGATTTTATATTCTGTTTTATTTATGACTAATTCTGATTATTTTTTTACAGGTAAGTCCTTCTCCCAGAACTGTGCTTATAACTGCTTTTATGTGAGTAAATCTTTTCGGTACCTCTTGTAATAAATAGCTTTCATTCTTATTCTTTATTGCAAAGCGACCTTCTGGACTTCGGACCTCAAGGATTGCTTTGTACAAATAGTTTACCTCAAAAGAGATTCAGCATTCTTTGAGAACACCAAGAATTATTATTATTTTCTTGGACGGATTTAATAGTACTCAGTTTTACTATTGAAACGAATAAAAAATTAGTTCAATATTCGACGCCATGTCAAGACTGTGAGAAATATCATAATAATTTGACAGAGAACCAGGAGTTAGGCGGCGGATTCGACTTCTTACATTGAGTTCGACTAAAAATGATTTACTGTTTTCGTGAAAGGGCGTTATCCAAGAGTGAATATTAGTTGCCGCGAGTGAGGGTTGTAGGAAATAGGGCGCCGTAATGGAAAATCTGTCTCGGTCCTCTCCAGCTAAACTTTTCGTCAGGACAGGCCTTCAGTCAGTCCCGACAGGGCTGGTCTCTCAATAGTTCAATATTTGTTTTCTTGTTTATCTTCTTGTCTATCATTCGATTCTTTACTACTTCATCCTTTGCTTGTTACTTTCTTGCGGAAGATTTTACTTTACTGACTTGTGGCTTTATACGCATTCAAATGAGTAGATTTCCAATTTAACTAAAATTAATGGAGCTAACTCCGCTATTATAGATAGAATAGTGCACAATAAATAAAATCCTAAGAGAGGCTGGCTACTAATTAATGCTTGGATTTTCCAAATTGTGTTTCTTTTTCGTTGCTTAGCAGCAAGATATGGGCTCATCTTTTGTTTTAATTATTATTTACGAATTATTGAAACCATTAATTTCATCCATCTTTCAGTTAAATTTAAAAACAAATTCTTTCTCCAAAAATTTCTGCTTCAATTACAAATTAATTCTCATGGGAGGGTCACATCACTTTCCTTACAAATGGAGCTATCCTATTATTTATTAAATATGAACAATCTCATAAAAACGTGTTGATACTACTTATGGACTGAGCGTCAGTGGCTATGGCGCCCCTTAATCAGCCTCCACTGGCTTTCAATACCAATGAAGCGGTTGAGATAACATGAGATAACAAGCGGCTGGTAACTCCTTTAGTCTCGTTTTATATTCTTTAAGTGGAGAATAAACTTAGTTTCTAAGGCAGTATTAACATAGTACAGACGTACGGCTGAGTTTATAATGTTTACTTATTTAATTTTAATTATATTTTGTCTCGCAATTAGTTTATTTAGTTTTTATTTCACTGTAAATATGATATGAATCGACACATTTACCTATTTTATTTGTTGCCCATAAATGTGATAATTAGTAATATTTGACTGTAAAATAATAGTTTTATTGTAAACAAATAAAAGACCTGAGATCATAAATTTACCAAATGAATTATATCTTATAAATTAAGAACTCTTTTCAAAACTAGTAAATCATAAATAGTACCTGTTAAATAAAAAGTTAACCTGCATTCAAAACGCTTTACCAATATTCATACCTACAATAATTAATAATTAATACAAAATAAAATAAGAAATAAGTAAACAATAATCTTACCTAATTTTTTTTTCTAAGTGACTCCAAAATATATAAATTATTATATACTTTAATATTATTGTAGATTCAGTTTATTTTAATTTTTTCTGATCCTACTATCCGATTGAAGAGAGGTGGGGCGTATTATTATTCAGTGATGATGTTTTGCATAGCCAAGTTAAGGTAGATCTCAGTTCCTATTTCCATATTCCAGTGTTATTTTATTCTGTCCGGTATAACTTCAGCATAGTAAATACTGCGGCTCAGTCTGTTGCAATGCGGTTTCAGGTAACAGGAAGTGCATTTATTGAATCGGTTGGCATTACATTGCCGAGTGCACAGATTTTATTTTGAGATAATTTAAAAAAATGGAAGCGGGATTGCTCAGCTGTAAGGTATTGTGCTTCCAAATCTCCTGGTTCCGGGTTCGAGTCTGGCTATGACAGATAATTATTTATTCTGTTATAAGCTGTGGATCACCCAGACCTACCGGGGCTCACCCAGCCTCTATGAAGTGGGTACCGCTAATTGGGGTAAAAACCTGACGGTTGAGCGTGATATCGGCCAAATCATCGCCTTGCTCAGACGTTGGCGTAGAAACAGTATGGTCCTTAACAAGTGCTGAACCCAATACCCTATATGGATTTTAGTGTAGTGGAATAGATTTTTTTATTTGGCATATATTTTTCTCTCTCAAAATCTGGTCAAGTACCCCATGCATAAAGTAATCTTCACACAAAAAATCATCATCAATCGGCACTACAACCCATCACTAGGTCCTGGCCTCCTCAAGTAGCTTTCGCCAGTTGCGCAAACAATAATCAACAATAATTTTCTTATGTATATTATTTTAGTTCCTTGGTGAAAATCTTTTTAAACTCATACGTTATTTTAACGTTTTTAAAATGATTGCATTGTAGCATAATGACCGGTTATAGCCGGTTGTGACAAGTTGGTAAAAACATATTTTGGTTACGTGACGGACGTAAAAGTGCCCCTATAGAGAGGAAGGAATACTGATGAGGCAGGATAAAAGAACCCCGTGATGAATATTAGGTAGAAAATATCCTTCGAGGAAGCAATTTTCCGCTGGCGCCCTGAGTCAATGGCAACTACTCGAAGCGGGATCCTAATAAACCAATCTCCGCAGCCGTTAGTCCAATCTTTTGTTTACTTGTTCTTTTAATTTATTCTTTCGTATGTCAAATATTAGCTCATCGCTCTACAGGCTGCTCTATTAATGTTATAGAGAATCCACTTTAACTATTTAGAAAAACAAAACAAATAAATTCATATCTGATTTGACCCATTTTAAAAGATTATTTATTCTTTTATTTGTAAATGAATTTTTCAAAGAAATAACAAAACAATAGATTGGACAATAGATTCCTTTAGCCATTACAATACCGAAGGGTCATTTTCAAATAAACTTCATTCAACAAACAATAAACAAGTTCACGTAAACTAGCCTTGAGCCCTGCGTGAGTTTAACTGCGTCAAAGAGTGCAAACTCTGACTTGGATAGCGATTTTAACGATTTTCTATGTACTTTTAAATACAAAAAACCCTTTGAAGCCACTCGAGTTACTGAAAATTTGTTTCTTGATTTTTTCCAAGTTTTTTTTGCGTTCTTACCTGCCGTTGTTCTATGAACCCGCAATAATCAAAATATACTTTTGCTATTTAAAATGTTTTATGGCATTTTCGAACTGCAACTGAATGTAGCTCAACAAGAAATTTTTATTTATAAAAATTAAATAGCTCAAAATGTACTCTTCTTTGAGACGAACTGAATGCTGATTGAGAGGTTGAAAAAAAAAAAAAATGAAAAATGTCGAGCTTCTAGAAATCTCAAGAAAGTCACACCTAATTTGAGAATGACCCTCAAATCTCAATCACCTTTCCTTTTCAAGACATCAATTCATGCAGAAGACAATAACGATATAATTTAATAACGAAATTAACAAATGTAATGTAAAATGCATGAATTTAATAAAATAAACAAATGTAAAATATTTTATAATTAGTTAAAAAAATTGGTATTTCGACTTCTAACCTCAAACTTTTTTAATATAAACACCATCTCTCTTCCTTTGAATAAATTAAAATTATGCCATATCTTTTAAAGAATTTTTATATAAACTTTTTATAAAATGCCTACAGCAATAAGTATATTTTTGTATGACACAAAGTTGTATTTGCATTATCTCATTCGCTGGTTATGGAGTGTCCACTGATTGGAAATTATTTATTTATGTATTTTAAAGCAAGAAGTTAGTTACATTTATTTTAGAAAATATAGAAATTGTTTACAACGGTTTTGACAATATGCCACGTGAATAAATTACAATTGTTTCTAAAATTTGAAATAAAAAAAATAGATCCTTTTTCTATACTTCAATTTTTTTAAATATATTATATTATAACGTTTTTTTTTTTTAATTTATCGATTTGCTGTTTTAACGAGGCTTCCCTTTATAATTTCTTGTAAATCTGCTATGAACTTATTTATTTAATTATTACTGGACCATTATTTATTTGTAGTTATTCAATACAGAGTTTTCTTATTGTGTATCTGTTTTTAATTCGCATATATTTTGTAAATATTTATTATTTTGAACAAAACAAAACTGTATTTTTTATATAAGTCATGCTTTATGGGACGCAGAGCATAAACGGATGCACTGGAAAATATTTCTATAAAAATATTATAGCTTTGCGGGGAGCCTCTACAACAGTAGTTAGTCATCCACAGGTTTGTTTATTTATATAATTAAGGTATATCTTTATTTTATATTTTTAATTGTTTATTTTTAAAATAAAAATAGTAAAAAACCGAAAATAACAGCCAACAAAAATTCGAATAGCCGGAATAGTAGCCTGTAGACAGGTTAGTTTGCTAAGCTTCTGTAAACCTCCTTTACATGTTTGCCATTTGGTTTGCCTTGGGATTTGCCATATTATGGCAATGGTGTGATCGCACCTTTAGATGACCTCTTAGAGTTCTAAGGAAGTACCAGTTCGTTACTTTTAAAATCTCAATTCGCTGATCATTTGTACATAATTGAAAACATTACAAAAAAATATACCATTATGTCTTTATAATAGCAATAGCACGCATGACAAAGCTTCGATGCCGACTGTACCAACAATCGTTTCCTACACACCTCTCTCCACTGAATTAATTCAAAACTCGAATCTTCAAGGTCAGACTTAGGAATCCTCCCATTTATGTTGTGGTCTGCTTTTCAAATTCAGTATCTCGATCATTATCTATCACGATTTTAAACGTCCATTCTGGTAGTCGTGATACCATCGCTCAAGTTATATTGTTGTTGCGTTGTTTAACCGTCTAAATATTTTTGGTCGACTCCTCCTTTTTGGGCCTAGTATGCTATGCAATACGTTTTTGTCTAAAAGCCTGTGGCGTTATTCTCACTTGAAAGCAAGCGGCCATTTTTCGTATCCCTAAAGAATAGTGGGAAGTAATTTTGACTTTATATATTTGCGTAAGTTAGTTAGCCTTATTTAGTTTTTATATTTATTTTATTCATTATGTTATGCATACTTTGTTCAATTTTTTATTAACCTTCTTAGTTATGGATTTATATCGAAAGTTGTTATACAATGCTGTAATATTTAATTCTGTACATTACCATAATATACAATAGCATAGCATTTAATACATTAGC
This sequence comes from Rhaphigaster nebulosa, assembly GCA_948150685.1. Classification (NCBI taxonomy): domain Eukaryota; kingdom Metazoa; phylum Arthropoda; class Insecta; order Hemiptera; family Pentatomidae; genus Rhaphigaster; species Rhaphigaster nebulosa. The sequence continues at coordinate 45,609,839 of OX411310.1, forward strand.
ATAATTATGAATTGCGCTTAAATAAGAGTGGATGCAGATTCCCATAATGGACAAGGAGTAGAATTTTTTCCTCTCAGTGCCCTCCCTTGAGATATAAAATAAATAACTTTACTGGCCATTGAGGGATCCTTTTAATGAAGTTGGAGTTGTGAAGAGACATCGTTGAAACTTTTCAGCCCTTACTTAAAGGTGGGCTTTGGGGGCGGTATTTTTCTTTGCCTCGGAAATCTCACTGGACTAATTGCGTCAGTGAAAACGGTCGCCAAGGTTTCGTTTTTTGTAGCTCCTCAATTAAGAATTTCCCCAGGATAATTTTAATTAAAATTTAATTCCTTCCACTTTTGCCTTAATTTCCTTCCTCTGACTTATTGTTTTTTAGAAGAATTAACTTTTTACCGATCTCATAAATTATTTTTGCATATAAATTTGCAAAACAACTCTTTAAATAAAAAACATACTGATAAAACAAACATAATTAAATACAATGATTAAATATCATCGAGGTGAACTATTTAATTAAATACATTCAATATTCAATAAATAAATAAAATAAAATATTATATAAGACATTAACATAACAAGAAATTGGAGCTGAGAAGAAAAGAAAATTTCGCCAAATATCACACAGTTTCCCGCTATTATGCATTTCACATTGACAGCCTCCTGAACATCTTTTCCCATTCCCCGCTAACACCTCAACGGCGATGTTATACGCACCGAGGAGGATTAGGACTGATCCGCTGTCAATGGGAGGTTCCTTTACAGCATTGGTCCATTGCCCAGCGACTGTCTAATGTGCCGGATGCCCTGTTCCAGTCAACATTTAATTACGAAACGGAAATAGCTGAATGTGCAGAAAAACTGTATGTTGATCAGGGCTACCGCAGTGTGAGAGCTCTACAGCAGTCGCTGCGGGAAAATATGTTTGAAGAATGGGCAAATTGCAGGTGGCAGGGCGTTGGTGTTCGCCATTTCAAAGAGACTCCGAAAGCCAACAGATACATCTGCGAGAAGCAGGTTCTTTCGGGGTCGGAATGGTCCAACGCCTTGAAACTTAATATTAATTACGCTTAATAATTACGGGGTTGATTGTTAACTGGAAGGGAGAATTATGGAGAGGTGAGAAGGTAGTTGGATGGATGAAAATAAATAAGGGATAGAAAAAGAAAAAGAAAATGGTGTGTAATCGAATACAGACGAAAAGTCTATGAAATATGTGTAGGAATGAAAAAACAAAAAAAGAAATAAATGTAAAATTGTGTATATATAAATATTTAATCCACTATGGATTGATTAGTATGCTGTGTATTATAGCAACCCAATGTAATTGGGCAGCACTGATTTTTAATAAATCATTTCTCTCTTCTTTATGAGTTATGTTTCTGTATTTTTCGCAACAGTACTTGTCTCTGTCATAATTGTTTTGATCAGGTGTAACCTTGATTGACAAAATGTCTTGTATGAATTACTGATTTGCTTTTTATTTGTAGAATTCCATAATATTAGGAATGAATGAGAAAGTTTTTTATAATTTTTTTTTCTTCCATTTTTTATTAAGAATACTTATTACTCGTATGTATAAAGTTGAAAAATTTATTTTTAATATAGAGGCTGGTCTACTGTGGTACAGCACCAAATTTATGTTTATTATAATGAAATTATTATTTAAATATAATAAAAAATAATAATATTAGTAAAAAATATTAACAGTAAAAAAATAAAAGAATACGGAAAAAAACTGTACGTCGACGGACAAAGCATGTTTTTACTCAACTCTTGGACTGTTAATATTGCGCTCTTAGGCTGATTATAATAATATTCACATTAGGCTAGGTATCGAAACAGGACACTGAAATGGTTGAAGCATTAAACGGCGCTAGAGTAAGCATTATTCCTGCTCGACCTGCAATCAATGGCCCCATGTTCTGGTCACAGTCACGTCTCGGCATTATTTTACATCGAAGCAGTTTTCTTTTTTCAAAGTTAATTTTGTCCGGGGCTTGATTTACGACCTAATTAAGTTTCCTCTTCCTTTTATTTTCTTCTTTTTCTCTTGAAGCTTTCGAATTTTCTGCAATCCGAAGTTCAGTGCTGGGGCTTCCTGGAGTTTTCTCATGGATTTTTATTTGATATTGACATAATTTTATCATATTAATGTGAAGACATTTATTTAATAATTTATTGAATGTTTTAAATGGCTGCTCTATCTTTTAATTGTAAGTTAAATTTAGAAAACTTAGCTTCATATTACTTATGTTTTATGGAATAAGTTGTGGCTAGAGAACGGATTTTTGTGTTGTACAAAACCGAAAATCGTGCAGTAGGAACCAACAATGTGTGAAATTGTGTATCTCATTCCTTAAACATGCAAAAATCATCTTTTATTTTGTTTATTTTATAATATTAATAAATGGGAAGCTTATCTAACCTTGTTGAGTTACAATTGAAATTGAATTTATTATTTAAGTAGCACTATGTTATTGTGGAAAAATTAAATAATGTTTCAAGAAAATGTTGCCATGCCCTCAATAAGATGACTTAAACCAAAAATAATTTAGTTATCGAGATGCTGAAGAATTATTCTAGAGAAGTTAGATGAAGTAAAATGGCTTGCGCTATTCAAAACATTGTAAAAATTATCAAGAAACTTATTCGGTCTTAAATAAATTGCATTCCAGACTACTATTAATTGAAGATATAAGTGTATGAAGGTGCCATGCACCGCATTTCGGAAATTTTTTTTCCTATGAATGAAGGTTCTATTTCTTAATCTACGATTTGTAGCATGAGCAACCCAAGCTTCATGGTTCAATCCATGATTTCTCAATGGATTGGATTGATCAAGTTTTTAAAAAATTGCATAAAATAAACTTTATTTGTTAATTTCTCAAATCTTTGGTTTCGTAACATAATATCTTCATCCACTCATGCCTTCAATTTTATCTTAAAATTAATGTTTATCGAATGTTAAATAAGTCTTCCACAACTCCCTCCCACGACGATAGGCTACGTAGTTCCATAAACTTCCGACAAAGTACTCCCTCCATGTATGATAAGTAATGTTATTATGTTATAGCTGTAAATTAGTTTAGTTTTGCCATTCCACTTTCCGCCGGTACCCGAGTATAATATCAGCTACATCGGTGGAATAATTCATCTTTGGGTTCCATTGGGATTACCATTTTCAAAAATAGCGGAAATTAGATTATTCCTACTGCTTTAAAATGAAATTTAATGATAAAAAATGAGTCATTATTAGATCATCTTTTAGACTTAAATTATCGAACACAAAATAAACAATTTTGTTAAATTATTATTGGAAATGCCCTTCCCAAGGTAGGCTTTAATCACTGTGAAAAATAAAATAATAAAACTTAATATTTATTCCACTTTGTTTCAGTATAAGACTTGGGAAACTGAATACAACAAACAATGAAAATACATATTATATATACATACATACATATAGAGGTTATTAACGACCTAAAAAACAATAACCTTTAAAATGACCTACAAAATATCTTTTTTTTTTTTTTTCCAGACATTTTCCAGGATCATAGTCGATCCGAAACACTTAAATTAGTTTTATGTTTTCACTTTTTATATACATATGCATATATATTATATATATATATATATATATATATATATATATATATATATATATATATATATAAAATATATATATATATATATATATATATATATAATTAAATATATCTTTTTTGTTTTACTTACTCTCCGATTTCATTTACAAAAATACCACGTTTTCACTTAATCATTTTACACTTTTTTAAACATTAGTTATACAGATTTTTACAATAATAATAAATATTGAACAGTGCACTAGATACTAGTTCTAGTATTCCTAAAAATTAGTTCTTCAGGCTTGTCGTCCATTGATTATCAAGTTCCAAAAATTTATAAGCTTATCGCGTGCGATGAGAAAAATTTAAAACAAATTCCGGTCCTTGCGAAATATCTCATTGCCCAATGATATGGACAAATTGCGCTTCTTCGTGTTTTTTGTCCTGTAGTTTGTGAAAACAGGTTGATTTCGGACAGACAACCTGTCATAAACTCCACAATGTAAATTAGCACTTGTGGCGGATATGAAGAGGTTTATCTTCCAACACAATCTCTGAGAAATTTGTTCACATTCCTTTGTCGATGGGCTTCCCAATACAATCCTGAAATGTATATGTAAATGATATCAGTAGGTTACCTCAGAACCTTAATCGTATACAATTTCTGCATATAGTGGATTATTTGTTTTTACTGCTAGACATATACATGCATGATGTTAGTTTTAATGGCTGACCTAAAACATCCAGTTAAAGCAGGAAATGATAGTGCAATTGTTTAGTATCCATGATACAGATATTCCTCACTAGTCTATGCTTGCTAAATCAACCTCAATATGCCGGTAATAGTTACTTTCATTATATAAAAATTACTGTCATCAAAACTGAATACTTATTTTTCTATACATTCTAAAGCTCCAAAACTACGACGATAAAAATCCTTTCTAATATTAGTTTAATAAATTTTTAAAAAGGTGTTATTATACCTCGACTAAACAATGCTGTACTCTCTTATAACTGCAGGTACGTTTACGGTATTTTAATTACATTATTCAATACCCAAACACGCTCTGCTCAACATTTTTAAAAAATTTACGTATGTATCGTTTTATTCGTATTCAATTCGAAACTTTATTCTTTTCCAGCATCAACATCAACCAGCATTCTGTATCTAATTTAATAGGTTCCGATTCTTCTCTCCACAATACTAAACCCAAGCATGGGTATATAACCTCCCTTTGGTTTATTATTGTACTTTCGGTATAAATTACCTTCTTAATGATCTACTCCAGTACTAAATTAAATAAAATTTGGAAAAGGGTATCTGACTGGAATTTATGTCCTTCGGCTTTGGCAGTAATTGTGTAGAAAGGACAAGACTTTATGTGATAACTATTTTCATGGTACATAATGCAACATAGTTGCAGAAGTAAGTTAGACAACCGCTATTCTCTCTCTATCAAATTGGGCAAGTGTATTTTGGAACCGTGGTGCGGCAAAGCCTCGGTCAATCGAAGTAAAGGAGCTTGTTGACTGCCAGTAAATTGAATCCAGCGGTGACAGTATTGGCAGCTCGGATTGATAGATCTGTATCAAACCATATCTGGCTGGTTCAGAGGAAATGATATGTCACCGTTGAGGTCGTCTTGTCTGTCCTCTGTCCTACATGCTCTAGGATTAATTGAGAATTAGCTATCTATGGAAATCAGGATGAGGAATGCTCTTGGATTAAGTTATCAATGTATTAAGGTTAATTCAATTTCATAAAATGGGATGTTATGTAATTTCATATGATGCTGTAAATTGGCTTTATAGTTTATATTAGCATATTTCATTATTAAAATTATAGTTATTCACAAATTCTCTTCATAAAAGTAAAGAAAAATTAATAAAACATGTACATGGCGTTGATCTGGCCACAGAAAAATTCAAATATTTTTCATCTGTCCAAAAGGTATGAAAATTACAAAATAAAAAAAATTATAATAAGAACTGAGATATAAAACCTTATTCTCTAAAACCCCTCATGACAATAAGAAATCGAAGAATTGTTTTAGTTCTATAAGAATGAAGACGAAATCTAAAATTAGACTGCCAAAAGAAAGATCGTCCTGGTAAATCGGATATAAATCTCAAGTTTATTTTCCATTATGAACATCTGTAATCGACCAAGGGAAAAAAAAATGATCCCTTTACCCCTTAAAATTTGAGGTTTTATGTTTCAAAAAATGTATAATCCAAAAATCAAATTAAAAAAATTTCCGCCGTCCTTTTCTCGGAGACCACTGGAACTATTTTTTTAAAGATTTGGCAACAGTCACAGATCATCCAGGGATGATCCTCGGAAGTCGACATTTCCATCCGCCATTTCGTTCCTTAATTTAAAAATTCAATCCAAATAAATTCATATGTGTATATATATATATATATATATATATATATATATATATATATATATATATATATATATATATATATATTTTTTTTTTTTTTTTATTTATGTAAGTACATATTACTGTTTGGGGGGGAAAAAAAAGGCATAGTGCAATAAATTTCAGCGTTTCTGTTTATTGTTTTTTTTTTTAAATTATCAGCAATAAACAAGAAAAGGTTGACCAGAAAACGGGAACATTGTATGCATCATCGTTTAATATTAGTATACTGGGATTTTAAGTATCGCACATCCGTAACTTTGGTTTGTTGAATGTAACATGTAATGGGAAATCTGTAATTTTCTATAATAAAGATTTTAAATTTTAAAAGAAGATACCGATAATTTTATTTGTTGTCATTATGTACATATTATTAACCATTGATAAAATCTATAAGATGATTAGGGATGTGGTAAAAAAGCAAAACAACTTAATTATCGCAGGATATAAATATAACATAAGCATAAGAAATAAGAATTGTTTAATACAATTCTTACTTTTTATTTGTTCTCATTCACATCTTTAATCCCCCTCCTCCTTTTCTCTCATTACCATAGTATCATAAATAGTATTTATGATTTCAATTTTATATTACTTTTATACGTTTATGATTTTATTATATGTATTATATTTAGTTTTGCCATATTTGCTCATTTTTTCTTTCTTTTGTTTTTTTAAGTATTTCCATTTTATTGCGTTTTTTATACCATTCTTATTATTTTTTATTGCTCCGAATAAGACCTACAACTTAGGCGGAAACGTCGGCACGTATAAGACAGTAAAAAAAATTACTGACGCACCCTCAACCATCATCTTTAATTTTTTTTCCTCCTGGGCTAGTTGGTTGATTACTTATTATAGAATCTAAATAAGGGACAGATACCTAGAATTCGAAGTCGATCCTCGTTTTACTTCAAAACTGATGATACATAATTCAAAGTAATTCTTGAAATGGTTTATGTGTAAAATATATGCATTAATATTTATATAATAAAACCCTTACGTGCGTCCTACTGTGTCCGTCGTTCGACCCGCTAAATCCTCACAACCGTTTAGTATTGCGGATATTGTATAGCCTGCTCCGTGTCTATTTCTAGGTTTTATCAGTTAAAAATTTATGAACATCTGATAGTGATTATAGAGAATACCTTTAGACAACTTTATTGTAGGAGGCTTAAATAGAAGTTTTACCCTTGTTATGTGATTTCTCTTCTGACTGCAACCCTACCAACTTCTTGATTATATCTACATTCAACAATATCCCCACTATATCTTATAAAATCAATCTTATAAGATCTCATAATCTCACAATCTCATAATTATCAATCTTATAAGATCAAAAACATTACTATTTGACTCTTATGATTTTGTCAGGCAATATGTACTTAACTTATTGAGTTTTAATAGTTTATTCAATTTATTAATTGATCTGCTACCCTATAGCAGTCCATCCCTTCCTATAGCCCTCCTCTTGCTAGATGAAACTTTTGCAATTCAAGACACGTTCCCTTTGAAAGGAAGAAACGACACATAAAGAATTCCATCTTCGGCACTTTCATTGAAGAAGAAACTGCCTTTCAAAAAAGGAATTTTCATTCACCTTTCAATTCGACCTATCCCCCTTAACGGTCCATTGGAGGTTCCAGACCATTTTAGCAATAGGAACTTGGATTTTTGTGATTGTTTTCAATGAGATGGAATACTTTTCAAACATTTCTTTCACGAACTGTGCTCAAAAATAAAGAAATATATTATAAATCCAGTAATTAATAAGAGTGCTAGGGATTTTTCCTAAGGAGTTTTTGACGTTTTATTCATTAAAAATTTATTTCATGTTTTATTTGGTAAAGGAATAAAGGATTTTTATTGTGTTGGTTTCTTATAAAATAAAAAAATGGGACCAACTGCTTATGGATTCATTAAATTTGTAATTCAAGACAGTATCAGGGGTGAAAATATTGACTGTTCCTGGGTGTTTATCTTAAAATAAAATAAAAAGTAAAATAATATATTATTGATATTATTATTATAAATAATAAGAATGATTTTGGGTCAGCTCTATAATAAAAACTATAAGTAGGCTATTATTGTGAGATTCCTTTAGTCTTTCAAGTCAGAGTTAATAACCGCTCATCGTACAGGTTTGTCACCCAACTTTTCCTTACCACTCTATAATAATAATCTTTTGAACATAATTTTAAAGAAGCATTAACACTTCGTGAAATAAACCTAGCAACACGCACTTCTCCACGTCTTCTCTCTGTCAATTTTAGTACGACAATTTTGTATTCTATATACTTTTGGTTTTTCAAACTGAAAATTTATTTTAAAAGTTCCGGTTTAACATTTTGGTTTCCATTAAATAATCTAAAAGTTGAAATTATTAAGTCTACTTTTATATTAATAAATTGCATTATCACAAAGCGTATTGTTGACAATAGGTTGGCGGGTTGGTGGGAGGAGGTTCGGTCGCATCGGTCTCCATTCGGACGAGCTCGGCGTTCCATCCTAGTGTCAGACATTTAGCTGTGAAATTTACTTAAATTTATAGAAATTTATACTTTTTATGTTACATTTGGTAGACCATATCTTCTATTGTTGTCGGTTATAACCTGACACCATAACATGTCAACTTTTATCTTCTTCTTCGTATTTATGGGAATTTATTTGGCGGCGTTAAAAAATTAAATTCAAATTACGTTTCATTACTAAAACTCCTTTGTTAGAAAAAAAAATGGAATGATCCCAACACTTTCAATTTATGTTGCGGAATAAAAAATTTCGTATTCATTAAAATTATTAGTGGTTAATAAAATTATTACTGCTTTAATTACATCACTGCTGTGAACTTCCGCTCGCTGCGCTCGTCCAAGAGTTAACCAAGCCCCCAACGGATCCTTTTTCAGTTGAGGTCGTGGCCTTACCTTAATGGAAATAATGTATTACTCATACATAAATAATGTAATTATGCAATGGAAATATCACTCTCATTCTCATAGACTTTCTCCGATGGAATAATTCCGAAATTCTAAAAATGTTTTAACTGTGTTTTCTTCCGTAGAATATAATTTCCAATTTTTTTATCTGGTAAAAAACATCACAAATCACAGAACTTAGCAATACAAAAATTACATTAATAAACTAAACATAACTGATAACGAAGGTTGCAATGTAGGTTAAATCCGAAATCAATGGAACATATGGTCGACCGCTTAATACGTAATTGCCCTTATGATCCTTTGGTATACATCGTTGTCACGTCTAAAGGTATTATTGTTGTATTGGTGACTTATATTGAATGAGAGATGCTACAATAAATGGTGTAATCAAACTTCTGTGAACTTTTCCCGTTTTATTCTTGAAAGTGACTGACGGATAGTTAGTTACCTTATGTATTGACATAGATGGTTATCTGTTGTTTACACAACAGTTGTAAGGTGTGGTTGATCCCTTTATCCATCAGCCTATATTTGTCTCTTCTTTTATGAATGGAATGTTCATTCCTCTCTTGTTTAATAATTTATTTTTAACTGAAGTTAATTTAAAAATTGAATTATTTCCACTTTGTTATGAGATGATTGGATTTATTACGATCAATTTACTTGCTAACCTAATAACAATCAATCTGCCCTGTTATTAGATTTTGCTCTTGTGGGGATTTTGATTTTATCCCCTAATAGTATTAATCGTGAATATCGTTGATCCAATAATTGTATATACTTGGTAATATGATTTTCGAAATCATCTGAATCCAATCTCCAGAGTATGATCAAATGCATTTTGGACGCTCCTCGGGTTCATATTAATCGAATTACATAATCATATTATTTCTATACTATTTATTACGTATATACTATAAATTGAAGTGATGAATAGGTTAATGAAGGTTGAGTGTTGTGCATCCAATTGTGTTAATAATTGAAGAAAGTAGTGGATGTTACAATTACAAGAAAGGTGCCATGTTACAATTTCAAAGTTTTGAATTGTTATATCACATCTGATTCATTTTGAGCCTTGAGTTACGAATCTAGAATAACTGAAAGGTGTCTCGTACACACCATGTTGTCGCCACCACATATAGCTAATGAATGTGAAAATAGCTAGCCAATATGTGACAGGAATTTCCTAAGGTATTATTTTTTGATTAGGAAGAATCATTCAAAGTGGGTATGGTTTATTGATTTTGTCGCTAATATAATAATGTTTTTACTTCCTTGTACGAAGTAAAGGAAGTATTGTAATCGCGAAAATTTTCGGTTTTCAGATTTCAACGGAAATATCCATTTTGACCATCTCTGAATCCATTTTGACTAGTTTCGTCGTGGCGTCTGTACGTACGTACGTTCGTTCGTATTTCGTATAACTCAAAAACGGTTAGCCGTAGAAAGATGAAATTTTGTATTTAGGATTGTTGTAAAATCTAGTTGTGAACCTCTCTTTTTGGTCATTGCTTGATCACCGGAAGTGGCACTTTACTTGAAGGTCATAATTGATTTCCATCAAAAATTATATTAAAATACTATGCATAACTTCTCAAATTTAGTATTTATAACTTATATATATATTTAAATAAAATACTAGATTTTGGTTTAAATTGGAAAACCGGAAGCGGTACTTTACTTGAAGGTCATATTAGACTTTCATCAAAAATTATATTAAAATTAAAAGAGAAATTATATGGTTCGGTAACAAAGGTTACAAATACAATTTGGTTTCCAATCCAAGTAAAAATTTGTATTACTTGTTTTAAGTGTTAAAATTGAGTGTAAAATACTGGTTTTCCTCCCCATTTGTGAGATCGAGTCTGCAGCATGAGAATAAGATATTAGTTAAGTGGATTTTTCCGCTTAAAATGTCGAAACTGTCGGTTTCTAATGCTTTATCCAGTGATATTGACAGTTTTATTGTTGTCACGGAACATGAAGAAATATCTTGGAAACTAGTTACCTACTGAAGGAAAACGACATATAATAACGGAATGAGACCTCCAGTAACAAGTGTGTGTGTGTGTGTGTGTGTGTGTGTGTATGTCAATAGATGTCGGGAAGCCAAGTGTAGTTTTTTTTGCAATCTTCGGCAACTAATAACCAAATTCAGTATCACTTTTATTGGCGTACAAGGAAGTCATGTGTTGCCCACATCAGATATTTAAAAAAAAAAAAAAAAAACCTAATGGACCATATGAAAATTCATGATGATTTTAATATAACTACATATATGAAAATTATAAAAGATTCATTTTTGTGTGTACCCAAAATTTTTTTTTGATTACTAATAGCATTGGTTTAAAAATTACATAAATAAATTACAACGTGTTATGGTTGGTTTTTAACTGATTATTGGCGTTTCGTTATGAAATTTTCTCTGAAATAATTTACTATATCTTAACAAGTATTTAAAATATGCTTTTAAAATTAAGAATAAGATTTTAATTAATTAAAACTATTTTTTTTTATTTGTGATATATATATATTGGTTGATTATATTTTTTAGATTTATTTAATAATTGACTTTCCCTTGATTGTTCTTAATTTAATTAATTGTTTTTTTTATTCGTAAGTATAAAACGATGCAAAGTAACAAACCCTACTCGACTAGTGGTTAACCAGTAATGTCAATGTTTCTCTAAAGGCAAATCAATATTTATATAATTTTTTTTATTAATTAAGTATTGCAACCTCATTTTAAACGTCCCTTCCAAAACTATTGAGGAAGTGTATTTAGTGCTAGCACAATATTAGTGTTTCCCCAATTCCCATACGGAGCAGTAAAAACTCGACACAAATGATGGATGGTTCCCTCGGAGGAGAAAAAAAAATGAAGGTGGTTTAGATTGATGACTAAAAGAAAGGAAAAATATAGTTGTATGGCTCCTAAATATTTATTGAGCAAAAAAATATAGCTATTGTCACACTTTTTTTCCCTAGAAGCTTCCCTAATTTATACTCCCTTAATCTGATAAAAATAAAAAACGCCAGCTTGTGAGATGTCTTTTGTAACAATGATGAAAAAAAAAATTCTAGCGTTACTCAATAAGAATACATAATAAATGTATGTTATGTTGATAGTGCCAAGGTTTTGGGTTTAGATTTTATTTAGGTTTTCGAGGAATCTAATTTTCATTTCCACGGCTATCACCGATAGAGGAAGTATAGAAATCAGAAGTATGTTTACTTTCTCTTACCAATTCTCGCAAAAATTATAACATTGTTGTGTCTGTGTGTACGTGGTAAGCCCAGCTCAAAAACGAAAAGTTATACTAAACTGAAATTACGTATTTTAGATAGGTATGTGCCTGGGATGTTGCAACCTTATTGCCGAAATCTACAAACCGGATATCATCGATTTTACAATTTTTTTTTAGCATTTTCACGGAAACTACTCTTAACTATTTTGATTTAACTGTTAATTATATAAATAAATGTAAAATTAAATGGTATCTAATGTCAGCTAGGTCTTATCCTCATTAGTTTGACAACGCTTAATTGCCGAATTTTCAACATGTCTTTTACAAAAATACCTTTAATTTTGTTCATTTGAAATAATTAACCGTCTCTCGTTTTTACTAGCAATAAAAACAAATGGATAAATATAAAATATGAAAGAATTTGATAAATTATTAAAAGAGAAAAATGTAGAAATATTTTCCCAACACAAAACTAATTTCCAGAAATAAGAGTAATAATGTAGTATGCGGTCGGAAAACTAAAGATTTTAGAAAAAATATTATCAAACATAAACAAACAGCCGTGGAAGATAATGGCGAGTGACGACAAACATATAAACTTAAGTAATTGCTATAGTTAATGATTTCTACTTTAGCATTATTTAATGGAAATAAAATACTTCTATGGAAACTAATTGGAATTCCCATGAAAACTGATTGGAAACTTTCAAAATTTATTTTAAGTAAGGTGAAGTTGTGTGCTGTGCGCACCATTTTTTTTTCTATTTAGGACTAATTTAGATTGATATAAATCTCTGTGCTTAAAAATAAAAAATATTTTTAAAAATGATCCGTCGTCGACTCCCTTTGCCTGTTATTTATTCTTTTAAATCAAGGGACTCCAAACGTTTTAGCCAAAGGGCCACACTGAGTCCTCCATTAAGTCCCAAGAGCCGCAATTACTCTTTCACAAAGTTCAAAGGGCTCTAGCTCATCACTAAAGTTCTATTTCATTATACATGTCAGTAATTGTGTTTCTTAATTGTACCTTAAATATGAACATCTGATTATTATTTTGTATGCTTTACTTCAATTCTAAATTTTACAATGCAATTAAAATTAACTATAGCTGGCCGAATTGGTGCTGATCGCGGGCCGGATTTGGACCATGGGCCCTAGTTTGGAGACAACTGTCCTTAATAACTAAACCGCTTTGCATTAAAAAGGCTTTTGATTTGGAGTCGTGAGAAACGGAAACATTTAATTTTTTTACCCGTTATCTATAATTATGGATGGTTCTTGGGGTTTAGTTTGTTTTGATTTATCGATGATTATTTTCGGTTTAGATATTTAAAAACAAAAAAAAAAATCAATTTTATTGCTTGAATCCGTTCATTTTGCTTTTTCAGAATATATAGCTCATATTATAAGATCAGATTCAACATGCAAAATCTTGAATTAATATAAAATATAGTTGTTTTTTTTAATTAAAAAAAAAAAGATATGCTTATCATATTTTTTCTAAAACCACAAAAAACATATTTTCTCATCTATTTTCTTGTCTTATCTTCTAAATCATCTCATTCTACATAAATACCTGGATGAATTGAATGAAAAATCATGAGATTTTTAATATATATATATATATATATATATATATATATATATATATATATATATATATATATATATATATATATATATATATATATATATATATATACTTATAACTGCAATCAGGCCACTTTATTAATATTCCATACAAAAACAACAAGCCACTCTAACAATCTGTTGAAGTTCCGCTGATTCAGGGACGTTGAGGTTTATAACATTGTTCTTAAATAATATTATTGAATACTTGTCAATTATTGCAGCAATACCCAATACCTTGTGATTGGTATCTTATATTTCCAATGCAGATTGGACTATTAGAAATCGCACATCTCATATCTTGAAGTCCTACCTCACTGAACAGTCAAGGAGTTTATATTAAAAAAACATATGGCAGTTATATGATTATTTTTACTTCAATATCTTTATTTTTTCTTAAATTTATTTTATTTATTATTAGATTTTCAACTGTAATGCAATGAGAAATACAATTTGTAAATGTACTCTTTGATAAATAAAACACGACATAAATAAACTTTGGTATCACTCCTATCATATTAATATAAACAAATGAATTTAACATATTTTAATTTCTTTAAACGTTTTAAGTTCCAAAATAAAAATAATTTCGATATGTGGTATTCTTTTTATAATCTTAAACATCTGTATTCGAGCAATGTATATGACTTCAAACACCTTTATTTTCAAGCCGTTACCTCCTCTGGGTATTATTTGAACACCATCAATATGCAAAAAATGTTCATAGTGTTCTGAACATCTTGTTAAATATATTAGTTTGAACTGAACCCAGATACTGAAGAAAAATGATAAAATTAGATAGAATAGTTCCACGTAGATTAGAACGCACGTACTCACGCCAACTTTCTTTTTTTTTTTACTTCCTCCGCACATTAACAATTAAAAAATATCTGATGTGGACAACGCATGACTTCCTTCTACGCCTATCAAATTATAAATCGGTGGCTCAATAAGTGATCCTGAATTTGGTTACTAGTTTCCGAAGATTGCAGTATCTCAAAAACGATACTCGGAGTCGCAACATCCATCTATTGACACACACACTCATTCCGTTATTATATGTCGTTTTCCTTCAGTAGGTAACTAGTTTCCAAGAGATTTCTTCATGTTCCGTGACAACATTAAAACTGTCAATATCACTAGATAAAGCATTGGAAATCGGCAGTTTCGATATTTTAAGCGGAAAAACCCAATTAACTAATATCTTAATTTCCTGCTGCGGACTTGTTGATCTCACAAATGGGGAGAAAATCCAGTATTTTACACTCAATTTTAACGCTTAAAACAAGTAATAAAAATATTTAATTAATTTGGAAACCAAATCGCGTTTGTAACCTTTATTACCGAAACATATGATTTATGTATTTAATTTAAATATAATTTTTGATGTAAACTTATTATAACCTTCAAGTAAAGTAACCTTTTCGGCTCACCAATTTTAACCAAAATATAGTAAATACATTCATATCGATGTAAAAGTCCTATTCACCAAATTTGAGATATTTTACATTATATTTTAATATAATTTTTGATGAAAGTCTAATATGACCTTCAAGTAAAGTACCGCTTCCGGTTTTCCAATTTAGACGGAAATCTAGTATGTTATTTAAATCAATATATAAGTTATAAATACTAAATTTGAGAAGTTTTGCATAGTATTTTAATATATTTTTGATAAAAATCAATTATGACCTTCAAGTAAAGTACCATTTCCGGTGATGAAGCAGTAACCAAAAAGGGAGGTCACTATCCAAATACAAAATTTCAACTTTCTACGGCTAACCGTTTTTGAGTTATGCGAGGTACGAACGTACGAACTTATGTACGTACAGACGCCACGACGAAACTAGTCAAAATAGATTCAGGGATGGTCAAAATGGATATTTCCGTTGAAATCTGAAAACCGAAAATTTTCGGGATTACAATACTTCCTTTACTTCGTACAATGAAGTAAAAAGAACAACCTTAGTTTTGATCTAAATACTCCTGGAGCTGGAGCATTTTAAACATTTACTGTCAATATTTTGGCTAGCTGTAGGCGGTGTCTCAGTGAGGTAGTTAAGGCAAATATATATTTAAAAAACAAACAACAAGGCAGTTTTAAACACACTAGAAAAACCTCTTTCCCCCGGGACGTGTTTTGAATTTTTTATTACTTCTTCAACCTTGACTCTCTTGAGTTGTTTTACGAATACCGTTCGGTTGCAAAGTTTTCATCTCCTGGTAGGCTAAGCACCGTTCTGTGTCACCTAAGGAATACGGAATCTCTTGTTTCAATTCCTCACGCTGTCGGCTTTCAGCTTTCCTCTTTAATTTATCTAGGTCAAGTTTCCATGAATTTTCTTTGATTTATAGATCTGTCATGACTCTCCTGGGAAATTTACTATTTCAAGTTTTATTTCCGTAATAAGAGATATTTATTTATCTTTTACAAAAAAGAAGAATAGAATAAAAAATACATCTTTAAAAGTGGTTTCTATAAAGAGAGTTGAATAATTACATGTAATATCATCAACACTAATACTTTTTTATAGATTAACTTTTCCTGGAATATTTTCGCGTTTTTTTGATTAAATGGTTATTAATTTCAATGATAAACCTTTGTAATCGACCCAGCAAATAAAAATTACCATCCCTCTCCCTCCCGCTCCCCGCCTCAATATTTGCCTTATTGTCTTACGTTTCAAGATACGTAAAATCCAAAAATAGAATTTTTAAAAATCCGTCTGCGGTTAAGTCGTCCGTAACTGCTGACTGGACCTTTTATTTATTTTATTTTTTTAATTTGGCTCTAAAGTCACAGACCACCTCAGGATGATCCTTGCAACTCGACATTACCATCAGCCTGTTTGTCCCGTAATGGTTTATTAGTGGTTTTATACGTCCATATCTCAGGCATTTATGGAGACCGAGAAAAAGTTTTTTTTTGGAATTATCATACCAATGATTAAATAAAAAATCCTTCATTTTTTTATAGGGATATAATTATTCGGAATAATGAAGCATAGCGTAATAATTTGCAACTTAAAGAATAAGGATTTTTCTTTAAAAATTAGTTGTGTATTATATTTTCAATACAATTTCAATTTTAATAATTTCCTTATATACATAATTAAAAGATCTTCAAGAAAACAGGAATTAAAAACATTTCAAAGGGCTATTGAGGATATTAAAAAATTCGAGATAAGTACTCCTCCTTTTTTCTTAACTTCACACTACAATAAGATATTTGGTGTTTGTTACTGTTAATCTTCATTAGTTTGTCACTCTGTTAATCTCCACTGGTTTATTGCTCTCTTAATCCCTATAAGTTTTCTGGTCAAGATTTGCTTGAAAGTATAAACAACTTTCTCGTTTTAATGCTTAAAAAAATATATGTATTTTTTTATTTTATTTTTTACCACTAATTCATCTGCAAAGTCGGTTAAACGGAAGCCAGTCAAGCGGTAGTCTACTTTAATATTTTTATTAAAAGTTGAAGTTACCATTGCTCAAATTATACATAGTTCTTTTTATTGGTTATAGTTCACTAAAAGTATTTATACACGTATGGGTATTTATGTATACGTAATGGAAGGGTTTCCATTACGAACACCTTTTATCCTTAAAGCCTGAGGTGTTATTTCCTAATCTCTTTTTTTTTCTTTTTATAACTATTTATATATTTATTATTTTTTTTATTTCTTATCTAATTTGGCCAGATATAACATATATTATTTTATACATATTTGTTATTCTAGAGAGACTTTGTTCCAGAATAAAGTTTTTTTTTTTCTATTTCTCTTCCTGATAATTCTTCTTTCCTTTGAAAAGAAAGCGACCCAGTGATCTTCTGAATTGATTTCATTAAAAAAGTCATGATAATAAGATCCTTATCAACGATTTTTTAACCCAATAATTCAACGATATCTGCTAATATATAGTCAACGATATCTACTAATTTATACTTAATAATTTAATTGAAAAGAATAATAATAAAACAAAAAGAATAAATATTATAGAAATTTACATAACCAACAATCAGAAATGAATCTTTGATTTGAGAAACCCCATAAGTCAATGAGACCACATTTTTGGAAAACAACAAATAAAGGTCAGGGCAAAATTGGTTCAAGGCAACCCAAAACGACTGATAATTAAAATGCGATTGAATATGAACTTATTATATTACCAATTCAGACTGGATTATCCACGTTCTGATTTTTCATCCCTTGCACGTATCGGACTTAACTTCATTGGCTTAAGGGGTTTCTCAACTAAATGATGAAGAATAGCCACCATTACAAAAACAGCAAAAATGCGTCGGTCTTATTGGGGCTATTCTTTCAAAACACGTGCCTATCTCAACAGAATGGAAATCCTTTAAATTGTAAATGAAAGTGATTTATGGAGTTTCCCAACTCAACAAATTAAATATACATAGCTCAAGTTGAAGAAAAGAATCAGATTAAAATAACATGCGAAAGGATCCAATGTATGCAAAACGCAAAACAACCGAATCATTTAAAAAATAATATGGTGAAACCTATTTTATATGATTTCTTGTAAAATGAAATATTATTTTTACAAAAATTTCTATTTTTACAGCGGTTTACGATATTTTTGTTTTAATACCACCCTTGCCTAACCATGGTAACAGTTGTATTTCCGTATTAAAATAAATGAAGTAATTTCGATTCTATTTCCTTTTTTGTTAGCTAGGTAATGGTTCGAGCTTTCCAGTTCTGGTTGAAATTAGAAGAATTCATGGAGTATGTTAAAATAATGTCGGACTTAGTGTAGGGTACCCGGGGGACGCGTTAAGCCCACCTAATTGCTACTTCTTGTTGGGTTCCTTATGTTTCCTCTCTTGTTAACCCACTGTACAATTAGCATTAATAATGATGTGAGGCTCTTGTTTTTACAATGATTTTTAAATAAAGTTGTTAACTTTAGCTTTTAACTATTATTAAAACTATAATTAAATTTATAATTGATAATTGAAAGGTTTAGTAGATGAAGGAGCTATGTAACAGCAAGTGTGTTTTGAGATATTTAACCTTAAAGTTGTCACTGTGGTTACTAAATTTTTAGTTAATATATTTTTTTTTTAAGTTCGTAGGAAGACATTTATTTCTATAAGTGCTAAAAATTTTATTCAGTATGAACTTTTGTTTAATATGAGTTTAAAAAATATAAATAAAATATATATTGTAAAACCACTTTACAACAAACTTTGTTGTTGTCTCGTACCTCCTTCATCAAAAAAGTTTATCCAGTATGAATTTTTGTTTTAATATATGAGTTATAAATATATGAGTTTAACAAATATAATAATAAGGCTAGCTTAATTAGGCTCCTAAATAGAAAAAGAGGCAAACCTTCATCCCTGACAATAACTCATTTTGGCATTTTGAAAAATGTTACGTACCTCCTTTTCCACTAACCCCTTCAAATATATATATATATATATATATATATATATATATATATATATATATATATATATATATATATATATATATATATATATATATATACATATATTTTTTTAAAGTAATTTTCCGCAACTAACCAATATTTTATCTAATTTCTAATACAGTGGGCCTTCGTTATAAAAGAATTCCTTACAATGTGGATATGGACAAAAGGCTGGTCTACATACCCTACTAGGCTACAATAAAACATCGGAATATAATTTTTTTGTTTCCATACACTCGTCCTATGCATCCAATAAGAACCAGACTGGACCAACCTCACTAGCTTTGATTTGGAGAAAACTCCTTTAAAAGATTTTACAAACCTTTTTACACCAGTTTTGAATGTGAATCTTTACAATTCTACCATTTTAAGACATATATTAAAAGTTTATTAGCTTTAATACTTCAAACTCGATTTTCACAAAAAATTGGGATAATCCTCTCTGGTTCCCACTTTCTCAATCGAAGACATGAAAGGGTGAAGGTGCTATTTAATACATTTTCGAAGGTAGATGTTTTCTTATGAATGAAGGTGTTTTCTGCGTAACACCAACAACTCAAAATTCTTGGTTAATCGCTTGATTTATCAGTGGATTAGATAGATCATGTCTTTAAAGAAATACAAAAAAAAAATCATTATTTATCATTTTCCCAAAACTAATACCTTCATCGATAATGTCTTTAATTCATTCTATTTGAATTCATATTCACCGATGAAATATTTCATTAGTTAGCTAAAGTATGCTCAAATTAGTTCTTGAAATCAGTCCTCTAAATAAATGGAAACCATGTTTTTAATACAACTTTCCACGTCGAATTTTCACTTTGTTTTTCTCCTTACCTTATCTTTTTGCAATATGGGTCTCGATTTTATTGTTTTTTTATATATAAGTATAAAAGAGCAAAAATATATATATATATATATATATATATATATATATATATATATATATATATATATATATATATATATAAATGATTAATATATAAATATAAAAGAATATTACGAGATGCGTAATTGCGTCTTTGCAGATGGTTGATGTGAGATGTGCTGTATTTGATCTTCATAGACGTGATTTTTTGGTGTATGTTCTGATGATGCCTGAATTGACGAAACGTTGACTGGTTTGTTGTTTGCCTGTATTTTAGACTTGAGGCTTTGTGTTTTGGAATCTTCCAATTGTTTTCGAATATGTATGTGTATACACCCTATGGTAGATTCTACCCTATGGGAGTCCCTGCTGGATTTCAACCAATCTCTTTAAAGTGGGTGCCCTTAACTGGGAGATAAAACATGGTGGCTGAGCGTGATCTTGGCCAAACCACCTCCTTCCACAACCGTTTGCCTAGAAACAGCACGGTTGTTACCAAGAACTGAACCCAAGACCCTTGATGGGTTTTTATTTTTTATATAGAACATAAAATAAATTTAGTACCACAGCTGGGCTGGAATCAGTGCTTGGCAATGACAATTACAGAGCTTGACCCACTGAGTTACGCCACTCTTAAAACAAAGCCAAATACTGTATATTTTACATCCACACGTGAAGGGCATAGTAGGACTCCAGGAGATCACAATGCTTCTCTTTTCACCCGAACTGAAGAAGCTAATCATTGCCAAGACTCTTCATATTTCTCTAAAGGTCTCGTCGCCACTGTTTCAACTTAAAAGAGGGAATAGAGGGTTGAGTGAAACTGATTAAGGATTGAAGTAGAGGACTGTGAAATACTAAGAACAAATGTAACATTAAGGTCATGATGTAGAGTGTAATTTCCTGTTCGTGAATATTTCCATCTTCAAATAATTTATAATTTTCAGACCTTGCTAGAACTGGAGCACCTCTATAGCGCGGGTGTTTTTTATTCCCCCTTAACTCGGGTTATAACGAGAACCGACAGTAATAAGGTTGACATTAGTTACATTCACAAGTCAAATAAGGCTGAGCTGTCGGAGTGGTACGGAATCACCTTAGTGACTAGCTGCAGACTAATGGCTCCTGAACGTTTGTGCTTATTCATGCGGGAGAAATTAAAGCTTTGCACTATTAGCTTAACGAGTCGTTCACGAACGGAGAATATTTGCTTAGGGGTCATTTAGGGCCGTTAATATTTCTACTGATAGCTTGGATCGTGTGGTTACCTGAGGAAAAAATTAGCTGAGAGTGATTTAGCATGAATTTAAACACGACTCATGCCATTGTGTTCATTTATTATCTAACACTTCATTTATAAATCACTTCTGTCACTTTATTAATTTGGAATGAATACCTGTCATTTTATTTATTTATATATGTTCTCTACGTGAAAAGTGGCCGATTTTGTGAAGGAAGAACAAACCCCAAAGGCTTTCGATAATAAAGCATTTGATGGAAAATGTGACCCAATGAAAGATAAATCTGCCGGATAATATAATTAGTAGCATCAGTACGGTTAAAATGGACGTTTTATGTTGGACTTGATCACTAAAAAGATAAGAAGGATCAGTGGCGTTTAATACTAAATTCATTAGCTTCAATAAAATATAGTATATTATTAAAATTAATAAAATACACATATACTATATTAACTTAAATGCTCTAAATAGTAAATGGTTTAAATTGTAGAATTATTAGAGCGGTTTTTGTATTAAATTTTTAGTCATTATTTTAATTGAGTGAGGGTTAGGTGTGGATGATCAATGGAAGATAAAAAAAAAATAGTAAGGGAAAAACTATCTATTTCAAAGTGCAATTATGAGCTGTATGTGAAACCAATTAAGATATTGTTGGTGCATTTAAAACAGTACTTGAAGAGGCTAAATTGATATCGACCGGAGTGTTGCTTACATGTGTATTTACCACACTAGCGAGAGCTGTGGTACCCCGGCGTGCCGTTAATTCCCCAGCTTGAATATATTATCGACCGGGCTCTAATAGAGGCGTAGCATTGATAGATAGCTACTGATTCCGCTAATGCAACCCCCCAGATTTACCGCTCCAAGAATAGGAAGCCCCAGGTGATATTGCTTACTAAGGGCGCCTTTGCAATGTTACATTATTCATGAATATAGTGATCGCTTATGCATTCTTTCAATTTGCTGCATGTTTGTAAATTTATATAATTTTTATTAAGCTCACGAAAATTATATTATAAACAAATATAAATATGAATAAACGGTTATGGATAAAGATTGATTATTTATTACCTGAACACTTAAAAAGTTAACAAAAAATTAAATGAAAAATATTAATGAACAAACAACCCAAGAGCCGGATTAGGAAAACATCTTATGAAACAACATTACCCACCGGCACCTCCTCCTTTCGTGATTTCTACAGGAATTGTTAATCGATGAGGTCCCGCATCCAGTTCCTGTTCAGCCTTTTACGGATGCTTCCTGGCAGAAGTGTTACCATGCCATTATGAGTGTGTTTGGGTGTACTTGTTGGTCTTTCAATCGTTCGTAGTGGGTCTGTATGTGTTGGTTAACATTTTGAACGTGAAGGATATGTGGACCCTATGCTAAGAATGTCGTGTGTTTATATGTATAATGAGAGTAGTGGAGCGAGCTCTGAACCTTGGGTTACTCCTGCTGCGATTAAGTGATCTGAAAGACTATACAGCACTAGTAACAGTCCTTCTTAATGAAGGAGGTTCTGATAGCTTCAGTCTGAAAACTTCTATTATGAGAGGAGTTAAACATATATAATATTATTATTATTTTTTTGTATTTCTTTTTTAATTCTTGGCGCTGCGGTCCTGCAAGAATCTGGGCCTCTCTCCCAGCCTCTTCAGGATGTCCAACCACCTCAGGCGTGGTCTTCCTCTACCACGTCTTCCACCAGGTCGGTCCTCGAGCAGGCGTTTGGAGACAGCTTCTCTGGGCATACATACCAAATGATCTAACCATCTGATCTGGCTCCTCGTCACAATTGAGACCAAATCAGATTTCGCTTATATTCGGCGCAGCTCCTCATTGCGAATCCGGACTCTCCCATGCCAGTAATTTTCTTTCAGACGCCTTAGATAGCACCCAGGTCTCAGAACCATAGGTGACGATGGGCCTGATGACTTTCTCATACACCATGATCTTAATAATAACATATATATATATATACATACATACATATATATATATATATATATATATATATATATAACATACCTGAATAAATTAAGATTAAACGCAACGAAAACTCAGACCATTATTATTGGTTGAAATCCGCATGATGGTATACAAGGATCAATCTAATTAGGGATTGATAAATTATTTGCCACTTCTATAAATTTGTTTTATTGAAAATTAGTTTCGAATGTTATACATTCATCTTCAGTTCTAAAAAACACACAAAATTCAAAAATGAGCAATTCAAAATATAGTTTGGTATTATTAAACACATTAAATTAGATGTAATATAAATCAATATTATAAAATATTTATGAATTATGAATTTAATTAAGACAAGAAATCAAATACCTGTTGGTACTCACTATGGTTTAAATGGATTATATCAAACAGAAAAGTTTGTACTGGTTCCTTCTCGCATTGTATTAACACTGAACGAAAGGAAACTAGCGCACAACAACAATTTATAGACAAACAAATTTATAGAAGTGGCTAATAATTTATCAATTCCTAATTACATTATCCAACTCCCTCCTCGGATCCAACGCCGCCTTCCCTAATTTATTCCTAAATGATCGCTCTATCACTTTCAGCTCTTCTGTCAAAAACATAGGGATTACTATTGACCAAACACTTTCTTGGAAACCCCACATTGCCCAAATTTCCCGACGGTCAATAAGTACCCTATAATTATTCCATCGTTCCCGCCAAAACATCTTCTTCCAAACCCACCCGTAAGATTCTTGTATCCTCACTCATTATCCCCCACTATGACTGCGTGGTATATAGTGGCCTCTGGGTTGTACTCGAGGACAGACTGAAGGGTATCATGAACTACTTTTTAAGATTTGTCTTCGTTACCTCGAGGCGGTCTCAGATGTCACGCCTTTACGGCGAGTTAAAATGGCATCCCCTCACATTCGTAGATAATATTTCCTAGGATCTTTCCTATACCGAACCATCAACTCTCAGCACCCTTACTACATCTACAGCCTCCTACAATTTAAATCCTCGGTCCACTCACAGGAAACAAGATCACGCTTTTCTTTCTTTATATCCCTTTCCACAGAACCAAAACATCCGAACGTCCCTTTCTTACCCGCTCCATTGTCCTCTGGAATTCCCACCCTTCTAATGTCCGGCATTCTACTTCTCTTTCCTCATTCAAATTCCATCTTTTTCAACAGCTCTTCACTTCTCAAAAAGACGCTTTCAAATCATGAAATTGTGAATTGTTTCATTATTTTTATTTAGTTGAATGAAATTCTGTTTAGAAGTGAGAATTTGTTTTTGATGTTGTTTTAACTCAGAATTGCTCTATTCATATTATTTTTATTTTCTACGGTTTTTCTCTTTCTATTTTTTTTTTATCTTTTCATTTTTTTGTCAGTAAAATTATGTTTATTATATTTTTTTTTACTTGATGGATATTATTTTTTTTCGGTACTTGTATGTTTTATTGAGATATTGTAAATATTAATTGACCTTTATTGATGTAGTCTTTGGCCTACTTTTAGTTATTGGTATACTTGTTATTCTTAAGGGATCTAGTTCCAGAATAAAGTTTACTTTTCTATTCTATTCTATTCTATATATATATGATATAATCTTTTATAAGATTTTTTATTTTATTATTCCTTAAAAGTAAATCGTTAGGAGTAAAAGTATCGATTCCTAAGTAGTGTAACACCTACTTGCATAATGAACATCTGCTTTCAATTTCTTACATTTAACTTTTAAGATCTATTTGATGATGTCATCTCTCTGTTTGCTTAATAACGGTGAAATTTATTCATAGCCTTATGCATACAACCTACCTATGTTTTATTATGTAAAATTATATGCATGACTAATTGCGATTTATTTTTTTACAGGTAAGCCCTTCTAGCAGTACTTTTATCGCAACTTCTACATAGTGAGTAAATCTTTAAGACACTTTCTGTAGAAACTTTCCTTCTCATTTTAGTTATTCAAATAAGTTTAAAAATGGATTTAATTACACCAATAATTCTTGATTTTTTCTGATATTTTCTCAATAAGATAATAAGATTGTATGTTATTTTGAACTAATGATACAGGGAATGAATTAATGCCACGCGTGAAAAACCGAAGTCTTTTTGTTTTAATATTTGGTGGAATCTTCGATATTCATCCAAATTTTACCTAAAATATTAGAATAATTATCTTATCTTCATCGGTATAATTAATTGTTTTTGTTTTTTCAAACAGATAAATAAATTGCGCATAAAGAAAGAAGCTAAAAAAATAAATTATGAATTAAATCAATACAAAAATATTAACCCTAAAAAAAAAATATACATTTAGAAAGTAAAATCCAAATGAAAATCATCGTAATAATCTTACTATAGTTATTTAAAGTTATAATCTTCAATTGGTCGTCTGACAATACAGCAACTTCATGGTGGCAACTGATTTTATAAGCTTTGTCTCTTTTATTACAATAAAATAAATTTAACTATTTTATATGAGATTTGTTTTCTATTAGTTTTCAAAGATAGGCACGGAAAAACAGAGCTAGAATTTTATGTTTATATTATTTCTTTTTATAATCTCATACATTTCATTGCCAGTATTGTCTGATACAATTTGTTTATTAGAAAACATAATGGATTAAAAGAGCATAATTTATTTATTTATAATTTAAATTAAAAAAATTAACTCCAAGTAATTTTAATAGTAATTTACTGTTATATTTGAAGAAATTTATTTAACTTAATTATGTAAGTCCAAGGTATGCCAGTAATATTTATATTTTCATGGTTACCTGCATAACCCTAAATTTCAATTGATAAGGCTAATAAAATATTTCATTATAGAATTAAGAAATATAACTAAAATTATTAAATATAATAAAGAAATTCTAGTTAAAATTTGTATAATCTTAATTTGTATCATTTATGATTAGTATGACGAATTTACGAATAAATAATTCATGACAATAATAATGATAATAATTAATTAATTATTTTGAACTATTTTATTGCATTCGCATACCGTAAGCAACTATCTAAGAAGAAGAGAGAGATGATGAATCAGTGCTAGATTGAGGCATAGCAGTCAACTGTAAAATGACAAAATAGCTGCTACGAACTGGAAAATTCTTTTAACCCAAGAGGAAAGATTAATTGGTAGTTAGCAGACAAGAGGACGAGGGGGTCAGCGGAAAGAGCAATTACCAGCAAGATGTCTTCATACCACGGCCGGCCGTATATCGTTCTGGGATTTATATGAGGACTCTACAGCTTTTATGTAACTATATAGGTAGTATTATTTCTCGCTTTTTATTAACGATATAATACAAGAATTATGGGAAGGAATTGCAGTATAAATAAATAAAATGAACTGTCTGCTCTTTGCAGATGATATTGTAGTCACTCACCACCAAAATCTTAGCTAAATTAGAGGAGTATTTAGAAAAATGGAAACTAGCGTTGAATGTATAAACTACTAAAAATCTAAAATAATCATTTTTAGTCAAGCGATACGGAGAAGGCCCCCCAAAAAAGCATAAATGAAAGTGTATAAGGGGAGGAGATTTTTATTTTTCCCTCTTGTAATGTATTCTTTTGTTTTCCTATATTCTAGATTCCATTGTAGTGCTGATGTAGAATATATAAGCTCTTAAGGCTTGAAACCTCATTTATATATTGTAGATACTCAATAAAAATTATTATTATATTTATTAGGGGAGGAGATAGATGTAGTGAGGCAGTATGCATATTTGTGATTGACAATTTTTGATAATTTATCGTCACATGAACATTTCAAGGAAAAATTTAAGACGGCCAATTTGGGTATAGTGTCTGGAGTAATGTGTTATATAACAGTTGTGCATGTTCCAGTGTCAGCGAAATACAGGGTGTTTCAGTCGGTGGTAGGATCTGTTATGTGCTATGGTGCCCAAATCTGGGGGATACTATCATTTCCAACAAGTGGAATGCATTCATAGGTTTTTTATAAAGAAGCTTTTCCACCTACCAAGGAACATTCCTTACTCTAAATGTTATATTCGGAAACGGACAAAGACCTATTGTTCTTTTTTACCTTACAGCTGCATGTAAATTACATCAAACAAATTTTAAAATATGGTAATTGCCGATTACCAAAAATTTTAGCACTAGAAAGTATAAAATACAAAAATAGCTAGTTTAAAAAATGGATGAAATTAGCCGATAGTTTGGGCTGTATACTCGATTGTGATTTTGTATCTGTGGAAAGATCGGATTGTCAAATGCATACGGTGATTGATAAAGACAAAGAAAATTTTAATTTTAGTGATTACTGTAATGGGTTCTGAGTATCATTTTCTGTATAAAAAAAACTCGACTTCAATGCTAGTTATATAAATGATGAAAACCCTATGGAACTGCAACCTAATTAATACCAAATTGGGCGTATCAATAACTGAGAACAGAGTATTGTGCGGTCATAGATGTGGTCAATTGTTTAAATAATATATAATAATAATTTTGTACTTTTTAAGGCTTAAATAAAAATTTATATTGAGTTTCTAGATTTTATAGTTCGTGTCCATATTGAGATAATAAGTGCTGCTTCTGTCTCGTCTTGAACTCTTCACATTGTTGTCTCTCCACACTGCTCCAATTCAATTGCTGTTGTCGAAATGTATCGTAGTACGGAGCCATATTTTTGTTATTCGCTTTCTGATCTATCATTTATTGTTTTTTTTTTTATTTATCAGTATTTACAACTGTTACGAATATGTATTAAGTGAATGTGCTATATAGACTATTATTACTTGATAATGGACTCAGTTCGTCGAATTTTGTTCAAACTTATTGGGTTGTTATGGATAATTTTATTTTTGACATAAGGAGCATTGAGGATTATTTTATCCCTATATGCTGGTGAAAAGCACTCACATGTTAAAAATCGCAACATGATTTCAATTAATCAAACAGAATCATCCCATTGTTACAGCTTATCGCATTCCCAACAGTTAATGCTAGAAATCGCCCGTGTGACACTTCCAAGACAGTCTTCACATAAATGGTTTCACAGTCATTTACCTACTATGTAGAAATGTTTATAATTAGTTTATAAAATTATATTTTATAACATTTCATTTAAATCAGTTTTTCATTGGTTCTTTGATGTCTGAATCGGCAACTACGATCTGAACTTTTTGCAACACATTTGAAGTTTGGAGTATTTGCGAGTAAATGGCGATGCAATCGGAATCTAACAGGAGTTTCTTGTCATTTCAATCTTGTATGAGGATTCCCTGTAAGTGGCTTGTTAAGTTGAAGGCTTGTCAAGTAGCAGGTCTGCTCAACTTGGAGCGTTATTAAAGGGAACTGTATGGTAGGATTTCGGTTGTTCGCGACGAAGGATAAAAATGATCTGCTGGAATTATGTTAATGATGGCAATTATAGTTGGGATGAAAACTTAAGAAAATTATATTATTTTTAATTTTTCCATGAAGAAAAAATAGAAGAAATAATGGCATTGAATATTTTAAGAATTCGTGTGATGGCGAAGGGTGTTTTCACAAATGACGGAGTTGGATCTGACGCCTACAAGAGAGATATTCATATTATCCGGCAAATATCGGGATCGGGATCCGGATAGTTTCAAGGATATATTGCTTATATTTACTCAAAAAAGTACACTAACTTTGGACTGTAGAACCCTAATAAAGTGAATAGGCTATTGATGACTTGTTAATCCGCACAATGATTGTTCACTTAGAAAAAACGTATGAAAGAATAAGAGGATATCATAAAATAATTGTGGTATTAACTCATTGTTTAAAATATTTGAAAGATTCACAGATGAATTATGCAATTTTAATTAATCTAAAATTAGGGATACAAGTCATCCAAATAAAATACAAGGTACACAGTGTATTTACTTAACTGTACTGTTGTATAAATGTTTGTATTTTTTAGTATTAAACATAATTTCTCTTTTCTTTACCAACGAAATTTAAAAAAAAGTTTCAATCGATTTTCAGAGATCGTAAACATTTGTGCTCCGACATTCGACATCGAGGGGACGTCCTCCTGCAGGAAATGTCTAATCCTATACCGACAATTGTCGGACCATGTGCTAGATACGCAGGTATTCTGCGCAAATTAAACCAGGGTCGAATCCGATTCCGACATTCGTCGGACCGTGTGAAAACGCCCTGGAGATGTCGAAATATAGTAGATCTACAAGAAAATTATTTTATGTTACCATTATTATATAAAAAAAATCTAAACTAATAAATTTCAGTACAGAACTGGTTTACATAAAAAAACATTTTATGCAAGTATTAGCAGAAAGGAAGGTAAGTATGCAATGCCCATTGGCCATATCCTGAGTGCCGAACTACAATGCAATTTATTGTAAATAATTAACAATTTAAATTACAGTTTGAAATGAAAAATTATCATTTTAAAATACGTAGAATATTGGTTTAGACATTTTTTCTTTAGAATCTTTTATGACATAGTACGTTATAGAAAGGAATGTGGGTGCTATTACTAGTAAATAATTATTAACTATATATATATATATATATATATATATATATATATATATATATATATATATATATATATATATATATATATATATATATTTTTAAATGATATATAAAATTCCGCCCTGGCATGATTATCTGAATAGCCTCTTGCTGAACGAAATCAGAACTGAGGATTATAAAAGACAAAGGAGTTTAAATCAGAGTTTAGAGGTCTGGTGGGATCAGGGGACGCCCCGGGGAGCAATAAGAAAGAGTTTTATTCCGTTCCGCCCGCCAACAAGGCTTCCATCTTAGCCCTCATTTTTTCACGGATTTATTCTAACATTTACAACCCTATCATTTACCCTGTTTAAAGTTTCAATGATAGAACCAGCAGAGATTTTACCATCCCTTGATGTTCCGGGATTCGAATGATAAGTGCTTCTTTACTGGGTTGATGTTTCAGTTTACCACTGTTAAATTGAGTGGTACTCTTTCATTAATAGTAAATACAAAGGTTATGGTTAGAACAAAATTTTGTCTAAGAAGTTTTTATCATTATCTACGCCTACTCGATAATTTGTTTACCTTCTATTTTTATCAAAAACTATCAATATTCTAAACGATCGACTTTCAGCTATTTCTTCTTCAATCATTAACTTGATCCAATTCTTACTGAACAGATCTTCATTATTGGCGGTTCCGTTGGGATGGGCAATTGTAGACATGTGAGGATGAAAGAAGGTACTATGTCCCAGCTTTAAAATTTTGAGAAAATGAGAAATCAAATTTTTTTTGTACCCTATTAAAGACAGGATCTATCCCACCCACTAAGAAATCATGCGATTGACCAAGAATATTGCTTTTATTCAGTTTTTTTCAAACACTCTCAGTTATTTAATAACTCGAAAACGTTACATCTGCCTAAACATTGCAAATGCTCATTTTAAAGATAATCTCTAATTGTCCGATCTCTTAAACCAAAGCTGTAAGGAAAGTCCTGTGAATGAACACAGCAGCTATTTTCGAAATATTACTATTTGGAAATAATAAATCATTGTGTAATAATTTCCAGCGTTTTTATTATTCAATATGTTATGTTATGTAATTTTATGCTACAAATTTAAAATTTTCAGAAAATGAAAATAATTTGTTTTGTACAACAATTTTTTAAAGGCATTATCTATCCCATCCACTACGAAATCATGCGATTAATCATGGATATTGGGTTGCTAATATTACAAGGCGAAGATAAGCACATACCACTTTCATTCCTAAGCAAAAAATCAATATCCGAAAATTTGTTATATAACACCTTCATCCACTCATGTCTTCAATTCTCGATCAGTTGTTTAATAGTATTATCCTGGAAGTATCAATAATTGTGAGCCAAAGGACTATCGATAGACTTTTTTTTTTTAAATTATCGATCAAAATAAAACATTGCATGAAAGATTATTTTATCAATACGAAATCTATGTACCCTATTGAATTTCCTACAGGTATCTATTAAATTTCGACATCAGTTGACATCCGCATGATGGTATAAAAGGATCAATCTAATCGAAAATTAAATTTCGACTTGATAATTTGCCTTAGAGTAGCTATTTGATTAATTTTTAATAAACGTAAGTTTATTTTGAGTAACCCTAACCTTCCCGCCATTCACGAACAAAACTTGTTTCGAATGCCTCAGTAAGTAGCGACACAAAATGAATATAAATTAAATAAAACACTGCGAGGCTAGATGGAGACCAGCAATGTAGTACTAGTCTCGGACTATTCATGTCGAAATAAGTTAAGCTAGATTAAATTCAAGCTTTTAATAACTCTAGGCTCAGCAATGGGGGCATAGTTATTCATATTAAATATTATTCATATAAATCCGTTACGTTCGTTTAGCCGAATTATTTCCTGATGCGATGGTGTGGTTAGTGACCGAAATTTCATTTCTCACTACAAAAACATCATAAGAAGGAACTGATATTGACTACTTGATTGCCGAGTCGAAACTAGAATTTTTACCAGGGGATCCAAGCCTTATTTTATTTTTATTTCCCTCTCCTCTCCCTCTTATAAAAGTCAACGGTTTTATAACAGTATTTTAGGTAATATATTTCGAAGTAAATTTCATTATCTCATAACATCAACTCATTTTAGTGAATAAATTAAGGCCGAAATAATAAATTAAAAGAAATATATATATATTTTTTGCTTAACTTGGAAATTTTTTTGCCTTAAAAATTCTACCTTCAAGGGCAAGTGCTCAGCTCCTCATCGTCCTTCTTGACTTCTGCTTTAAATGTTGAGAGTTAAAACATTTATTAACCAATTAAAAAAAAGAAAAAATCAATTGTATCATCAGTGTGATAATAATTTACAAGTTGCTAGGGCGTTTGGCACATTTGCTCTCTGCTATCTAGCCATCTTTAGAATACCATCGACCAATCCCTGTTTTCAGGTAGTTTTCACTCCAGGGGGTTCTCCTGGTATGCGTTAGCAATGGGCATGCCAAGAATATCGGCCTCTTTGATTCTTTTTCATGCAACTAATAATGATCTGTCAGTTTACAAAAGAAAAAAAAATTCCTAAAATTGCGAATTTTATATGTGTATATATATATATATATATATATATATATATATATATATATATATATATATATATATATATTTACATGATAAACATACATTGTTATACGTATGTGACGAGGTGGATTCGCAATTTTAGGAATTTCTCTCTCTCTCTCTCTCTCTCTCTCTCTCTCTCTATATATATATATATATATATATATATATATATATATATATATATATACACACAAACGATATTCTTATATATGTATATATATTATTTAATGGAGGCAGATACAGAAGTGACGGAGAGGATAAGTCCTGCAGGAAGACTGTTAACTGCCATGAAAGACTTCTCTATAAAAACACTGCCCAGCTTCCAGAGGGCTGGAATATCTTTATAGTTCATAAAATTATATTTTATAACATTACATATAAATCAAAGTTTTGTTCGTCCTGTAAAATCACGTTTTTGACACGTAGGAGGTTTCATGGAGGCAGTGAGGATATGTAACACGGACATGGTAATAAATATAATTCCTCATAATTAAATATAAATGTTATATGCCTTACGTTTTCAAACTGAAAATTTCATGAGCTATTTTGATGTTTATCCCATGGGTCGAAATCAACTCCTCCCAGAGCTCAAAATCAAGCCAGCCACTGTAAAGTGGGTACCTGACTCTTGAGATGGTAGAAAACTAGCGCTTAAGCGTTATCCTACATAACATTCTTCGTTGTAGAAATGGCACTTCCTTATCGACTATTTAATTTGTAGTGTTGCTGGTCGTCAATTATTAAAACTATGGACAACTATAAACCTCATGCAAACTTATTTGCATTCCAATTATAGTACGTATGATAGATTTCACACCTCACGGTATTTTTAAAGATTTAAATTACCGGTTTGGCATGTTGTTAAATGTATCACTTATGTTTTTTATTGTAACGAAACTGCTAGTTTATTCATTATACTAGTTAAACTCATTCCTGTGGTTTATAAGATAAATACTTAATATGTCGGTGTATTGCGTTTGCTCGTGTCTTTACTTCGTACTAATACTTCTAATCTGCCGAGATCAATTTATTTAAAAATTAATGTGCTCAATATCAAGAGATAATTTTTTTTTTTATTTATTCATTTGATTGTAGATATATAACAACTCATCCTTTATATTGGGTATTATTCTGTTAGCCAAACCAAATAAATGCATTCGTTTTAATGACTGATTAACGTTTCGATATATTTCAAAATCCTTAATTCAAACAATGTGTACTAATAATCATATTCACTGTTATTTTAAGAGTAGTAATATTAAAGCAGATGTATAATACGTGGTTGGAAAGTTAAAGATTTAAAAATATATATATATATATATATATATATATATATATCATAAAAAAATGTGAAAGGTAATGGAGAGTGACGAAAAGCTAACGACTAATAAATTACTAATAATTGTTGTAGTTAATAATTGCTATGTTTATATAATTTAATGGAAACCAAACAGGATTAAAATTTATTATCAGATTGACAAACCAACTGAACTCATGATTATTCTTATATCGAAAGTT
This sequence comes from Rhaphigaster nebulosa, assembly GCA_948150685.1. Lineage (NCBI taxonomy): Eukaryota > Metazoa > Arthropoda > Insecta > Hemiptera > Pentatomidae > Rhaphigaster > Rhaphigaster nebulosa. The sequence goes on from OX411310.1 coordinate 45,643,877, forward strand.
GTGTGATTTAAATCAATTAATAGAAATTGCTGTTTTGAAACAAGCAAGGATTATCTGTGGTTTATAGTTGTTAATTCCGTTTATATTTATAGTTAAAATTGTATTCTTTAAGTTTTTTAATTTATTTAAAATTAATTTCAATTCAAAGTAGGGTGGTAAGTGAAAGTTGTCTGATACGCACCTGATATTTAATTTTGGATTTAGTACTGTTTTACTGGTTTTCTCTGCTGTTGTATGATCAATTTTTCCTGTTTATACATTATTTACAAATTGCTCAAGACATTATTTCAAACACTTTATTTATAAAAACTCATATTTTTTTATAACTATTTTTCCTTCAACCAAATTACACTCATGGATATTTTGTAATGACTTCATCACGCTGTGATAAACGTGCTACTACTTGGTTTTAGAGTTCCCTACCTATTTCCATCCTTGAAGTTTTCTCGTTACCTTCCTTTAAATACCGTTTATTTATCCATCTCCTTAATCACCAGTCCTCCACATGCAAGTAAGGAACATATTTATATTATGTTTTAATTATTATTTATATTATATATATATATATATATATAGAGAGAGAGAGAGAGAGAGAGAGAGAGAGAGAGAGAGAGAGAATTTTTTTTTTCGGTTGGCTCTACAGACCTTGTAGATCTTCGCCTCAATTTTTTTCTCCCTCCCCCGCCGTTTTGACAATTTCAATTTTGTATTTTAATGAAAATGCGACCTTAGTGACGGAGCTGTGCGGTTGACGCTTTTATTTTTATTTTACATGATTGTTAATTTTACTGTTAATTTATTGTATTTAATATTGTTCTTTAATTCGTTAATAATATTGTTTTTTTAATTTATTTTCTTTTACTAAAGCAGTTTATATTATATTATAAACTTTTGCAAGTCATTAAATGTTTGCTTCTTATTCTTGTGGTTTATTTTTACTTGTTTAAACGCAAAGTCAAATATTCCTAAATCATGTTGTAATTTAATGGTTTAATTATTCAACTGATGTTCTAAATGATAATGATAAAAGACAGCCTACATTAAAGTAGTCTCCGGCCACAGACTACCGTCAAAACCCAAATCTGCTTGTAACCAGCCTCAACGGAATACTCCATTTTCGTATCGTTTAAACGTTTACTCCTCGTACGCTTAAATAATATAAATTTTATTAATATGAATAAAGTACAGGTCATACCTAAAACTTATTCATTTTACTTTCGAATATTTCTTTGATGAGACATCAGTACCAAAGGCGAGACTTCTATTTCTCAGTGATAGCTGATTCATTGCCTTCCCCGTCAGGTTTCCCTTTAGCTTGCCATGTATGTTCAGTGGCGGTCTCTTCAGTGGGTGGACTTTATGTCTTCTGCCTTAATCTCTCGGTAATTATTATTCAATTCAAAGGTCCTACGTTTTCTCTTTAGTTACTAAACCCCTGGAAGGGTCTTGGGTTTTTTTTCTTGGTAAGAAGGAACAGTAACTTGACCAACAGTTGTACTGGGAGGTGATATGAGGCGTTCCATGGAAGAAGGGTGAATCCACCATGTCACAATCATTAATTTTTTTAATTTTAAAAAGCTGGTATAAAATTATAACTATATAAATACAGTATATTTGATACACACACATACCAAGAATACCGTATGCATACATTGTTAGATATGTATGATATAGCTTTAATATATATTGTTATAATATATAAGGGATAATCAACTGCAATCGCATTGTTACTAAGACAAAATATTTAAATAAACTAAAAGTTACAAAAAGGAAAATTATTTTTAAAAAAATCATCAACAAGAAATCATCCAATAAATAACGCATTTTTCTACAAATATTAGGATATAATACATACAAATATATTACATATTATATATAATTACAATATATAATTCAATTATATAATTACTATATATTATAAAACATTTTTTCTACAAATTTTTTTTACTCTAGTTATATTTATTTGATGGATATTAATTACTTTTACTGCCTATATATGCCGTACCTACTTCAGAAGATTATTTTTCCCTGAAATCTTCGCGTGTTTTAAGATTTTGAACTAACTGTTTCTTAGTATTAAAGTTTTATTTAAAAATTTTCAGTTATATAGAACTATAAGGGGTGCATATAGATGGAGGGCGATAATGAAAAGAATTTTTTTTTTCTCTCTTTACACTACATATTAGGTAGTTATTTATTCTGTTATTAAAGAAGCTTGTCTCAGAATAAATTTCTCTATACCATTATATAAAGCTAAAGAGTTTGTGTGTTTGAACGCTTTAGATAGACCGTTTATTGAGGAAGACTTTAGGCTTTATAATGTCCATTGGAACTGAGCAATAACCATAAATAAATTGCTAAGAGATAAAGTATCCAAATCGTGTACGTGTCGTTGTCATGATAACTTCCTACTAGTGGAAATAAGTTGACTACACTAACTTTTTTCAAAATGTTTAAATTATTCAGTAAAAGGTTATTTCATAAATAAAATGGAAGGGAAAGGTAAAACTAAACGTATGAAAATCTGAAACTTTATTGAGGTTTATAAAAATTATTGTCCTTTTGACCCTGTTCTTTAAAAATGTCTGTAACAAATGAGACTGAACAACATATCGTAGCTTTGAAATAAATAATCTAATAACTAGAAAAAATAATTTGAATTAGATACGGCATATATAGGCAGTAAAATTAATTAAAATCCATTAAATAAATATTACGAGAGTAAAACAAGACCGCATTATTTGTAGACAAAATTTGTTATTTAAATACTTTATTGGATGATTTGTTGCTGATGATTTTTTAAAATAATTATGGACTCCTCATAGTTCTATATTACTGAACAATTTTAAATAAAACTTTAATACTAAGAAACAGTTAGTTCAAAATCTTAAAGAACGCAAAGATTTCAGAGAAAAATAATCTTCTGAAGTAGGTACGGCATATATATGCAGTAAAAGAAATTAATATCCACCAAATAAATATAACTGGAGTAAAACAAGACAGCATTATTTGCAGAAAAAATGTATTATTTATATACGTTATTGGATGATTTTTTTAGTTTTTAAAAAATAATTTTCTCTATTAGTTTAAATATTATTTTGTATTTTAGGGAGTAATTAAAATTAAACGCAGATCAAACCGCGGTGCATAGTTAATAAAGAATGTAATTATTATTAAATTGAAAACATCAACTTTTTTCATGTCATATCAGTTATTTGGATGAAGTAATCTTTTCTTTCTGAATTACAATCTTCGTTATTTATTATTTCTTCTACGTTTTTAGTTTAGATATTTTTCACCATAATGGGTGTATCACAATGCTAAACATTTATTGGCAGCCAATAGAGGTGAGTAAATTTCTTTCTTCCACATAAGGTCCTTGTCCTTGGCTCGGCCTTGATATAAATTGCTAGGCCCATGTGAATAAATAAAAAAACAAAACGAGTAGTTCGCCGGCTATCGGCCGATTGATGTTCTCAATAGACTGTTACCCTGTTGAAGATTTTTATGAACGATATAAATGTTTAAAGGTTGTTAAGAAAAGGGATGACTAAATGATATCCGGCGCCGAAGGGACCATTACAGAGAGGAGGAGGAGGGAGTAGTAAAAAGGAGCTATCATGAGTGACACGTTGGGGATTAAGGCAGACTTAATTATCTCTGGGGATGTGGGAATTTACGACGTGGAGTGCGTGGGCCGCCGGTGACGTCACGAGTGGCGCTTACCTGGCTCAGGTCTCGGCAGGTAGTTGCCTCACTAGCACCTCACCTCACCTACCTGCCTCCAGTGACACCTCTCTCCATCTACCGCCGTCTAGATATGTCCTAGATCCTTGGGGTCTGATGGAAATCTTAGTTACTCAACCATTTATCAATGCCCTGTATCTGATTATATATCCCTTGCTGTATTATTAACATGAAAATAGATTATTGGTCAAATACAGGTTTGCTAGATGAACGCTCTCGAATTTCCCTCCCTAGCTTTCCCAAAAATCTCCAGTTCCTCAGATTATACATTAAATACTAATTTTTTGGCTTGATTATTAAGAATAAGACTAGGTTTACTTATAATTTTGTTGTATTAGATTTACGAAGACCATGGTATGTTATGAGATAGTTAAGTTATCTAGGTCAAGACCAAGATTTCTTGTACCCTCTCTTGTGCTTTTCAAAATAAGTCCATTCTAAGAATTGGCGAAGGACAGCTCCTGGCACTTTCTACTTTTTTCGTCCCTTCCCTTCCTTGGTAATGTCTTAATATTAAATTAGTATATATAGGACGCTTAAATCATACATGATAAAGTGTTTCTTTCTTTTTTCTGTTGCACATTTTACATTCTTGTTGGGGATGAATTCTGACTTTTGTATTATTTATTGAAATTTTTATCTTGCATTTACCAGATAGCCTAATTTGCATTAATATCCTAATGTATTTAAAGTTAGTCGGCATTAATAAATACTGTGGAATTTGGTAACTGTTGGAAAAAAAGATTCAACTGTAACCTGAAGCCTGTAGTCTTTATTTTGGCAGGATCGCTTTATCAGAATAAGTTCATGCAAATTCTTTTAATGTATAATCACTTTATTGTTCATTTTAACGTTACAGTCTACGTTATTAAATTTTTACCACACGAAAATCTGGTCTTTAGAATTAACAATTCTGTTTCGTGAATTTATGTCGTAATGAAAAAAACAAACAACGCACTATTGTTATTGATTTACACTTGGCTAGTATCCGCTATTAACTCATTAGTCACTGAAATTTTAGTCTGTTTATTTAAATTATATTATCCTAAGAATGTTATTCCTAATCTTAACTCTGTTTTCAGCAAAAAATAATAAAAAAAATATGAAGATTTGCTCTAACCGATGAACAGCCGTTTATAGTGGTGTTGACCGATTAATAATCGTTAATTATGTGCTTTGAAGCTAGCAATTGTTCGAGTTGGATTTTTGCCATTCCGATTCCCTTCAAGTAAAGTATACCTTATGATACAGCTTAGTTCTGTATCGTGACAGAAGACAATTATAAATAAATTTCAACTGAATGGCACAATCATAACGGGTATTACACCTTACAAAGATATTGTCATCATGACATAACTAGCTTACGAGATACCACCTTATCAGGAGTATTGCAAACAAGTTGAGCAGACTTCCGTTTCATTTTTTATAGTAATCAACCTTAAAATTTGTCATTGATAAAGTTAGTTCATTCAGCATGTTGCCTTTCACCATTTTCCTTTGTACTCTTAGCTAATATTATTTAATTCCTGTTAGCCATTTTTATGTTTGCGATTGATAATAGGATTTAGCCTTTTCATTTAAAATTTGATTCAAAAATACTCCCTCCATTTTTCCAGCTGTTCTGTCATTCGTAGAGATAAGCAAGTTGCGTATATAATAAACATTTATAGAGATGAACCATACGAGATTATGATATCTATTTTTATCTGAAGCTTACCATTTTTATGATTTTTTAATCTTATGAATATGTGATAAGATGTGCATAAAAATATTTTTTTCTTTGCAATTATTGCAGTTTCAAGGCTTTTGGAGTTTAATTGCACCATTCATTTGTTTAACCTTTAAATTTTTATCGTGTTGTACTAGGCCAGAGACTCGATTCTTATCTGTTAATAGCTGGAATACTTATGTTATTACTATACTTGCAAGGAGAAGATCCCACATGTGTCTCCTAGATTTTATGACATTTTTTTTGGTGAATATAGGGCTTAAAATATTGGACTATGTAAATATTAGGGACCAACGCGTCCCCAGGAGTCGCGGAAAAAAATTTTGTATGTGTAAAACAAATTTTATTTTATATCTCTATTTCTAATGAAGATAGAAGAATGGGCTTAGTACCGAAATGTCCCTTAGTACTAAGCGAAATAATACAAAAATAAGGCACAAAATATTCAAGTATTCTTGGTAAGAATACTAAAAGCATCAAAAACGCCTTCAAAGTAGTCATTGTTGGAGGAAAAACGTCGTTCTCAAAAAACAAGATCAGATTTGGATTTCTCATCCCAACAAGTAGTTTATTACTAATTTTTATGAAAATCGAAAAAAAATTTCAATATAGTTATACAAATTTCTCCTGCTTCACATGTACAATGCTTGAAATTTTGTCCATATTCACGTGTTAAATAATATAATTATAAAATATAATTTTGTCACATAAGGTTTTAAATTTTTTTTTTTACATTTTCTAGGATGCCGACGATACGTTAAAAATATTTTGTATCTTATACTCATCGTTAACGCTTCAGTACTGTTTCCGTTACATTAGTCAATCAGCGATTCAGCTACGCAATAATTTTCGAAATAATTCCTTTTGTGGTACTTTAACTTGGTGGTTTAACACATTGATATTCACAAAGCTGTTCTAACACCATATTCCAAAACACAAATTAGAGTTCTTCACTTGTGAAGAGTCTAATAACCCCTTATTACATGGGTCATACAGCTCTTGGGTTCCAAGCCATTAAATGGAAAGTCAGTTTTCAACATGACTTCTGTAATGCTGACATTTAGAGATCTGCAATTACCAGTTTAAAATTGGAAAGGTGGCTAACAGCACCTCGCCCTTCTGGTTCCTGATTAATTGATTACAAAAATCTTTTCTATTTGTTGAATAATTATTTACAGCTTCGACGAAACCCTACTGCCTTAATGCCATACAAATTATATACTCGTGGTATTGAAGCGGTCATGGATCAATCTACTGGAATATCCCACTTATATTCACCTGTATATTTATACAGAATGAGACAGATATAAATGACACATTTCTAACGGATGTAAAAAACTAACCAATGTCTCTAGAGAAACGCTGGTTTTGTTATCAAAAAGGACATTGAAAATAGTTTTATTTCAGTGGATTAGAGGCAATAAGTCGCCAGTTATTGACTACGCTTTCCCGAAGACGTTCAATTTTCCATCTCTTTGAGTTATTTCTGGTGGAATGACATTGATTTCTTCTTGTTTGACCCTGCCCTTTAAATCATATAGAGAACGAGGTCGGATTTTAAACACCTTGTCCTTGAGATATCTTCTGAGAGAAAAGTCCCAGCCACCCCAAGTCAACTCTCAAAGGGATCATTTCTGTTAGGAATCATATTAGGAATGATAATATGATGATGATCATATCATCACACCCTTAAAATTCCAAGCGAACGTCGGGATGTGTGGAATTCCATCTTGTTGGAACCACACGTCCTCTGCATCGATTTCATCCAACTTAAGGTGTAGGTCCAATATGTGCACGTAACCGTCGGATTACATAATTACCGTTACACCTCCCTTCTCAAAAATGTACTGACCGATAGCACGAATTCACCAACAGCCGCCCACAGTGCCCTCCTTAAACTTGTCAGTTAATTCACCAGAAATAAGGGTGGATCGAAGGATGATCGAAATTTTGTAGGAACGTCTTCGGTAATGCGTAGTCAATAATGGCCGACATTTGGAAGATGTAATTTTTAAAACCCACTGAAATACAACATTAAATATATTTTTTGAAAGTATAACCAGTTTTTTTTTCTAGAAACCTTGGTTTGTTTTTTGCAGCCCTTCAAAATGTGTCAGTTATTTCTGCCTCACTCTGTATAATATCAATCTGTATAAGTTCAACATTTAATAACCGTAACATACACATCAATGTATAATAACATTGATAATAATACACTTCACGTGTGTTTTAAGGGCTAATACACCTTTTTAGTAAGGAGTTCTGTTCATATAGGTAATCTAAATTATATAAAACTATTTTAAATAAAATACATAAACATAAATATGGCAAATATAAATCGGAAAAAGTAAATTATGAAATATTTAAATATGACAAATATTTAATAATTTTTATTTCTGTGCATCGAAAATGCCAATATTGAACAATTTAATGATGTGTCATTAGACGAAGTAGAAATGGGTTATGAGAACTAATTAAATATTTATAATATTTATTTGAATTATATTATAATTAGTTTACATAATTATGTATATCACTGTATGAATAACTTATATAAAGTATATGTATATAGTTTTGTAAACAAAAACTGAAAGGAATGCTTATCTAAAGGAGATAAATCAATATTTCGTCAGCCACAATGTGAAACCACGTAAGTCATAACGTTTTGGTTCAGGATTATTTTATTAATTTTTTTGTCTAAATTTTACTCCCAAAAATTAATTGTTATTTTTTTATACTCGGTTATATATTACTTGCTATTTAATAAAGAATATCTCAATATGATGAAAATTTGGGATCTCTCAGTTACTTGGTTTCACATTGTGACCAACGATGTACATAACTAACTGGTAGATATTATTTCTTAATATTCTATTGTTATCAATAAAATATTTAATTGTTGCAAATGAAAAATAATAGGAAAAAATACGTATAATTCTTTAAAAAAAAATTATTTATACTTGTCAATCAGTGCTATCAGTTGTTTCCTTAATAACCAAAGATATGATAACATCAGTTTATTCATAAATCCCGTGATTTCAAAATGAGCTTTTTAAAAAATGTAAATAATCAAATAATAAAGGATTGATAAATATTTGCCACTTCTATAATTTTGTTTTTATTGAAAACTAGTTTCGAATGTTAAACATTCATCTTCAGTTCTAAAAACACACCAAAATTCAAAAATAAGTAAATATAACAAAAATAATTTGTGTGTTTTTAGAACTGAAGAAGAATGAATAACATTCGAAACTAGTTTTCAATAAAACAAAATTATAGAAGTGGCAAATAATTTATCAATCCCTAATTAGATTGATCCTTCTATACCATCATGCGGATGTCAACTAATGAAATAATAAATGACTATCTGATTTGGTAAAAATCTTCCCAGATCTTTGTCATTTAGTAATAATAATATTTTTTATCTTAGACTAGTCTCATTTAAATAATTATAAAATTAATAAAAGTGAACAGAATTTAAAAGAATTTTTAAATCCCTTGGGATTAGTTACTTTTATCAAAAATTATTTACAGTAATATAAGTGCAATTTTTTAATTTTTCAATTAACGAAATTCTCTTGGTGCGATATACGGCAGTGTTGGGCAAAGTGTAATTACAATTTCTTACCAATTACTGTAATTTGGAGTTGCATAATTTAATTACACGATGAACCACTATAATTGTAATTATAGACCATAGCTACAGTTCCTGTGAGTCATCAAGTAATTTTATTCATGCTATTCCCAATTACAGTAATTTGTAAGAAATTGTAATTGGAATTACATTTTGCTGAATACCGGTATACGGGCATCTTCCAGATCTGTTTTAGGATCTGTGTCCGAAAAAACTAATTTTTGAAAAAAATCATTCTCTATTTTTTTTCAACCTTCTTTCCGGGGGACCAGTATGCTTCTTTTGTTTGTTGTTTATTGTTCATCTTAACATTTCTCTTTCAAAAATTGTCTGAGGGGAGGAGGAGGAGAGAGAACAGGTTTCTGAACGTGTAAGATAACCTTTAAATAATATTAAAATTAATTAAAACACAAAACCCATATCATTCAAAAGATTTCATATCGCATGCTGAAAAATATATTTATACAGGGATGAAATTTAAACTGTTATAATGCCCATACTTATGAAATGTCCTTAAACTATAAATCTATTAGAGTTTTGAATTGATAAATAAGCTTTAGTATCTATAGTCAAAAATTTCTTAAAGAATCTTTGATACATTTATGTAGATATATAGGTAAGAGATATAGGTAATTAACATCTCTTATCCTTAATTGTTATATTATGTTTCTTGATTTGAAAAACCTGTACTTCGGGGCGAGATGGTCATCGAGTTAGTAAGGGAACAGCCTATTTTGTTTGACACAATTTATAATATATATTTTTGTACACGAATCAAAATAAATATCTATTTATAACGGTACGAATCAAGTATAATTTTTTTTACAAATCAATTGCTTTGAATAGAAATTTATTTGTAAAAAAATATAATACTAAATTTTATTTTTTTAGTGAACTTTACTGCTCTTACTTCAAACTTGTGGCCATTTTTTTCCATGGTGCCATTAGTCTTTCTAAGGATGGAGTCTTGCTTCCCTATATCATGGATGTGATTGAATTGATTTTGAGATATCTACTCTAAAATAGTTGTGAATTGCTCATCCGTTAACCTATGGAAAAGTGAATGAAATTCACCAAACTCTGATTTGTCGTTCATATAATGTGACAACCCCATTATCTTATCATTAACTTGTAAAGCATTACATTCAAATTCGTAATCTGAATCAGATTCTTAACTCAAATCTGATACCTGAATTCATGCAACATCTCTAAATTTAAAGATCAAGTGGACGATTCAGGTGCCTGTATCCCACCCAAACAAAATGAAGTATAATGTTGTTTGTTTTTTAAGCAGCTTAACAAATAAACATTTATTCAAATAAAAATATAGTTTTTAAAAGCATAACACAAATAAACTAAACTCGAGTTCATCATTGTCAGCTTCATGCTACAGCTCTCCCTCGGGCTTAGTATTTTTATCCAGGATTTTTTTATCCGACGGTCTTTGAAATGAAATCTGGAAATCTGTTAAAGGAAAAGAATAAGGGAAGGCCCACAAATCCTCTTGAATGAAATTCCATTTGTGCCCTGGAGGTTCGTGTAGGGCAACCGCTGTGCCTGCGTTTGTGGGAAGAGCCTTAAATAACATCACTTAACATTATAAAGCTCCTGAGAAAGAGTTTATATCTGAGAGAACTCTCTTCCACGTCCCATTTCTCCCTATCCTCTTTATTTTCGCTCTAACGGGCTAAGTTTTCGTAGCAGTATTCCAAACTGCCATAATTTCCAAGCCCTATTATTGCTCATTTTTTTTTTTCCACTGCGTTCTAAACACTTATTGCCCTCGAGAGATCCGTCCTATTGACTGTTATTGAATGTTATAATTTGTTCACGAGATGTATCGTGTTCAGTTTATTGAAGATTTACTCAAGAAAATATCGGTACGAATTGTGAATAAGTTTGTTAGTAAAAAATTATAACTTTTCAATACGGCTCACAATGGTTCAGAAAAAAAAAAAATTATTTCGGTGTAGCGCAAGCTTTTAGTGGTGCAAAAAGTTCTATATCTATATATAGAACTATATATCTATTATATTTACCGGCTGATAACAAACACTTGTAAAAACATGAAATGATAGGACCCTGTTTTTGTAGCTGCTTCTGATAGTCGACATTAGTTGATATTGACAAATCGAGTGAAAATCTTAAGAAGTGGATTATACTCAAAATGTGTGATTTAAGAAACACATTTTGTTCTATCTCTTTTCCTTTTTAGATGGAGTCATCAGCAGTTAATTTTTTAAAATATAAATTCCGAAATGGAGTAGCAATTTTTGTTTCTTACCTACAGAAATTTCTAGTTCTCTTTGTAATTGCTTGCGTGCACCGCAGTACTTCGCTACATTTTTTATATGAATATAAACCTAAAGCTCTTTCTTACTTAGCTCTAAAAGTATCAGGTGCTTGTTTTTGCACCATTTAAAAAAAAAAATAAAAAAATTAGTAACTGATGTAAGGTGAGGTGGGGTTAGTACGATATTGGAGTAAGTAGCGTACACAGTTTCTAAACGGTATAATATTACTATAGTCCAATAGTGTCAAAATGAAATTATAACCTTAATACATGATGAATAAACAAACGAGCATTTTAACACTATTGGACTAATATTAAAATGTTGACCTTACCTATCTCAACTTAAAAAAAAAATATTTATATTGCAGTCACAGGCTAAATCCTCAACTATAATAAGTAATGATTGATTTCTATTAAATTTAATTATTTTTATACATAATTTAACGAAGTAAAAGAATCTTTCGACAGCAAGAATAATTTCGTTGTTAAAAAAGGTATATTATATACATCTGACGGTCAATAACAATAACAACTTATTATACTCAATTCTTACAGATATGACCAATAGGATTATCAAATAAAATCATATCTTAGTTGTTATCCATGATTAATTGTTATTTCAAAATAAAATTCTTGATCTCTATGGTGCTAAAATTAATAACTCTTGGGTTGTTGAAGTAACATGTCTTTAAGTGTGTACCTAAATTTAATGTCCCGGCTGTTTCAGGTAAACGTTTTTTCTCCACACTGGCTCATTGCCTCTCTTCGTGGCTCTACTTGTTGCTTTTCCAAGCATGGTACCTGTCACTGATATAGACAGTTGGTCTCACCAGATCTGATAGCAGACATTCGCGTGGGTGGAGTACGGTCGAACCAGAAGCTGCAGTCGTTCGAATCCGGATTAGAAGGGCTGAATTCATTAATTTCTTGGCGGACGCTCAGAGTAGAAAATTTATAACCTGTACAATAACCCTAACTTCCTGCCCTAGTTGGAGTACCTGAGGGCGTTAAACGCAGTAAATAATCAAACAGACTGTAAGGACATTGATAGATTAAGTAAAGACTAAAGTATTAAGGACTGGATTAGCTTAACCTTCACCACGGCTCCTAAACTAGTTCCGCAATGAACTGATACAGAAGTGTGAAAAATATGACAGCTTCCTTTTATAATTGATCAGATGTTTCCAACGACAAATGTTTTCATAGCACAATTATTTTTCCCCCGATTTATTGAACTCCGTGATTTTAATGATGTCAATATATTTACATTAATATAAGCTAAAATAACTGCAATAAAAACATTTTTTAAAGATAAATACGGTTTTTATCGTTACACACAAAACCGTCGTAAAAGAGGCCCTAATGATCAATTGTACATATTGAATGAATCCATCATCTTTTCGGTAAAATTCGGAATTGGATGGTAAGGAGGCGAATTCAGTTAAGAGCATATGAGCATATTTTTTTCATAGGCATTCGGATATTTTTCGTCAAATACTATTCATACAAGACGGAAAGCTGTGGCTTATAAAAGTTTGTACCGCAGAAGGCGGTATCTTTTGTGAGGAGGCTCGTTTGACTGGCGGGAGACGGTGGAGCTGGTTTCGTGGAATATTTTATGACTCGCTTTGACGGCTCCTCTTTCAAAGGCCGAGTCGACCTCCGCGGATGATGAAAATATAATAAAGTGTCGAGTGAATCTGATGTGGATTTCCTTTCAATATTTCGTAGGACCAGTTTCCTCCCATATGGAATTCCCGTCTCTTGGTATGGAAGGTAGCAACCATTGCTTGACATCTTATATAGAGAAGGCAATATGTTCTTATGTGCTGTGCGATGACGTCTTATCTGTTCTAAGATGGAGAAATCCTGTCGAAAGTGAACCTGGCCACCATTGGCACTGCTTCTAAACAAATAGACTCGGTGCCAAAATATTGAACACATTTAGACAAGTGTCATTGACTTTCCTATGAAAATTTATCTTAGGATTTATCCTTAATGGCTTAGACCATACTAGCATACCGATATATATATATATATATATATATATAATATTTAATTATAGCCACTAATTTAATACCCATAATCTTCCCAACAAAGGGTGCAAGTGTGAGTTTCGGGTTAAAATATTTAATGACAAATTAAATTATTTATTTATTTATTTATTAATTAAAGGTTTTAATTATTTATTTTTATTAAAACTTTAAATTTTAAGCTCGAAATAATATAAAAAATATTTTTTTATTTTCGTTTGTCAACATTTGAAGTTTTTATCTATGTTTTTTTATCTCAACTTTTTAACTAACTATATACTTTTCCAAAATCAGCGACTTCGCTATATCTTATAATTGTAATTTTATTTTAATTATATTCCTTATGCTTAAAAATTTTAATTTGCTAGTCTATTCATGCGAAACGTGACTATTCATTTATAAAGAAGAACAACCAATGCCTTAAATTCCTATTAGGTAATCAATCAGCGATGAACCGAAGGCTGAATGTCCAAAGAGTAGACAGAAAAGTAGCATAGTGGAACCAACTCCAGATTTAGCTGGACAAAACTCATATCAAAATAAATAAATTTAAGGTCCTAAAAAGGTTGCGGTCGTAATGGTTTAGTTTGTGCATAGGTGGGAAGGTTAGTGGGGAACGTATATTTGGGTTTTGACGGGAGTCAGTGGAGGAAGGTTTGTCTGTATAGATTGTTGGTCTTGTTGGCATCGAACCTTCGACTTCACTAAGCCTTATTATTATTATCTTTTCTTGATCATATTTTATCCTACAGTCGTTAAAGTCTTTTCATTCAATAATAATTATTTTGAACTGAATTTCGGAAATTATGTTTGGTTAATATAAATTAAAAAATCGATGTTTTAACTTTTAGAATAAGCTAATGGATAAGAAAATGGTTAGGAAAATTGTTCAGTAATTTTAACGAGAAAAAGCTATCAATCATTACTTACGCCTGTTAATGAGAGAATAGGGGGGATACAAGCTAGTAGCGATTTGCCCATTTCACGCCGCTTCGTCATCGGAATTATGGGCCAATGAGGTTTCAAACGTTAAAATGTCTGGTAATGAACTTTGATCCCGCTCTCTAGTGTTCAACATGAGGCTATTGAATAAGGTTGACTCCATTGGTTATAACAGATTTGATTCCTAGAGCTCCTGAAGATATTTTAGGTGCATAACAGATAATAAATATATAATTAGTTTGAAAATGAAGATGTGGCCTTGAGAGCGTGTTAAGGCTCACAATAAATTGTGAAGAATTCTTTATGGCTGATGATTTACTCTTTTTTTGCTATCTTATCAAATAGCATGAAGATATGTCTGATTCTAAGCCGTTAAAAAAAACAAATCATATATGCATCACTTTTACATTAATAGATAATTAAATATGAAATACATATGTTCGAATACTCATCATTCATCTTACGAATATTTATATTTAATAATAATTAGAGGCTTAGCGAACCAGAAGGCTCGATGCCGATACTACCGATCATCGTTTGCACCCCTTCGTCCACCGTATAAGGCCCTACAATCTAAAGTTCGGTCTACCCCTCGGACGTTTGTTTACCAGTCGGCTCAGCGCTTGTTACCTTTTTAGGGACTCAGTGGCGGATCCATGGGAGTTCGAAGGGGGCGGCTGCCCAGGAACATTAAATAAATTCCTCATAAATTATAGATGAATTTATAGTTTTAAGGGGCTCCCGAACTTCCCCTTCCTCTTGGAGGTTATTCTCTATACCTCTCAAACCCTCTGGCAGCCCTCCCTATCGTATCGCCCAGGGCTTCACAAAGTCTAGATCCGCTACTGTAGTGCATAATCAGTGGCGTAAGTATGATTTTGTGGGCTCGTGCCAGCCAAGTTTTGAGGTCCCCTAAGCTTCATATATTTGATGATATGGTGGCTGTGTGTTATACATAATAATACATTGTTAATCATTATTTGTATTACTACTTATAATTAAGTTTGATATTGTATTTTATTGTTATAAGGGCAACTTCGAATCCCTCCCTTAGGGCTGAGGTCCGTTGCATTTGCCACCTTGACACCAGCTATTTATGCCTCTGACTTTAATTATATTAACAGGTTTGCTCCTCAATTCCGCATTGTATATCCTCCTATATTCTCCAATGGAGAATACTCATCTTTCCTCAACTCATCTTTCCTCGGAACAAATAGCATACGCATTATTCTCGAAGGCCTTTAGACGTTGTTCTTCCTTCAAAGTTAGCAGCTGTATAGAACAGTAGAAAGAATAATAGGCTTGTAAATTCTAACTTTTGAAGGATTGGATAAAAAATTAAAAAAAAAAAAAGCATTTATAACAAATGATTTTTTTTTTTAATCAAAAGTCTATGTATCCACTTCTCATAAACGGAGATATTTTTGACCGATTAATATTCTAAACCCAAAAATTATTCTGTTTCTTTCAAATCTTAAATTTTCTCCTGTCAAATATATATATATACAATATATGTATATTGTGATTTGGTTAAATAACATTTTTTGGGTTTCCGGTAAAGTTTGCTAAATGGAGCTTATGGCTTTTCTCAAAAAACGACGTCGCTATATCTGTGTGGTTACTGCTTTTTAAAGTTATTTGTTATCAATCTATTCTTCCATTATTCATTAGGTTAGGCATCAGTTCCGTGATAATGTTGATGTATCTGCTTTTATTATTCCTCCGTTGGATTCTCCTAAAAGCTAATGAATCAGAGGACCTGTTCCGGATCTCAGAGCTCTAGATGAGGACCATCTGGTGTGGTCTTTGTATATCTCTCGACTTTTCAAAGAGGAGTTGGGTCGATAAACTTATATAAATATTTATTACCAACATAACTTCCTATTATTCGTATTAACAATATAGTTATCTCATCAGAAATGAATTAAAGCATTATAATGACTGGATTGGAATCCAGGTCATCTCCGGCCTTAAAATCTTATTTATGGTCATGACACGGATAAATATATCTTACGAAATCAATATTAAATTCTCGTGATGCCGAGGAATTTTCATTAAAATAAATAATATAAGGGTTTACTTCTTATTCTCAAATTACAGACAGCTACTGACTTTATCAAACGGAGGCTATCAATTTTTTTGATAGTCTCCAACAGACAACGAACATATAAGTGGAAGACACATATAAACAGCCTTAGACTGGATTGAGGACATCTAACTAACTGGACTGACACAAGACAACAAGTGAGCCCCATCCTAATGATGGAGCTATGTTTCTAATAAATGTTTCTATGTTTCTAATAAACATATTCCTTATTCCTCAAATCCCCCCATAAATGTTTCTATATGTTTCTAATAAACATATTCCTTATTCCTCAAATCCCCCCAAAAATTGCCTACTCATATCACTCTTAGAATGCATTCAATGCTGTACAAGAGTTCCTTACGAATCCACAATCTTCTTCCCTGAATGTCAATCCCCAAATCCGACAGGTCTTTAAAATAAATAATAAATAAATCTTGTTCTCAAGTTTTGCTGCTTTAATATTTTAAGCAAGGAAAAATACTTATTCACAATATTCTCAAACTTATTATTTTTTTTTTATTCATTCAGAAAAGTTGCTGACAAGTTATTTCATACACACACTCACATCATATATATATATATATATATATATATATATATATATATATATATATATATATATATATATATATATATATCATACCAGCCCTATGAAAGCAGAGCTTATTTAAAATTTTACTTTTTTCATGCCCTTAGAAATTGCACATATTACACATATTAATTTATTACTTTGGTAAACACATTATGAATAGAAAAATATTACATTTCTTAATAAATTTAATAATTTATTCGTGTGTTAAAACACGAATAAGTGCAATAATAAAGATAAATTAAATATGATTAATATTGTGATATATATATGTATATATGAGATAATTTGTATATAAAATAGTATTTAGTATGTTCCTGCTCACATTGTGGGACACGAGTTGGTATTTGCCGTGATGTTTTTTGACGAATATATCGATAACATCTATGTTTGACTTCCGAAGTTTTAATTATTTTGACAACACGATAATTCTGTTGTTTTTTTGTTTTTTTCTTGTTGCAATAACTCTTTTTCAACTTCATACTATTTTTATCATATCATAAAATGTGTTTTAATGGACTGAATTGAAATGTACATGCTTTCGATTGGAATTGGGGTATTAAAGCAAAGTATAGTTTTAAATATACAAGCTGTAATTTTCGTGTCACTCTTAATCGTATGTTCATAATTATATATATATATATATATATATATATGTATATATATATTATTATATACAAGTTTGTATGACCTTATATTCTTTCATGTTTGTGATTAATTTTGCCTTAATTGATTGTTCACAGGTAAGTGGCTTAAAAGGTCTGCCATCAGAACCACTTTTATTACCTGGCTATATAGTGAGTGATCTTGTAAGTTTTTTCTTACTATATTTTACTTTCTTGTATAACACTTCTGCAGATAGTGGCTTCCTACAAGTTTTTAAAATCTATTTATTAATAATAATAATAAAAGGCTTAGCGAACCCGGAGGTTCGATGCCGATACCACTAATCGCTGTCTACAAATCTCGGTCCACCGACTACCGTCCAAACCCAAATTCATTAGATCACTCTTAATAAAATCCTCCCACCTACGTTTCGGACTACCCCTCGGACGTTTACTAGTCGGCTCAGCGTTTATTAACTTTTTAGGAATTCGTTCGTTACTGAGCCCAACAACTTTGCAAGCCCATTTCAACCGTCGCGATGATATCACTTCGATTATATTAACAGGGTACATGCTCCGCAATTCCGCGTTGTGTAATCTCCTAAATTCTCCAGTTGCTCATCCTTTTTCGGACCAAATATTTTATGCAGTACCTTATTCTCGAAGACCTTAAGGCGTTGTTCGTCCTTCAAGGTTAGCAGCCACGTTTCACACCCGTACTGAACTGTAGGCAAGATAATAGTTTTGTATATTCTAAGTTTTAAGTTTCTGGACAGAATGCGCGACCTAAGTAATGTTGATACCGAAAAATAACAAGCATTTGCCACCTTTAACCGCGCCTTTATTTCCTCTTGAATTTCGTTTTTTCTAGTAATCACAGACACCAAATACTTAAATTTCTCAACGTGTTCAAACCTATTTTCTCCTATATCTATATCCTCAAAATCGCCTCTGTTTCTATTGCTAACCATATATTTCGTCTTATCCGTATTTATTTTGAGGCCAACCTCTTTCCCAGCTGTCATCAACGTTGTTGTATTCAGTTTTATAGTTTCTGCGTCCTCACTTAATAATACCAAATCATCCGCAAACCCGAGCACGGATATTTTACCACCCAGATCTAAACCCCTTTCGGTACGCATTACCTTTCTAATGACATACTCTAGTGCTAAATTAAATAGGACAGGTGAAAGGGAATCGCCTTGTTTTAATCTCGAGCGAACTTCAAATTTCTCCCAAAAATTAATACCGATTCTAACTTTATTGAATGTTTCGGTCATGCACATCCCTACTAGATTTACTAACTTCTTCGGTATTCCCTGCTCAATCAAAATGTTATACAGTCTCTGCCGATCAATGGAATCATAAGCCTTTTTTTGAAATCCACAAAAAGCTGATGAACTACACCGTTGAATTCTATTTTTTTTTTCCTAATATTTGCCGTAAGGAAAATATTTGATCGATAGTTGATCTGTTCCGTCTAAAACCACAAAATCTATTTATTAGTTATAATATTATATAATTTAAGTGGATACATTAATAAATTATATTATGAAAAATTATCCTTATTAATTTTTATTGGTTGTAACAAATTATTGTTTGCTATTAACGCAAAGAATTTTTATTCTAAAATTTACATTAAGATTAATGCTAATTATTATTAACATTAATTAAATATAATTAATTAATTACATTATTTTTAAGAAATATTTTCTATATCTTTTGTTTTTTGATGTCATGAAATTCTCAGTTACCTGTATGAGGCATTTTCTAATTATGCAATGTAAAATAATTAAAATTTACCTAAATTAAATCCATAATATCGGTTTTGATTTCATATAGACTTGTATTTGCTCACATAATCATAGCTTTGTTTTATTGTGTTCCTTATGGGATTTTGGAAGATAAAATACTCTTAGTATTTAAAAAATATACCTTGCTATAGAAAGGAAAGAACGGATTCAGCTATCTCGTTCGTAATATTCCCGTTTCCTGTTAGTCATTCTATATGATTACATTAAAAATAATGGTTTAAATATTTTAATCTAGTGAATATAACTTAACTTCAGGCTCGTGTGAAGGATTTCATATTAATTTGATTTGTAATCGTGAGGAAGGACCACCTGAGGAGAATACTTACCGTGTTGAGTTTCAATCTTCGGCTGTTATTACGAAGCTGTTGTTACTTCATATATTTTAGGTTAAACCATCTGCATGGGATATGAAAAATTTTCGAGCATCAAAAAGGATATGCTCGAAAAATCAATTTAATAAAAATCTTTGATAAAAATCGATAGTAATATTTAAAATAAAATAGGTAAAAGAAAGTAAAAAACAGTCATGTAGATATAGGCCAAATGTGCTACCTGAATCGAATTATTGTTCGTACATATTAAATGCTACAATAATGAAACTAAATGATTTTAAAACTCAGGCTTAAAACAATCCTTTTAACTCCGCTTCGTTTGGCTCACGCACGGTCCGACAAATCGGATGTCGGACTGACATCCTCTTTATTGAGGGGATACCACACTGTAGAAAATGTAGGTTCCAACTCCGATAATTATCCAACTTCGACCGTGATAATTGCCGTACCGTGTGAAAGGAACGCATGCTTTCTGCGTAAACTAAATACGAGTCGGTTGAGACTATTATCGGACCGTGTGAAAACGCCCTTAGGATATTTGCTTGTCAGATTATCGCTGATTGATCTTTGATTGATTCGCTTGGTATCCATTCCGACAACTTTACACGCGCGTTTCTGTCTCCATTACGCCATCAATTATAAATAACGAGGCAGGCTTTTTTTTTTCAGTGATGATATAAAAAATGGGGAGCGGGGAAGCTCCGTAGATATGACACTGTGCTACTAACCTCAAGGTCCAAGCTGCGGCAGATAATTATTCATTCTGTTTTCAACCGTGGATCGGCCCTTTGGGATCAAGAGGCCCTCCTGGGGCTCACCCAGCCTCTATAAAATAGGTACCCTTAATTGCGTGAAAAACCTGGCGGTTGCGCGTGATCTCAGCCCAATCACCTCCTTGCAGAACCTATGCCATGGTCCTTACCAAGGACTGAACCCAAGACCTACACGGGTTGTGATGGTACAGGTTTTTTTTTTTTATATATAAAAAATAATGTGTGCACTTTTTTTCTTTCATTTCCGGAAAATTCTTTATTAACAAAAACAACTATGCTCATTTAATATTTTTTATTCTTTATGCCAGAAATTTAATTGTTTTGAAATTCGTCAAATTTTGCATTATTATAAAAAAGCCTATGATGCTGTGATTTGGTTTCTACACAGAATGGACAGATTTGTTTTTAAATAATCTGGTGCGGCGCGTGTATTACATATATTTCCCTTGCTATCCTATGATAATTTAATAATAACTGTTATATTAATTTGTAATAAGCGTGTGAAGTTAACTGAGTCGAACAGAGCGTGTTGTTGAGAGGAGTTGCTAGGTTTGGGAAGGCGCGGTTCGGTCGGATCTTTAGGACACACTCGGTATATAATCCATCTATGTCCGGGCTCTCAGGTGTTGTACTTCAATACGCTGTATCTTTACTAATACTGGTCCGATTTAGATAATTTTTGTTTGTTTTTTAGAGAATTTAATTACCATTTATATGAATGTATACATAATTAAAAGTCAATTAATAAATTTATTAAATGATATAATAAATTAAATTATAATTTTCAAGAAAATGCATGCTTTTTGAATTATGCGCCAATAAAATTTCCTTTTCGTCATAACTTTTTCTCTTAATTTTTTCGTTTATTTACTACATTTATGAAAAGTTTAAGGGTTCCGAGGATAATAATTTAGGCAAGTTTCATCAAAATCCTTTGTGCCATTTTCGACAAAAATTAAAAAAAAAGAGTAGAATCTTTGATGCTAGACGCATTAGTACATAGCTGTAGCGTATTAGCATATTATCTATCGCTACGATACTATAAATACCCGTTGATAGCGCTGGTGTTGGCAGCTGGGGCACAACGAAGTAGTTGATTAAGCCCCTACATCCCGGATAGCGGAACGGTGATAAGATAATAGTCCACGCTCTCCCTGAGACAAGACCACCTCTTTATACAGATGGTTAGTGATCTAATCAATTATCAAGGCTATCAGTGATTCTCAATGCGGTCCTCTCCGCTCTATCGGGGCATTTCGGACCAGAACAGCTCTAATAAAACAGAGGTTCCCTCACAGAAATTTCTAAAGAGCGGGTAAGAGCGCCCAGTAATGTAATTAGGGAGTGTTTAGTCACATAACTATTATTGATTCGTGTTTACTATGAACTAATTCAGAAAAAAAAAATATATATATAATTTTCTATCTATATTATTTCCATAAAATCTCTACTATTTCTCATTACTTTAAATCATTTCACGTTCAACCATTATGCTTAGTTATTGAAACCTTTACCAATCTCCTGAGCTGAACATTAATATCCTAGCATTTTCGATGCAGCAAAAGAATATCTAGTGTGTCCACTCTTTGTGTTCTAAGTGTAATACAAAAATTGTTCGCTGTATCTTTTTCTAGTATTGGCTCCATATGTTTTCTTTTAAGATTAGCTTTGAATATTATTTAATTACCTTTCAAATGAGAATCTGAAATTATCTGGGAGATGCATAGTTTTCATGCTTTTCAAACTACTAAAAAAAAGTAAGTGGATTTCCATAGGAATATCCACAATATACTTTGTAAAGGTGGATGTAAGTTCAATGCGCTCTCTCTTTGCTAATAATGGTTCGATTTCTATGATTTTTATTATGTTTTGTAGGAAATTTAATTTAATTTTAAATGTATGGCTAATTTACCATAAAATGTGTACTTCTTGAGTTATTAATATTTACATTAGTAAAGTTTTCTTTTCGTCATAATTGTTTTCCTGTTTTTTTCTCGGGGATGATTTAATAACAACATTAATAAATTATGTTACTGTAACTAAGTAGACTTTTTTTAGATATATTTAATATATATTGACAGCGTCTTTTTGGGAAGTGAGGAGGTGTTGAAAAAGGTGGAATTTGAATGAGGAGAGAGAAGAAGAATGTCGGATATTAGAAGGGAGGGAATTCCAGAGGACAATGGAGCGGGCAAGAAAGGAACGTTCGAATGTTTTGGTTCTGTGGGAAGAGATATAGAGGTCAGAAAGGAGCGATCTTGTTTCCTGTGAGTGGACCCAGGATTTGAGTTATAGGAGGCTGTAGATGTAGGAAGGGTGCTGGGAGTTGATGGTTCGGTATAGGGAAGATCGCCGTAAAGTTGTGACACGTGAGACCGCTTCGAGGCACCGAAGACAAATCTTAAAAAGCAGTTCATGGTTCACGCTTCAGTCTGTCCTCGAGTACAACCGGGAGGCCACCGTATACCAAGTAGCCGTAGTCGAAGTGGGGAATAATGAGTGAGGATAAAGAAGCTTACGGGTGGGTTGTGGTAGAATATATATATATATATATATATATATATATATATATATATATATATATATATATATATATATATATATATAAATAGATAGATATAGATATATGAATTTTGTTATTAACTTCAAGCCCGTTGGTATCGAGACTATTGATAATACAGCTAAGAAACTTGGAGGTGAGACCACCTTAGAGTTGGACAGGTCTAAGACAGGGCGGTAATTGGCTATCTGATTGGTCACCTTAGCTAGCCCTTAACTCCTAATTGAACGCTACTCTACCATCGCATTTCTCCCACGATATCTCGATTTCACCAACGACCGGCGCCAAAGTACTCCCGAACTAGGCGCTAATATTAGATATTTTAAATATATCAACATATCCGAGAATAGACTTCTACCGCGACGTACCGCTTCCTTCCGACGTCACTTTCCTCAGTCTTTTTATACTTGCAGCTTTATATATAGCATTTACCCAATGGATTCCTACCACAGTTTGGAACCCGTGAGTCTCTTGTAAATAATGTCCATCTATCGACAGCTTGTTTAAGACGATTCGAATTTGAGGCGATACTTTAAATTGAAGTCGTACTTAAAACCTGCAATATTGTCATTGAAAAAAAGAGATTCAACTGGGTAATAGCTTTAAATCAATATAAAATCTGCTATTTAAAATATATTCATGCTTTCAGAATGTATTTTTAAATTAGTAGAAGCAATTTTTTTAATATTTATTATCCAATATACAAGCTTATTTTGCAAATACAAATTCAAAACATCGTTTTTTTTTCTCTCCCAAAACTACTGACCTAAATTTGATGAAAATTTATGGGATCACTTTAAGAATACTGAAATCTATCTACATCCTAAAAAAATAATACGCAGTATAGACCTTCACTTTTCTTCTCAAACACGGAATTGATATTTATTGAACATTTCCAGCATCCAAATCTAATGGCGTTTTTCTAAATTTAAATATGCTCATTTTTATTGAAAATATGCAAGGAAGAGAAGCATTTCGGAAAGCATCTGTTTAAATGGAATCTGATGACAGCGTAGTAATGTTGAATTGATGGAGCTGTATTGAGATGTTTATGTGGCAAGCTTTATTAAAGTAAGCCGCCTCAGGTGAGTTGAACATGTAGCAAGAATGCCTGAAGATCAGATCCCTAAGAAACTGGTAAGAAGAAATCTATGGCAAACGAAGGAGAAGTAGACCGAGGTTGAGGTGGATGGATGGTGTGGCTGAGGATGCCCGATCCATGCTTGGGATCTGGAATTGGAAAACGGTCGCGCAGAACAGGATCTATGCTGCAAGAGGTACTGTCCCCTATGAAATAGTAAGAAACATGTAAATAACACAAGTCAACGTATTTTTTAATGTTCCGACATTAATTGAGCTCATAAGATAGTAAAATGGGCGAATTAAAGCTTTTAAATAAAAATAAAATTGCGATTTCTATTATGTAATTTTATAAAATAGGCTACGAATATTAGGAAATTAAGATGTGCTCCATTTATAAGTTAACCGAACGACTTTTTTTATCCTGCCTCTCCTCACATAATGGAACAAGTAGATATTTAAGGTGATAAGGATCCTGTTACAAATTGTTCTTGACTGATGGTTCCTCTACAATAGGTCATCGATCCACGAGTCCGCAAAGTCGTCAATAAGTGCCACTCTCTTGACAAGAGGAGCATTATTTACCACCTGTTATGGAGACGATGTCAGAGTGATGCTTTCCAAGGATTTATAATCCTGGGAGCTAAGCTGATCGCTGGAGGAATGTCATATGATAAATGTTATAGATTTTATTTTTAAAGGTGCTTCGTATATTAGAAAAAAAAATCAGTCCCGTTGTTCAGTTTATAAATTAATTTTGCTAGAGAAAAATGTAGTTTTTGCTATTGCTGAATTACCACTATTTAAGAAGGAATACTATATAGTTGTGGGTTTCGAAGAGGTAACTAAAACTTTTTATTTAATTAACCAGTCTTCAGCTTATGATATATTAACGGAAGAAGAGGAATAGGTAAAATTTACGACTTCCGGTTTTTGACTTACCTTATAGATAGAGACCCGTTGGCATTCAAAGATTTAACATTTTGATTTATTTTTCATTCTTTCAATCACAAGGTCTAATTAGTAAGTTAATTGTTATTTCAATCAATTAAAAAAATTGTTTGAAAAATATGAATTTGTTTTGTCATTTATCTCGTGCTATCAAAGCATCGTGAGCAGTCCTTGTATAATAATTCTTATATAAGAGTAAAAAGTTTACCTTAAACCGAAGGCGCTTGAGGTATTATTTGTAAGCTACATACATAGAACCTGTAATATTCTCATAGTATATACAAAATAAGCATGTAAAAAGGTAATTAGAGAGCATATAAAATAATGAAAATAATATAATTGTTGCAGTAATAATAAGCAGTGTCACTTAATAAATTGCAAAAGAAATCTTTAAATGCAATGAGATATTTGAATATGTTTTTAGGATGAACAAATCGGAAATGGTCACAGAGTCAGAAACGTTATTGATGTGTGGTACTATTTTGCGTTAATAATATAAGTCTAAAAGAGTTATTAAATGAAATTTCCTGAAAGCTATAAAACTATGAGGGAGTAATATTTGTTCCTCTCAAACCAGCGCATGCGCTTTAATAAAAACCCAGTATAAAATTCACGATTTGAATTTCTGACTTTCTCACTGTTCGATTTTCGGTTTTTTGCTGCACGATAATCCGGTCTCGAGTTATAACCTACACAATTTATGATAGACTTATAATCAATAATAATCTATAATTTAAATTTTAAATAGATTAAATAGAATATTTTTCAAATAGGATAATAATTGATTTTTTGTTGCCTTCACTAGTACATGCTGCTTAGTTTATTCCGGTCTGATAAACAGTTTCTTTATGCTTTCATGTACTGTATGATCGAATGATATGGAAAATTTAAATGTTTCGATAAAATCTCTTTTTTTTCATAGTCTTGTCATAGTAAGATAAAAAAAAAATCTAATAATGATCACTATTTTTTTCAGGTTTCTTTTTTTTCTTATTCTCTCAAGGAATTCACTTTAAGAAGAATTTGATAATTTTTGAAAAAATATTGTTATTTCGATTGATACGTAAGTTAGCATTGTACTTGTACGTGCACTTTTCCCTCCATCCCCTCTCCCCACTCCCCAGTGGCGTAGCCAGCTGGAGGGTCCAGAGGGTCCGGACTCCCTCCGAAATTACAAAATACTTTTAGTTATTCTTATCCGTAAACAAAAATTATATAAACTTATTTGAATTTTATTTTATAAATAATATACCTAGGCATAGAAAGTATTAGGTATAGAGGGGGCTCCCTTATATCTCTGGTTGGGGTGGTTTCTTTAAAGTAGGCTCTTGGATGGACCCTCCATCTCTCCCTCCCAGAAACGAAACCCTGGCTACGCTACTGCTCCCTCCCTATAAATTGTGATATTTTCTTATTGCTATATCACTAGATTGAATACACAGAAGAAAGATTCCTTTAAACTTAATATAATTTCTATGTTGGCATGCTCTATATTGCTGTCATTCCTTAATAAACGGATATAAAGAAATAATTCAAGGAAAAGAAAAATAAGGATTGGGAAAAGACTCCACTCGAGGGAAAAGACCGAAATTCACCTTGAACTTCACAAATAGAGTTTATGATAGAGACGTCAAGTTGCTCTTCTCGACGGTAACACCTGACAAATCTCATTTAGAGCAACTTAACTCTAACACGCCTCTAGATCCCTCGGAGGGAATGGAGTCAAAGTAGTTTGAGCGTAGGTTGGTATGCACTAACTATAAAAGTTGTAATCAAATCACCTTGAGTGGCAACACGTTACGTTAATTAGTTTTCAACAGAATTTAAGCAAAAGTCGTCTCTCAATTAAATTATCGTATCTTATAGAATAAGCCCAAAACTCTTTTTTTCTTCCGAAATATTCCTAATTTTTCCTTAGGTTTATTAACAACTGTTAGTCACGATAACATTACCAAAAAATGTTAATTAATCAGAACAAATCAAATTAAATTTTGAAAAAATCATAATAAATTTACATGTGTTGAGTAATTAGTGTATTTTTCTTTAATACAGAAAATTATTTATTTGTGATTATTCAATAGTTCTTATTTCTTTAAAGAAAATATTGCTTCTAGTAGATTACTCTACTTGCAATCCGAGGAGAGAACGATAATCAGCTCCATTGGTCCATTCTTCTTTAGGCCCAATTTGGCATTGTCCTTCCCACAGACGTGTGTTCAAACCCTCGGGTTCAAGGCCACAGACAATTCGGCCTAAATCCACGGATTATGGATGTTCGGGCCGAACAGGTGCACGAGTACCTATTTCTTTCTCTTAAGCAGACCGTCCCTAGACCAAACCTCTGGCTCCTGTTTGAAATCCTTGAAAACCACATGCGATTCCCAATTTAGGTACAAAGGGTAGGATCATCACTCCTACGCCCGGTCCGTGTGAGTAGCGTCCAGTAGGCAGACGGGGGAGGGATGACTCTTGAGGAGTCCTGACACCGGGATTCCATCTCACAACCTGTTGGGTTTGTAAGCAGGAACTCTTTTGCAAGTGCGTTAACCTGCTCGGCCACTCTGACCCGATATAGATGTATCATTGATGTAAATACATATATATATATATATATATATATATATATATATATATATATATATATATATATATATATATGGATCAGATGATGCACTGGACTGCTCCAAATACCGAGGCATATCTCTACTTCCATGTGCATATAAGCTCCTATCTATCATCTTATATAGAAGACAGCTACCTCTGGCCGAAACGGAAGTCGGAAGGGGAAGACCTCCGTCCTGATCATTACCCTCCGGATACTACTGGAGAAGACCGCCCAATACCAGATCTCAGGTAGAAATAGTTCTTTAAAATCTTTCCCTTATATATATATATATATATATATATATATATATATATATATATATATATATATATATATATATATATATATATATATATATATATATATATATTCAAAGAATACATACTCAAAGAACTTGATATCCTAGAAGATGTGAATCTGTGCGAAGGGCGCCGTTCGGAAGTGCGTGGTTGTAATTCTCATTCCCCTATTCAAACGAGATTGGTGAGAAGAGACCCAGTGAGCATTGTGCATTGTGTCCTCTGAGACCGACTCACATATTGATCTAGCTTTTCCTTCCTTTCTTCCTCCTAACATTTCTTTGACACATAAATTAAATTGTTTAAGTAAATTGCAACAAGTAAAGTGAAGTGCAATCATAAACAACGTTTCTATAATTAATGAATTACGAATACTAGATATACTAGATAAATATAATAAATATTAAATTAGCCAACGTTTCATCAAAACCATGTTGGCCATTTCAGGGATACAACAAATATATGTAACGATAGCGTGGTAGCTAATAATAACAGATAAAAATAATAATAATAATAATAATAATTATTGAAATATGATATGATAGGTTAATGGAAATAGGAGATACAAAACTAAATCTCGCAAAGAAACGAAAACGTATTATAAATATTTGTGGGAGTGAATAATAACGAGGTTTTTTCAAAGAAATAAAAATTACAATATCAAAAGAAAAATAACGAAAAAAACCTTTAGTGTGATACAAAGAAATGACAATAATAGTTTAAAAAGGAAAAACAACTGAACTCTAAAATAATAAAAATAAGAAAAGTACATAAAATATTGCCTAATCAAGCTTATGCAAGAATATAATTACACAAATATTTAAAACCTAAATACAAACAATTTTACCCTTCTTTTTTACTTTCTTGTACGAAGTTAAGGAAGTATTGTAATCGCGAAAATTTTCGGTTTTCAGATTTCGACGGAAATATCCATTTTGACCATCCCTGAATCCATTTTGACTAGTTTCGTCGTGGCGTCTGTACGTACGTTTGTATTTCGCATAACTCAAAAACGGTTTGCCATAGAAAGTTGAAATTTTGTATTTAATGTTGTTGTAAAATCTAGTTGTGTACCTCCCTTTTTGGTCACTGTTTGATCATCGACTTTACTTGAAGATCATAATTGATTTCCTTTGATGATGGAGCTTTGTATTTAAACGAAAGTCAATGAAATTCCCTACAAAACGAAATGAAAATCATTTAAATCGGACCATTATTAGCTGAGATATTGCGTAAGGAACTTTTTTTTTTCTGAGACTGATTCTCCCGGCGGCTAGTCATCCTGCTTCCTGACTTATCTATTGGGCTTCTGACTTCCTCGTCTCTCTCTGTTTTATTCTTCCTCGGATTATTTCTTTACTTCCTTTAGCTTCCTTAGTCTTTCCTTTTTTTTGTTTCCTCCTGAAGTGCACATCAAATATTTCCTCTGTATCATTTTACATCACAGCCTACTTGCATTGACAGAGTTTTTAAATTAACACTCCCAGTTCAGCACTCTCACGTCGATCATCTTGTGAAAAGCTTCAAATTTCTTTCCCTTTGGTGCCTACTGCTTAATTTTTTTTACTTGGACAGAATAGAAATTTTTGAAATATTACTAAGTGGAAATAATAAACCATTCTGTAATAATTTGCAGCGTTTTATTACTTGTTTTAAGTTTTAAAATTGAGTCTAAAATACTAGTTTTTCTCCCCATTTGTGAGATCAACAAGTCTTCATCATGAGAATAAGATATTAGTTAAGTGGGTTTTTCCGCTTAAAATGTCGAAACTGTCCATTTCTAATGCTTTATCAAGTGATATTGACAGTTTAAATGTTATCACGGAACACGAAATAATCTCTTGGAAACTAGTTACCTACTAAAAAAAAAAGACATATAATAATGGAATGAGGCCTCCAGAAACAAGAGTACGTGTGTGTGTGTGTGTGTGTGTGTGTGTGTGTGTGTGTGTGTGTGTGTGTGTGTGTGTGTGAGTGTGAGTGTCCGCGTGTGTGTGCGCGTGCATGCCTGCGTGCCTGCGTGCGTGGGTGGGTGTGTGTGTCAATACATCGATGTCGCGACGCCGAGTTTCGTTTTTGAGATATTGCAATTTTCGGAAATTAGTATCCAAATTGAGGATCACTTCTTGAGCCACCGATTTATAGTTTAATAGGAGTACAAGGAAGTCATGTGTTGTCCACATCAGAAATTTATAGTTATTTTTAATAATAATTTATTTTATCTTCAAATGAAAATAGACCAGAAATAAAAAAAGAATAATAAAAAAAATGAATATATGAATGAAAATGAATAACAGGAATTCTTCTCCCGAATGGACACTATCTGTAAAATATTTCTTCCTTTATTTGACTTCTTGACTATGAGCCTACTATGCCCTGGACCTTTATGATGTGTATTGAAGGTCGGCCCGGATGGAAGATACTCATATATCACTCCAAAAATTACTCATTAAAGTTGATTGGTGATGTCACTACTGCCTCAGGGGGTCTACTGTCTTAAATGTGAATAGCCTTAGTCTAAAGAGCTCTCTCCAATGTAGTGTAATATGTTCAGATTCACATATGGTTTTTCTGTCCAGCTAACTGTAAGGGTCAGGTACCGACTTTACAAAGATTCTTTTAGCACTGGATTCGCTCCAGGCCTACGTATTATCAGAGTACTACCCATTACTATTTGTAAATTGAAAAATATAAATATAAAAATAATTAGCTGCCAAACTAGATTAACAGTTAAATCACCGAGCATCGCAGTCCGACCATCTCATTTCGCAGTCAAAGTTAACAGTTTAAATGTTTCATCTGTATAATATATAGTTTTATATGTGTTATTTTTTAACCTCAATTGCAGTTTGGAACTTTCAAAAGAAAATAACAGCTAAAAAAATTAACTAACCGATTAAAAGTCTGTCCGTCCACCTCTAATGAACTCACTGAGATCAACGGGTCTTTTTGATGTTTTTATTATTAAAATGGCAATGTTTTATTGGTGTGTGTATTTTCCTAGCATCATCATTAACAAACTTCTGATTTCCTTTGTCAGTGCCCACTTTTCACATATTATTATGATTGATTCATTATCAACAGTAAAACATGTAACAATAATTAGTCTAATATCACTATTATTTATTAATCGAATATCGAGCTGCGAATTTATACTTTCATAGATTTTTTTTTATTGTTTTAGGTCAAACGTATTTTTGGTTTATTATTTTTATTAATAAACCTTTATAATCGACCAAAAAAAAAAATCTTAATCCCACCACCATATTTGAGGTTTTTCGTTTCAAAATACGTAAAATCCAATAATTCGATAACTTCATTCAGTCACTCCAAAACTACCGGGCCGAATTTTTTTTACCCCTAGTTGGTCCTCAGAACTCGACTTTACTATCAGCCGTTTAGTCCCGAAATGGCGGTCGATTAAAGGTTTCATACGTTTGTATCTCAGCAATTTATGAAGATAGAGGAAAAATATAAAGTATTTTGGAATCATCATATAAAAGGATAAAAATGAAATAAAAATAATAAATAACAAATCAAATGTAAAGTAATACTTTTTGAGTTTTTTTTTTTTGGATAGGTATATAATTATTTGGAAGTACTAAACCATCGTTTAGTTATTAAAATATTGTAAAAATTAAAATACATTTTCTTTTATCTGACTTTGAAAGTTTCATCGTTTCTTCTGATGTTTTGAAATATTTTTCGAGATGCTAGTCTTCGCAAGCGTTCTATGTTAAAAAAGAGAATAGAGATGGTTCGATTCCATTATATGGTCCCGTCGAGGAGCTGGAAAAACAAATACCTACCAGAGGATCTGCCAATTCGTGTTTGAATAGTCAATATTGAACAAGCGGATAGATCCTTCTGCCCTCTACGTCCCAGCCGCTGCGACCTGTTAAAACAGAAGGCATCATTGTGGAAATAAGAGATTTTTTGAAATATCCGGAAAATGATGTTCTTGAGTTTTTTTTTTTTTTATATCAAAATAATTTCAACAATCGTAGCTAGACGATTTTATGATACGAAGTTATTTTTATTTTTAGAAACTATAGTATCCTCTATATGTCAACTCAAATCAACTAAAACTCAAATTCCATGACGGTGAGGGTAAGGGGAAGGTTAAAAGATCCTTTTTTTCGGATTCTCGCTTATAACTCTGTATCTGTAAAACAAAAATTTTGAGAAGCTGGAAAGGCACTTTTTACCAAAAATATGAGGCGGAACAATCTATTTTTACTAGTGGATATTGCACAGGGCTGCTGTAATAATTTTGGAAAATGCTATATAATTACTTTGGGCTGTGTTAAACCTTGAAATTCTTATACTTGGATTTATTTGCTTGTAAGTACATTTTATACCTAGTGTTAATTTCTGCACTTAAACCAATTTTGAAAAAAAATCTCGACTTGGACCCCTTTCCTTCTGACCTCGTTTGTAAAACCTATTAATTGCCAAGAAATAAATTATTTGTTATTACCATGTAATTCTAGGATTTGTCCTATTTTCTCCCACGATTTATTAGGGATATATTTATTCCACAATTTCCAAATTTTGGAAATAAGATCAACTTTAATGGAAAAAACGAAGAGTTTTTGTTCAAAACCACATTTTTGGAACCAGGAAACCTCAAAGCTTGTAAATTGAGTTCATCGTCATCATAATCAATTCTAAGCCGCCGCTCATGCAGTAAATTGAGTTATTTCTCGAGATTTTTTTTATTTTTTATTGATTACCATTATTTTACTTAACTTAAGGAGTTGAGGAAATAATTTTCAATGACATGGTAACATTGTAATTAACTATTGAAACCAAACATATTTTTGTTGGAAATCTGTTAAGAATGAAAGTCACGGTTATAGCCTCATCATTAGCAAGTATACTTTCTAATGGTATTAGCGGCAAGGCTATACCTAATTTCATTTCCAAAAATTGACAAAGTTTCATCTCGTTTGCTTTTTGTTTGGGTTCTGTCTGTACATTGGGTAACCTAATCAGAGCCTGCGTTATCTGGCTTTTCCGTGCGTACTGATTGAGATAAACATTTTAGCTAATACCGTGAAGCGTGTTATGCCTGTACTCCAGGCATGCAGGTTTGAATCCGGTTTCGGAAGTATAAAATTTACATTTCGCGGTTGACCTTCTCACTCTGACTAGAAAACTTTAATGATCTGTATGTCGAGTTACTAGCCCTTCCTGCATAAAGGGTTGACGCCCTACCTGTCGCTGCAGTAACTTATCTGCCTAATCTAGCCTTCTTACCAACTGTATGCTTAGATTATTTCTGTATTTGAAATTGATTGACGTTATTTTATCCTTGGAGGAGGAATAAAAATTATATAATTTAGTTTTTATGGTGACCTACAAATTGCTAGCGTTGGGTTAGCAAGCTTCTGCGTCTGCCATTTTTTCAACTGTAACAAGGTTTTTTTCCAGCCTCTAGAGGACAATGCCGCACAGCCACACTATCTTACTATTGTAGCAGAACTACAAAGACAGAAAAATTCCACCGTGCAAACGAGGACATTACTCTATATCTGTTGGATGCTTGATGCTCACCACTTCACCTTTGTGTGGATTTTACTCAACCCTTGATCTCTTAATGGCTCTTAAATACAATGTCAAGCACTTACTGTTATTACTGCTTTTTAGCGTGACGGTGAGATTTCTTCTGAAAAGACTTTGCACCGACGTCTGATCCATTGTGTTTTGAGGTGTCAATTACGTTTATGTGTATGTTCCAGGTTATAAATCAGCGATTCTGTTACCGCATTGTTCATTATGTGCCTATTGAGTCTTATCTCTTTAATAATAATTTATTTATTTCACTTATCTATCTATGAAATATGTAGTAAGAGGAAGTTGCTATCTTGAAAATTGTTGATTTTTCTACGGAAGTACACGTTTTAGGATCTTCTGAGTCCAAATAGCCAAGTTAAAACAACCTTTTCGCTAAGAATGACTTACTGTACGAGCCACTTTGTATAATCGATTTTATACTTTTTTTTACAATGTTGTCGAAAATGGCGATAATGATTTTGATGAAAATTGCCTG
This sequence comes from Rhaphigaster nebulosa, assembly GCA_948150685.1. Lineage (NCBI taxonomy): Eukaryota > Metazoa > Arthropoda > Insecta > Hemiptera > Pentatomidae > Rhaphigaster > Rhaphigaster nebulosa. The sequence continues at coordinate 45,678,004 of OX411310.1, forward strand.
AAGTATTCTCCTTAAAGCCCTTTAATTTTTCATATATTTAGTACATTACCGAGAAAATGTAAGGAAAAAAGTTTAGACGAAAAGATTTGCGCATAACTCAAAAAGTATCCATGCATGTTATGGTAAATTATCATATGAAAGGTAATAACATTTTGTTAAAAACGAAAATTTTTTTAATCTAAATCGGACCGATATTAGTAAAGATACAGCGTATCTTATAAGGACTACAGGATTAGACCATATTTGGAAAGCAGAGTGTGTCCGAAAGCAGACGGATGTGACGGAACCTCCTACCACGCCTCCATTCTGTTTTTAATATACGCTCATTCATAATCTAATGAAATAATATAAAAAATATAAATTATTTGCTTGATAATTTCTACTTTAATATTATCTAATGGAAATTAATTTTTTTCGTGGAAACTTTTAAAATTTATTTTCAGCTTGACAAACTAAATATATATATATATATATATATATATATATATATATATATATATATATATATATATGTGTGTATATTGTTCAGAATTTTCATATTGCAATTGTATAAAAACTATCATATTTTATTTTACTTTTGTCAGAGAAGATATGCATGCAACTGGGAATATTTCAAGTAGTGTTTATGTGAACTCTTTAAAATTATTTTAAAAAATGGAATATTGTTATAGAGTGATAAGGGAAAGTTGTGTGATACGCCCACCACACCGGATTTTTTTTTAATTTGAAAATGTTTATGCATACTTTTCAAAATTAAAGGCTTTTATTCCCTATGCAAATATTGATTATGCATGTTTAACCGTCTTTTAACTAGATTACTGACGGAAAATTAGTGAGCTTTCTTTTGGTGTGGATTGTAGATAATATTAGTAAAGGATGGAACATTGAGTAGCCGATGTTCCAAACCAAGAGCAATCTTCGCCCACACACTTTCCTCCACCGAACCCTACTCTTATCTAAATTCTATAAGACGCGGATTGTAGGCAATTTATGCAATTATGTAAAATAACGCGTCTTAATTAATCTAAAGGTCAGACTTTACATAATCCTCCCACCTACGTCTCGGGGTTGGTTCCTTCGTTTATACGAAACCCTACTTTGTTTTTGACCGGTGCTCCCAATGGTAATTAGCTTTATGTATTAGTCATACACTATAAATTTCAAATATTCTCTCCTCCAACCATCAAATGAGCAAAATTAAATTTTATCAAAAAAGTCAAATTGGTGCCTCTGACTTGAGGTGTGGTTAATATAGAACCCCGTAATGGTTTTTAAAATATATTTTCTGCAAAGAAAATCAAAATAGAACAATGCTTATTAGCCTAAAATTAATTTTATTATATGACCCCCCTTCATTCTCTATTCTGCTCCTTCCTTCACATATTTTTTTTTAGTTTTTCTTCTAGCTTTTTTTTATTTTATTTCTCTAGAGTGATTTTTGAAGCTGTTTAGGTGAGGGAGTGGGATCCGGTTCTATATAACTATCACCCATAAGGTTCCAGTTATCAAACATGGACATCGTGGATTTGATATGTCCGTTAAAAAAAATTTGGAGATATAAGAACAGATTCGCGAATGAAAGTCGCTACAATACATCCCTTTGAACTGATATAGAGTGCGATTTTTTTTTTCGGTTGGCTCTTTGTGGAGACGTGTTGTGAAACCGTGGAGATCCTTGGCCGCGCGATGTGGTACTCACACATAGGAGACCACAACGCGATTCTCAATTTTAGGTACACGGGGTAAGGTATCACTCCTACGCCCGGCCTTTTTGTGAGTTGCCTCCAAGTAGGCTGACGGGCCTCACATACCCGGAGGGGCGGGATACAATTGCTTGAATTATTTAATTTGATCAAATGAAATTCATGCCGGTGCCGGGATTCGAACTCACAACCTTTGGGTTTGTGAGTAAGTGCGTTAACCCGCTCGGCCACCCCGCTCCCATAGAGTGCGATTACCTACCATTTTTTTTGGCGACACAACAAAACAGTTTGAACTTATGCTCTCAAAGTTTTCAAGAATCGATAAAAATAAAATTGAACTTTTCAATATGAAGACCCCGTGACATCTGAACCAACAAGCTACCCTTTATATTAGCGCTCCCTAGCTGCAGATTGAGGAAAATACTGTTATCTCATTATCACTTACCGCCAAGATAGTAAGGGGTTTCAAAATACCTTAAGGGTTCCATATTACCACACTTCCTTTGCTGTTTTCGGCAGTGTCGGATCATGGAGTTTTTTGAGGAGGGTAGGGCACATGTGTGTACAGGTTCTCCCCTCCAATACTCCTCCCCCTCCATTGAAACTTTGAAACATTAAATACTTTCACGTTTTATAATCCACATTCATCAATAAAAATTCAATTATTATATCAATAAAAGCCAGTGTTGCATATATAATAGAAAACAGTTTTCAATAAAAGAAAATGTTTTTCCACTTTCCAGGAGGGGAGAGGGCCCGTGTCCCCGCGCCCTCCTGCTGGATCCGCCAGTAGTTTTCAGTCTAGTTGAACTTAACATTGCAAGTTCTGTAGCTAATATAAGCCTGATAAGGTGAAGTTATGAGCGTTCTCAGTTCTGATAACTCAAGACAGGCTGGTGGCTTGCTCATAGGTCATTAGTTTTAAAAAATAAAATTTAATAAAACCTATTCTAAACATTCTCTGAGTAGTTTTCATGTATACTTCAATATAAAATGGAATAAAGAAAGTTGTTTGTATTAAAAAAAAAAAAAGAAGATATAAACTTGAAGTAGGCATTGCTTGAATAGCAACATGTATGTACTACTCCACTATATATACAGAAGAGTTTTAAATGCAAATAAAGCCCATTGGGGTAATTTCCCGCTTATTTTTTTCTCTATCTATTCCTTTTTTATTCTTTTTCTTTTTTTTAAATGTTGTTGCTAACAATATTACTGAGATCAAATAGGTACTGGTAGTGTAGATGCAACATTGGCCTAGGAATTAAGAAATAATCTTGGTACTAGAGATCTGATCGCAAGTAGGGAAGGGAAATGAGCTAACCGGGCAGAACATCCTTAAGCTCAGATCAAAGGGGGCTATAGAGCCGATTGTGGTTAATTGCTGAGTAGTCTCCCGTGTGGGGCTTCAACTATTATAGGCATGTGTGGCCCCAAACTTGTGCAGGTAGCGCTAACTTTGATTTACCGATAATGAAGTTTGCAACCGATCTCAGGTTAGCAGATTTTATGCTAATGAAGTCGTTGTGGTAGTGGGCCTATCATTTCATTAATGCATAATTAAAGAAGTAATGTAGTAAATTAAAGCAAGTTTTAATTAAATAAGATTACCGAATAGTCTGTTTCATTTATGTCTGCATTTATGAATGAAGGCCAAAAAGTTTTTATGAAAACGCAATGATCGCAATGTTCCATTTTCTTAAAACATTACTAAAACTTCCTCTTTATATTTATATACAGACTTTATAATTTTTTTTTAACAATGTTTAATATTCCCAAATATATTTTTAATCACACTATATATAGTTCAAAATTTTCCTAAAATTTACAGTTGTTCTTTTTATTACGTTGTATGGTGAATAATTTATTTATTTATTATTCTACCTTGTATTTTAATTTTTTTTTTTTTTTAATCCTTTTCTACTTTCCTCCGTGCTTCTCAAGCAGCACTCTGGCATGACCGATTAAAATCGGACGAAAGGATTTAAAAATAAAATAAAATAATAGTATTATAATGTAGTATAGTATTTTAGCGTTGTTACAAATCAGAATTTATCTTAAACTGCATTGGTTGGTCTTTCTCAACAATTCCATTTCAGGTTAACTCTTCTTTTTTTTTTTCTTTTTAACAGAAACAATATTATAAAAAATATTTTAACTAGTTTTCTTTAATGCAGTCTCTTATAATTGTAATATTATTACGTAATATCAAATAATATATATTTTTTTTATAATTAACTAACAAAAAGATGAAATACTTAGATTAATGTATACATGGTAACTAAGTCATACATGTGTACTAAATTTAATGTATCAAAAGGGAAAAAAATTAGAAGGATTATAAGCTTATTTAAAAAAAAATTCAGTATAGTCCTCCTAATTACGGATTGCACTTTACATGTGACTAAAACGAGTTCCCTATATCACAAAATTTATTTCAATTAATCAGTTTTACTAATAAAAATTATAAACTATAAAAAGATTAAGGTTAAAAAATAAATGCTCGTCTAATAAAATTTTATTTATGCGCATATTGCTAGAAATATAAATATGCATGTATATTATATACAGTTCAGTATTTTAACTTCCATTATGTCGTGATTTGTTTATTTCAATTAATAAAGTAATTAATTAGCAAAAACAAAACACTGAGAGGTATGAATATGCATTTATATTATATACAGTGAAGTATTTTAAGTTTAATTTTGTCGTGATTTGTTTATTTCAATTAATATAGTAATTAATTAACAAAAATATAAAATTCAAGTTAAACACATTTGATAAATAACAAGAAAGAATAATAGTAGTGAATTCAATGTTTTATAAAGGAATAATTAAAAATATCTGATGTGGACACCCCATGACTTCCTTGTACGCCTGTTAAACTATAAATCGGTGGCTCAAAAAGTGACCCTGAATTTGGTTACTAGTTTCTGAAGATAGCTATATCCCAAAAACGATACTTGGCGTCGCGACGTCCATCTATGGACACATACGCAAACACACACACACACACTCTTGTTTCTGGAGGTCTCATTCCGGTATTATATATCGTTTTCCTTCAGTTGGTTAAGAAGTTCCCAAGAGATTTTTTCGTGTTCCTTGACAACTTTAGAACTGTCTATTTCACTAGATAAAGCAATGGAAATCCACCGTTTCAACATTTTAAGCGGAAGAACCCGCTTAACTTATATATTATTCTCCTGCTGCAGACTTGTTCAGCTAATAAATGTGGAGGAAAAAAAGTATTTTACACCCAAGTTTAACACTTAAAACAAATAATGAAATTGTTTAATTACAGTGGAAAATAAATCGCGTTTATAACATTTATCACCGAACCATATGATCTCTGTATTTTAATATCAATATACCTTTTGATGTTGAAGTTTAATATGACCTTTAAGTAAAGTACCCCTTTCGGTTCTTCTATTTCATCTAAAATCTATTTTATTATTGATATTGATATAAAAGTATAATTTATCAAATTTGAGATATTTTATATTATATTTTTATATAATTTTTGATGAAAGTCTAACATGACCTTCAAGTAAAGTACCACTTACGGTTTGCCAATTTTAACCAAAATTGATTGTGTTATTTATATTAATATGTAAGTCTCAAACACCAAATTTGAGTTTTGAATTATATATTAATATAATCAATTAATTAATTAATTATAAATCAATTAATTTTTGATGAAAATCAATAACGATCTTCAAGTTAAGTACTATTCCCGGTAATCATGGAGTGGTATATGGTAATCTTAAATATAAATTTTTAACTTACTACGGTTAACCGTTTTTGAATTATGCGAGATACATACGAACCGAACGTACGTACAGACGTCACGACGAAACTTCAAAATGGATATTTCCGTTGAAATCTGAAAACCGAAAATTTTCGCGATAACAATACTTCCTTTACTGCGTACAAGGAAATAAAAATACTGACATAGTAATAAACATTTTATAAATAAATATTTTAATGTTTTAATTAATATTTTAATTATAACTTATTTTTTTCATCACTACACTACAGACAATAACTGATTGAAATTATAAATGTAACAACAGATGGTTTTACATTGTGGATTTACCTAATTAATTGGCAAAGAGCCGATTACGAGTTTTATTGAGAGCACAAATTATGACTGATGCAAGGGTTTTGTTCCAACATCCTGTTTGTACTGATTCTGCTGACATTCTTTCCTCGATTTTGACCTCAATTTTCTAAATTACGTATATTATATTCTTTTGAGGGGGGAGGGAAGAGAGGGGGTCGGATGTCCTACATCGGATTACGAATAAAAAAAAATTATTTGTTGTAAAAACCATTTTTACTTCATGGTTCAAAATGCCTTTTTTTCTTCTTTTTTTTTAAAATTAACTTATCGCAACCGTCGTAGAATAAAGGTACTATTCGAAAATTGAAATTGTTGAGAAATCATATTTAAAGTGTGCTCTACAATTTTGTATCCCTCCTCAGTACAACACGAAGAACACTCGTAATATCTGAGGGTCGGAACAATCAACTAGAATCGTCCTTATATTTAAGGTGCATACATAAAGGGCTACTTCTTTTATTGAATACTGATGCTAAAACATAAGTTCTAATTTTTCGAGTTTTACCCTTTTTCTACCTAGAGTCCGATTTTTAGTCTTTGTTATTTTCTAATGACGGTAATAATTCTGTTAAAAATATCATTCCGTCTTCATTTTTTGATTTTTTTTAAAGCTATCATTTACAATGTTATCACAACTAGTAAGCAAATTAAACTGTTTTGATATGTATACATTTTTTTTTTTTTTACGGTATTTGATTAGTGCAAACCACCTTGTAATTATGTAATTAGTGGATTAACCTTTATCAAAAGGAGAGAGATAGCATGATGCAATTCTTATTCGTAGCCGCCGATGAACTCATACTGACTAGACTGAAGGACATCTGAAGAGTACGGCCTCAAGTAGAAATTTTCTTTTCTTTTGTATAATTATTGCTTATTTTAATGGATTATTTGAGCTTTCGGACAAGGAAATGTGAAACCCCAATTCTTTCACGAGCAAAACTCGACGCTATTCAAGGAAGAAATTCGATTCCCTTCCGATAATTGGGATCTTAACTTGGGAAAGGACAGGAAGGGTTATTCAGTTTTTGAATCTTATTGAATTGAGTTTAATGCTTATTGCATACTTGAAAATTTTTTTTATAATGACCACTATTTGAATGTAATATATATTTCATCATAATATTGCTTTAAGTCTGTCGGAAGTGAAAATTTAATATTTTATTACGAAGAAAATATGTCAGACAATGTATGAATCTTATTTTATACTTAGATTTTATAATAAATTTGGAGTTAGAGATTGAGAAAAGATAAACTCTTGAATTGTCTAAAGTTTGCATTATCTAAATCTGTTTCTTTCTATACCTCAAAAATATCGAAAAGCATCATCGATAATGGAATTGATGCGCGATTTTAGTGTATTAATTTATGATAAATTAAACTCTATTAAAATAACGTTTTAAACTACTATGATATATAAAATTTTAATTTTAATATTGGTCTCAGAAACAGAAATATGTAAAATGCTATAATTAGTAGAGGTGGAAATCTTAAATGTTGGACCATGGATATTTCTAAATGATTTTTAAAATTTATTCAACATTCAAAATAGTATGTTGGGACTGAAATTCTAAAATGTATTAAGGTGCTTTTTCACAATCTAGATATTATTTAGGTATGTTAAAATTACAAATACGTAAATCAAATTTTTACAAACGATGATTCAATTTTACCACGAATCCTAACGTTCAGAAAAATATACCATCGTTATGGTAGTTGAGTTAAATTATTGTTCATTAGAAAATAGATAAATATAGGGGAAATTTTATCCAGACACATTCTATTGCATAAAACCGTTTATCACCATTACCGAAACTCGTTCCTTTCGGTACCATAGATTGCCATGCATAGGGAATTGCAATGAATGATATTAGAATGGCATTAGGATGCAAAGACTACAAATGAGAAATGAATATTTAAATATGGATGAAATATGAGGTGTTGGAGTGAATGTTAAGATCTATTCTAGGTAGGACAATGGTTTAAAACTTGGTAGGTAATGAATGGGCTTGTGGCGAAGACTGTCTTTAACACCACTCTCGTAATGGTTTTTATTCATAGGTAGTAGGTAACCAGTTTAACTCTAGGTAACCAGTTTAACTCTAGGTAACTAGTTTTCTGAAAATTAGATATTCATGCATAAAATTTTCTTGACCTCTTTTTATAACTTAGGCATGTGTCGAAGTTGATTAAGAAAGCAATAATTTTATTAGGAACCTATCATTAAATACTGTATCGAGAGTATATCTGCTAAACCTCGTAAGAGCTTCTGAAATAATTTTTCAACAGAAAAAACTTCTACCCTCTGAAGCCTTCTATACTTATAGGCTATTTATTACAAATAATCATAGACAAGTGGTAACGCTGATAGCGTTAAAATGGCGCATCCCAATCCATCAGGATTTTTTTCTTTTTTTTGTTTATTTGGTTCACAGTTTAAAATAACTATTAATTGCATTTATAATCAGAAATTGAATAGTTGGTGTAATGAGATTATGATCAAAGAATAAAATTGTTTTATATTAAAATAAATTTACTGTTGCCAAGGTACCAAGGCCTATACGAGCTGAACTTAATATATATTTTTTATATTTATTTATTTATTATATTTATTTTTGTGATATATATATATATATATATATATATATATATATATATATATATATATATATATATATATATATATATGTATATATATATATACACACACACACACACACATATATATATTTATATAAGAAATATTTGGAGCTATGGATTTTTTGAAATTTAATTTTGGTTTATTAATTACAAATTATTAATTTTTTAATTAAAAAGTCGCGCTCTATAAATTGCTAATTAGTCCATGTTGTCTATGAATATTTACTTACCCATTAGTAGTTACTCGTTATGACCAATTTTTACTAATGGGGACTTTACTTGATGATAGGGCTGGGCATGTACATGATGGTGTTCCCACACTCCCATCCCTGCATACCCGCCAAAACTGTCTGGGAGACCACTAAGTGACTCGTTTAGTGATTCAGCACATTGCTACCCGTAGCTCATTATCTGCAGGGGGTGTTGTTGCAAAAAGGGCCTTGATCTCAGATGTTCACAGTTTTCTCAATTAATTATCTCCATTTTCTCTTATATATATTACCCTTCATCCCAAAAAATAAAAATTATGTTTTAAAATGTTTAATCAGATCCGTTTAAGAAAGTTCACTAAATCTATTTTACTACTTAAGACTTTGAGATTTGAGAAAATAAAAACGAAACATCACAAAAAATTATGAGTTCTACTTGTTATACAAGTTGTACTCTGTATTCCTTCAATGGTTTTCTCATATTCAATTTTTATTGTTCTGACTGGAATACAAATACAAATAAATTAAATTTTAAAATCATCATTTTTAACTGGATTTTAAATGTTTAGGATAATCAGTCAAAGTGACTATAAAACAGAAAAATATAGGTAAGGTTTAATTAAAAGCCGACGTTTCGGCCCAAACATGTAGGCCATTCAAAAGGCTAAAATAGATCAGAGATATTAGATCAGAAAGATGTAATATATATATATATATATATATATATATATATATATATATATATATATATATATATATATATATATATATATATATATAAAACAGTTAATGGCCTGTTGCTATCTCTGCGCTAGTTGGAGTATGTAATGTCGTTAAAACAAGTTTGTGAGAAGGTTTAATGTTCACAATTAGGTAGAACTTTTCTGATTGAAAGTAATCGAGGAAAAATGTTCACCCCTGGTTTTATATGATCCAATCAATGGCGAAACCATCTATTATATATTATATATTTATATATATTCAAATCATTTGTTTAATTCTTGATTGACCAAAATGGTTAATAGTTTTAATCAATATAGTATATATATATATATATATATATATATATATATATATATAATAATAATAATATATAATATTTTTAACCAAAATAGTTATTTTTTTTTTGTACCTTGGAAATTATAACACAGTTAGCCGATTTAGTTCTCCGTTTTTGTGATTACTAAGTTATTTCGTTTAATTATTAACTAAATTTAAAATCAGAAAACTAAATGGACTTAATTAATATGAGCAGTGAAAAAACTGTTTATCGGCATCACTTCAATGCTTGTAAATTTAGAAAGTTCAGGTATTGTTTTTAGACGGTTTGGCAAATTATCAGTTATTGATTGGGAATTCTGGTAACGGACTAATGGTTTTGGTAGGGCTGCGTCGTCACGGAAGGGAAGGGGTCTGATGATTTGTTTTTTTAAACTATACCTCAATAACTGATTTTAAAATAATCCTACTAAGTTAGTCAAGTGATGAGTTTATTCATTTTTGTAAATATTGTATGATGGAGGAGTATTGCCTTGTTTCAGTCTCCTATGTTAAGTACTATTGATGAATACTTTTTATTTTTTAGTTGACATCCGCATGATGGTACAGAAGGATTAATCTAATTAGGGATGGATAAGTTATTTGCAACTTATATAATTTTGTTTTTATTGAAAACTAGTTTCGAATGTTATACATTCATCTTCAGTTCTTAAAACACACAAAAATTCAAACTATATTTTGGTATTATTATACATATTAAATTAAGACAAAATAAACCCTTTCCAAAATCGCAGAGAACACGAACTAAATTGTAATGATTGTGCAGCCAAATACACGGGAAAAATCACTAAATCATACGTGCAGAAAATAAATAATAAGACAGAGAATTCCAACTTTGCAATTCATTTAAATGAAAAAAAAAAAAAAACACATAAATTCATCAAAGACTCAGGAGTAAATACATCACGTTGAAAACAGCCTCAAATTTAATATATATGAAGCACTTCAAATAATAAAATCCTTCAAAAATCCATTCCAAATTTTTGCTTAAATGACCAAATAAATATCTCCAATAGTCCAATCTTAAATTTATCCTATCTATAACAGAAAAAACAATTACTCACCGGAATTACTGGAAAAAACCCGACCCTTAAACCGTTTTCCTATAAACACCCCACATTTCTTTCATTGCTAGTTCAGTGCGAGAACAAACCAGTACAAACTTTTCTGTTTGATATAATCTACTTAAACCTTGGTGAGTAACAACATGTATTTGATTTCTTGTCTTAATTAAATTCATAATTTATAAATGTTCTATAATACTAATTTATTGTTTTATTATGCTAATTTAATGTAATGTGTACAATAATACCAAACTGTATTTTGAATTGCTTATTTTTGAATTTTTGTGTGTTTTTAGAACTGAAGATGAATGTATAACATTTGAAACTAGTTTTCAATAAAAACAAAATTATAGAAGTGGCAAATAATTTATCATTCCCTAATTTTAATTTTTTGTTTATTAATCCATTGCTTCTAGATTTAGAAACTACCGGTTCCCAAACTACTGATACCTGTTAATTTCGATCCAAATTGTTATTTTGATTCAATCTCTGTTATTTTTGAACAATCTGATAATTTCCAAAACCAAACTGATTATTGTTCTCATATCTTTACTCAATAGCGGAATTATACTCGTTTATTTGAACTTTGGCATACCATTGCGTATGTAGAAGGATAGGATGTGCCACCGGACTATTATTTATCTGTAGTTGAAACATCCTAAGTATTGCATATTGCCAGGTTGAAAGGCATGAGAACACACGGTTGCATGTACCATTTGGATGACCAGCTGCTAGATTGCCTGCGGTAGATAGTTCATTGAACGGCTAGCAGGCGCCAGAACCAACGGCAGGATTAAAGATATGTTTATGTGCTGAGCGAGTGGCGCTCCTGAGAGATCCCTCTAGCCCAGATCTTGTTACTGATACACTTCACATTTTACCCCTTTCAACGCCGTTCCAGCCTCGATTTGCATAATTACTGCGTGAAAGCCGTGCAATTAATGTGCTTCAATCTCACAGCTAAAGCGCGAATTCGGCTTTTTGTCTTATAAACTTTTTTTTTTTTAATGGTATCATACTCTTTAAGGAAATTGACAAGTAATAGGATAGAAAAGAAAGAAGATATTTTAATTTAGACCTTGTAATCGACGTCCTGTCCATGTTCCCTTAGTTAATAATTACATTGCTTATAAGTTAGACTCTAGGTCTTGATGAAGGCCTGATAATATTTACCAGAGATACAAGTATATATATCAAGCTTAATAAAACGCCTTCAGACTTATTTCACACTTTTATTATAAGTTGTACGTTTCGCACTAATTGTCTATTATCGAAAACTTCTTATCATGTGCATGCTAACCTTCTGCTAATCACATTCACATTATTATATTCGATTCTAATTTAATTTTTGACATCTAATATGAATTTATTCTATTGACCATTTATTTGCCCATTTTGTTCAAGTATCTTCATATTCCTCATCTTTTTATTTAGCATAGAGTTAGAAGCAGGCCATAAAGATAATTCATGAACGAATTAAATAGAACGTTTAATGGTAAAAAATGAGGATACTTAAACACAATAGACGATATAATGACGAATAGAATATATTTATATAACATGTCAAAAAATAAATTAGAATTGAATATAATTATGTGAGCAGAAGGATAGCATGCACAAGATAAGTTTTTGATAATAGACAATTAGTTCGAAACGTAACACTTATAATAAAGCCGCTAAAGAGGTTCGAAAGTGTCTGATTAAGCTTTCTGTATACTTGATCTCTAGTACACGTTGCTTGAAATTGTTAATACATATCTTCGCTTTGGAGGTAAAACTAATCAATTGAATGTTTGTGAAGATAAAAGTTTGTTGCTATTTATCTGTACCTGAACTAAATTTATGCTTCAGTTTTGACATAATTGTGAAATTCTCAATAACAACTAATAATTATTGATGATTTCACAATTTTGTCAATAATGAAGCGTAAATTTGTTCAGATACAGATGAATATATGGAAAGCATTAAATAATGGATATGTATTTAATTGTTTCTAGAGAGATCAAGTATGTGTCGAAGTATTGTATGCTTATTTATTAATTATATATGCACTTCTTTTTCAAATTTCGCTCTAATCCATTTAAATATAGTGTGTAATATAGCTCAGTGGGTGATTGCACTATTTAATTAATTTTTCTGTCAGCCGTGAATCGACTCGGGGATCAAGGGAACCTCCTGGGACACACCCAGCCGGTGTTTTGGCTTCAAAATAACCTTGTATTGTTTTTTGATGATTATTTGACTTAACTCTTGCGGGTAACAAATGCAGATAGAACACTTTTTCCTCTCACAAATGTTGAAATACGAAAAAATGTTTAGATAATTTCGGATAGTTGAGATGTTTCACAATTATATTTTATATAAGGGGGCTAAGTAACATTATCTAAAGATTGGGACTCCCTAAATCATGAATTAACCAACGAGTCGTGACAACCTCCTTGCTCTTTTTTTTTTTTAAATAGACCTCTGTCTAAAACTCAATCTCGAGAGATTGATTAATTAGCTTCACCAATGTTTTATGCCGAAATGATCATCCTAATACTTAAGTTTCAGCTTTCCGGGCTCCAGAAGGAAATCGCGTATCATTATGACCGTTGCTGGTGGTGTTGACAATGATCATTGTCGGTGATTCGCCGTGACTTTACTCCAATCTTACCTATTTTTCAGAAACTTGCTAGAAGTGGACCACGGGCTCCACATCGATCCTTTAAGGAGCTGTGCCAGTCAAAGCGCTCCTAATTACGCTGATGATCCACAGCGAACAATGGAGATTAATTAGTTTGTATTAACTGTTGATAACATATTGCTTGGGACGTATTACAGAAGTACGTCAGGAAGGATTACAGATTATTACAAAGAAATAAATAATAACACAAATTAATCAGTCCTTTTCTGACTAACCTATAAGTTCTTACACTGACAGGTATAAACCAGATAGATTTCTCTAACTGTAGTAGACATTAATGCGCCAAGAAATCTATTTGCATATCCGAGCTCATTTACATGACGGAACAGGTATCCTTCGTAATACATAACTAATAAAGGCAGAAATGAAGCTGGTCCGGAGACCGCCCACACACTCGTCGCGCCGTAGAGTGGGCGCTGGAACTGAGTCGTTGCCCACGCTGCCAAATATAGTCGCCTTGCTTCAGCATCTGTTCAGTCATCCTCATGTTATAGCAATCTATGATCAACCTTCTTCGGTATTATAGAGGATTACGACGTGTGGGCTGTTCCTCCTTCATATACATACATGTACAATATAAACACAGCGGTAAATACACCTTGTGGAACCTCCGACCTGAGTACAGTCATGATGAGTATATTCCTTATCTGATATAACGAAAGAGCGGGTTTGCCTATATCTCTGTGTAGAGGTGAGCAGTCTGCTTGTATGGAATCTTTTTACTGAATGTGATCAATTATTTGGGGAAAAAAGTGGTAGCTCTTTTAAGTATATAACGAGGTCGTCTATATCCGGGTCATCACATTTCCATTGAGTGATGTAGTTCTGTGATGTAGTGAGTTCACTTCCTCGGCCATCATTTTTTTTTCCACTCACAAGGAGAGGACCCTACATGTTTCCTAGATTTTGATGAAATTTTTTTTAGGTGAAAGTAGGCCTTAAAATATTTGACTGTGTAGGAGATTAGGAACCAACGCGCGCCACCAGAAGCCCCGAAAGTTTGCATTTGCACTACATATTTTATTTTATATCTCTATTTCTGATGAAGGAAGATGATGAGTTTAGTCCCACAATGCCCCTATTTCTAAGCAAAATTATAATAAAAAAATAAATAAATAAGGCATCAAAATATTCAAGTATTATACTTGGTAAGAATACTAAAATAATCAAAAAACGCCCTCAAGATAGTGTTTGCTGTGGAAAAACTTTAGTTTTCTCAAACAGGAGATTTGGATCTCCCTCCCCAAAAAACAGTTTATTTATATTTTTTATGAAAATCGAAAAGTTTTTTGCTAATAAACAGTCAAGCTAAAAAAAAAAAACCTTCGAGGTTTTTCAAAATAGTTTTACATATTTTTCCTGCTTCACATGTATTGTGCACAATCAATGTGCATCTTCAAATTTTGCAGACATTTATATAATAATGTAAGGTGTTTAAAAAGAATTGGACATTTTCTAGGATCAGTAGAAATACGTTTTTGGAAGCAAAAACTACAAACTCGGTTTTTTTATTTTTAAATCGGTTTTTCAGTATGAAATTTCGGTTCGAAAATAATTCATATGCTTGTTTTATTCACTAGTTTGTTTATCATGAGTTTGTTTAACCTTTGAAATCGGTCGGTTTATTTAGAAATTATAGCTAAATAAAAACATGAATTGTCATTGAATCCTATTCACTATTGGCCGATGTTTACATTCCTCATTATCACAGGCTATAATAGATAAAGGAACATTGCGTTTTAACTAAAGTGAAAAAATCTTTTAATTTCTTTATTTCTGAAAAAAAAAATATGACATGAACTAATCTGCTATTTCAGATAAATAATTTTGAAATACTGCATGCTAAAAAAAAATATATGCATGTATTACATGGAAATAGGAGAATAGTTCATGCCATATTTAATTTTTACTGTATAACTAAGAAATTTTAAGATTTGTTCTTGTTATCTCAACTTAAACGGAATGTTCCTTTATTTATTACATAATGAGGAATATTTTCTACACATTCCAACATTTTAATGTCTAAATTCGCCTAAAAAAGTCATCAAGTGTCATTTATAATCATTTATAAAGTGTCATCAAAATCTAGGAGACACATGTGGGATCCTCTCCTTGTGAGTCTTTGAGCCAGAATGTCTGGGGCGTGTTAATTATTCTGATGTGATATCTAGTGGAATCTTAAACTCAATAATGTTTTAATCATTGAGATTAGTTGTATTCAAGGACTGGGAGTTAATATTAAGCTTTTTTCGTTGATATGCCTCGACATTAAAAAAACTAATGAAGAAGCCGTGGTTGGGGAAATACTTTAGCCCTCTGCAATCAGAATGAAAGCTGGTACGAATACGCCCTGTTAATATTTAGTTTGGGTTTTATTTAGGCTAGAAATATGTCGCACCCTATGCTATATTTATTATTACAATATAAATATTATTTGTGCTTAAGGAGTGCATTATTTACTATAAGGAAAGATAGAAAATACAGGACAGAACACAAATAAATCTTATCTTGGTAGATTCAGCAAAGGGATCGTTTACTATAGCATATTGATAAAATGTGATTTATTGAAGAAAAATAGTTTAATAAATGATTTTATTATTTATGAAATAACGTTCCTTTGTTAATGCTTGTTTCAGATTTAAAAATAATTAAATTATAACACCTGCATGAAAGCTGGTATAAAAAATAAATAATAAATCCTTGATACTGACGCTTAGAAGATATAAATATCAGTTTGTCACGTTCAAGGCAAGAACAACTATGACTACAGCTGTCATATTATTTATGTACTCACTTTTAAACACCTTCTGTATAAAGCCTGCTACTTTATTAAGGTGATAATTATCTCAATTAGTGCCGCGACTCTTTAATTTTAATATATAAAATTTAATTTAATAACAAATAAAAACCCCGACTACGGAAATAAATTTTATATCTTACTTCGCCGTAGTCTGGTAAAAATATGAAGTTCTCCTAAAACAGAATAAGACGAGTATGTTATATTCAAATGCAGTACAAAACACTTTTAAAATTTAAATCAATACATGTATGTGCTATGTGTTCCATAGCTTAAAAAAATATTATATTTTTTATATTCTAAATTTTGCGTTTATATTTTTCTGATTGAATGATTAATACCAATTTAAACCAGCTCTAAATTTATTAGCCTTTCTCAGCTATAATATCGAAGACGTTTTCAGCAGATAAGACGATGTAAATAACACTATTTATGCATGATTAGATAAATATTTGCTTTCAGACGATAGGAAAAAAAAAAAACTGATTAGCTCTTTTTTTATTCAAAAGTTGATTCTTGACAAATGGTAAACATGAAATGTTATTCTCTGGTAGTGTGGATTTTCAGGGAGTTCGTTCCGAGAATATCTAATAAAAGGCCTGGGTTTGTTATCAGCTACTCCGAAGGTATGAATTTCCCGTGATTTCTGAAAGTATTAAAGATCCATGAGGCATAGGATCGTTATTAGCCAGCTATCTTGGAGAATTTTTACCGGATCAGTAGCGAAGCCAACCGTACTTTTTTCAGGATTTTATTGTACCTTCAAATAAAATTGATAAAATAGAAAAAAGAGAGAGAGAGTGAGAGAGAGAAAAAAAAACACCTGTATTTTTTACACCACTACCTCCCATGAAGATTCTTGGGTTCTGTACTTGGTAAGTAAGCATTGTTTCTTGACAGACGACCATACAAGGAGGAGTTGTACAACATTCAAGCAACTCCAAGTTTATCTCCAACCATCAAGAAGGTCCAGGCTACCGAGTCCGGATTTGCCTCAGGAGGGTCTCTTGACCCATGGCTGACAAAATAGAATAAATAAATTATTTGTCGCAGCCGGATATCAGTTTATCCTTTTATCTCTGTTAATGAATAGCTTTTTTAAATCTAGAATACTTATCAGGAACTTATCAGCACGTCCTCACCTAGGGATCGGAATCCTGGGTGATTAACAGGATTGATGAACTGACTTATTCGAGACAGAAAAAAAAAGAAATATTTATGGACCAGTACGATATAATAGCGGCTGGGGAAGGCGTCACAAAAGGGAGCTTTATTCCGAATTATACGAAACACTTGTCAATTTTGGCAATCTGAACAGAATTAGCTGGGATCTACAATGCATGAGAGCATCTAAAAACATGAGAGAAAATTGTATGTTGATTAAGACTGAAAGACCAAATGACTGCTGGATGGACCAGATAGGCAGAGAGACGCGACGACTAGGCGCGGGATGGTAGACAACGGCGCTAAACAGAGAGGAATGGGTAAAGTTTCTATAGGAGGTCAAGGCCCGCACATGGCTGTAGCTCCAAGGATGCACATACATCCTGTCGGATTTATGTGCATTTATCTTTAGGAACGCAAAACGTTGTCGGTTACGTTGATGAAAGACCAAATAATGGTATACGAAAATTATATCTTGCATAGAATATTTGGCCCGAAGAAGTGAGATTAATTGACCGCAGAAATGAGATGGCTGCATAACGCTATAGGCGTCAATCGAAGGAGAGAATTGTTTTAGTTCGATCTTGAAGAATTGAGTTTGTATTGGGTTCAGTGGAGGTACCTACCTACGTAAATAAAAATTGTTGATGTAACCGATATCCAAACGGCTTTTTCATGTCTATTTTATTTAGATATTTATTATTCTTGTCCTTACGAAAATTCAAGCAAACATCTCCTTATTTAGATGAGGCCTACCAGTTGAAAAATACCTACTTTTTTTTAAAGTTTAGTTTTTTTTTTATTATTATATTTTATGAACAGTTAGAAACTACTTATATCTGTTATATAATTTATATGTCTTCCTTTAGATTGAAAAATTTAATGTTAAAATTACTATGCTGATGTTACGGCACTTCACATAAACACTCAAGATGCGACGGTTACCACCCAGCGTTGCCGGGCAAGAATAATTATATAATTGAATTAAATTATGTGTTTGCGTAATTTATTATGCCTGCAACACTGGGGTAACCAACAATGACCTGGCCAGGCATTGTGATAATTAAGTGCCAACGTGGTGGACATTTGTATGTTTGGTGAACAAAGTTTTATGTGTAGATTGTTTGTTTTAGTAGACCTTATTAGTTTATTTGTATTAATTGCAGCCAGTAGAAGTCTTTTTATTTATTTATTACACCCAGGTAAGTCTATTTTTATTTTCAAACCAAGTTTGTTTTTATTTCAATATATTGACTTTTATTTTTTATATATATTTTTTTTAGTATTATTAACGAAGCTCCTTACATCCATCAAATTGGTGACAGTTCTGTCCACGAGCTTATCTATTATATTTTAGGTCTCTGTTAAGTGTTAAGAGTCCTAGGAGATATTAACGACTCAAGCAGCTGATATAGTAGTTATGTAATAACGTGCGAATTTTTCAGGTTCATATAGTCAATTTGTAAATTTGGGCGATTTTTTTTTTTTTTTTCAATTTTACTATGATGTTTTCTTTATATGTTATCCACAGATGTATACTTATCGAAATTGTTACATAAGTTATTTGTTAAAATTTAAAGATTAAACCGTTATTTGCTGAAGAAGGCTGTTCCATTCCCGCGCAGCTGCTGAAACTGCTCAGTAAGCTGGAGTAACCGTTAAAAGATTAGAGGGCTCTTATCAGGGGCCCGCTGATAATGACAACTCAATTACCACATCACTACTAATTGCTCGACCGCTTTTGCATAGTCTGTCCTCCTTAAGTATTTTTTACATAGTTTTTTTTGTAATATTAACAATTTAAGTTCTTTTATAAAAAATATTTATAATTATTATTTTTTTCATTTTTATGTGGGCTTGTTGATTTTTACTTTCTCATTTAATCGAATCATATATGATCAATCGAAAAAGCGTTTTCATGATCTGACTGGATTTAACATTTTTAATATGACTTTTAAAAAACGATTTTAAAAAAAATGCGGACTTTATTTTTGTTCGTACTTGCCCTCCATTCCTAAGGAATACTTGTTCTCAAAAGACGCTTATTAAACATAGTGTTCATGCGGATTAAAATGCTATAAATGTTGGAAGCGGTAACTTGTCTCCTTTTAGACGCGAAGAAATCAACTTTTGTTATCAATTTTACTTCATATTTTCCTTTTTTCATGATTTATTCATGACATTGACCTTTAGCGTGCGATGTTTTGAATGCATTAGCCTAAAGATGTCAAGATGTCGAGTCCTCTCCTTTCTTGTCATCTGGGATCAATATCCTCTTTAGTGATATTCATTTTTACAATTCCATTTTAGAATTACGTCTTGTTATTTTTTTGTTCATTAAATTAATAATTATTGTTTTAATTCGTTATAATTCGCACAAGTACTTAATACTTCCTTAGTCACCGCTGGATGGCTTCTCAGGAATAAACCGTTTGAAATTTCTAATTCTGACGTCTATTGTCGTCGAATAAAGTATGTTCTTTATTTTATAGTTCTTCTTTTTTCTTTTATTACTACTCATCGACTATACCCCTCTTTTATTTTTAAAAATTATCATTAAATTCACATTATTTACGGTTAAATTTTATGAGCATATTCTATTTCTTGTATGACTTCTCTGTTTTAATGTTTATATTTTTATATGTTTATATTTTATTGGTTATATTTTTATTTATAATATTTTATTTTTTGTATTCTCTTTTCTATTATTCTTGCATCTTGTTTTTCTTAGCCCTGGCGAAAACCTGTGACTCACGCCAAAACGTCGGCAAATATTGAAACAATATATTACCTGACTGTTTCAATTATGACACCACCCCCAACCTTCTCC